>OY720680.1:95176227-95776227 GCA_963170755.1 Amphimallon solstitiale
AGCGCTGACGTCAGCCGAAAGAGGCGTTACTGTAACAGTCGAAATATGTTTTAATGGAGTTGGAAGATACCTGCCACCCATGTTTATATTTCCTAGGGTAAGATTAAATCCGGAATTAGTGAATGACTGCCCTCCTGGTGCATGGGCTGAATGCCATCCAAGTGGTTGGATACAGACTGACATATTTTTTAATTGGTTTAAAAAGTTTGCTGAACTTTCCGGTGCGTGTAAAGAATCACCAGTACTTCTATTACTCGACGGACATCATTCGCACACAAAAAACATCGAACTAATTGCTTTTGCTCGAGATCAGGGAATTATTTTACTATGTTTTCCCCCACACTGCACCCACCGTCTTCAACCACTGGATGTGTGCTTTATGAAACCGCTAAGTACTTATTACGAAGCAGAAGTAAACACATGGTTAAGAAGTAATCCTGGGCGAGTGGTTACCCAATTCCAAATAGCTAAATTGTTTGGAAATGCTTTCATTAAATCAGCGAACATGTTAACAGCGATGAACGGTTTCAAAAAGACTGGTATCTGGCCTTGTGACAGAAATGTGTTTACCGACGTTGACTTCGCCCCAGCAGAAACAACGAACCGTCCACCTCCTGAGGAAGCTGACGAGGAACCTATTACAAATAATACAAATATAGACCCTGAATGTCTACCAGCTAACAACGAAACTATTACAAACAAAAAGACCTCAGACCCTAGAAATTTACCAGGTTGTTCAAAATGGATTAACAGAGAACGTCCAAGATCGTCCGTCGTTTCACCCCAACGGGATGAAGAACATATATCGCCCGAAGCAACACCAAAATCTTATCCAGAACATTCTACACCCGAAAAGATTTTTTCTCCTGAAGATATAATGCCAATACCAGTAGAGCTCAGCAAAAAAGAGCGTCCAAATCGAAAACGTGGCAAAAGTGTTATTTTAACGAGTACACCGTACAAAGATGAGCTTCAAGCAGATATCGATAAAAAACTTGAACAGGAGAAACGTAAAAGTCTTAAAACTGACAAAAACGGAAAGAAAAGTACTCAGACGAAGGAAAAAAAGCAAAGACAAAAGACGGTTAAAAGACAAGTGTTTGCACGGACTCAACAAAAAAGATTAAGAAAAGAATCATCACCGTCCAGTTCCTCAGAAGAGGATGAAGAAGATGATGCAGCGTGTCTGTATTGTAATTATTTATATTCAGAATCTAACGAAGGGTGGGTGCAGTGCTGGCAGTGTAAGAAATGGGCGCACTGCTCATGCGCGGGGGAAGATGATGAAGACGACGAAGTAGTACATCTTTGTGCACTATGTCAATAGTATTTATCATTTAATAATTACCTCCCCGTCTTACCCCACTCGTGGGGTAAGATGGGGATTTTCACCTTAACAGAATAAACATTTTTTTATCCACAGCTGTGTGTTTTTAACTTCTTTTTTTATTCATTTTTGTAGTTTGCAATATATTTTTAATATTATGAACGTATTTTAATCTTTCAGCATAATTTTATTTTCAAGTTATCCTGGCTTAATTATTAAGTACCCCGTCTTACCCCGACTTCCCCTACCTAATTCAAGTACAATTTACCGTGTTATTTGCGTACATTTCTCCGATGTAGATGACGGTAATTCTAGAATACAAGAATACCACATTGTCTAATTCTTTATTATTCTTGCATGTTGAGTTGAATAATTTTAGTGCTGTTATTATATCACAAATTATTGTACCTATAGAGGTGTTTTTCTTTTTATCTTCAAGGAAACACAATTGCAATGCAATTGAACTGACTGCGAGTTTTAGTTAATTAGTTTACAATTTTTACTATAACATAACCACAATTCGTACAATTTTTGACAAATATATTTCTGCGGTATGATCGTTTGTTTGTCTATGATTTGCATATGATGCCAGGACGATATTTCTTCATTCATTAAGGGAAATTGAATTATTTTTCCACATTTAACAAGGCACAATTATTAATTATAAAGTGGTTTGTCGATTTTAAAACTATTTATGCTTGTTTGACGATGTACAAACTTTAATCAAATATTTATAGTAATAAATCTATGTGATAATCAAACAGACCTAAATTTGAAAAATTATTTATAACGCATGCGCAGTTTGGACAATGCGACTCTTAAACGGCATAGCACCATATGTTTTATTTCACAATGTTGGAGCGAAGTTTTCCTTGTCTACACGCGATATAGTAGTATTATATATATGTTGTATTCATTCCATTTGCATTTATAGTCTATGGTAATTAATAGAAACTTGGTACTATCAACCTGTGCAATACAATGAGTGTTATATCTAATTAAATTCGATGTGTGTCCATCATATGTTTTTGTCTTTAGTCATATATATAGATTTTTTACTGTTCACAACTAAGTTATTTTGAAACAAGTACTCGCTTACCGCGACTAAACTATTTTCTGCGTACCGTATAGTAACTGTCCCATTTGAGTAGCTGATGATCATAGATGTATCATCGGCAAACAAAATAGCCCAATCGAAATCCATGTTATTGACATACAATGCGTTCATGATGAAAGGAACAAATTCGTTTAAAATTCAGGTAATTATTTAGCAGAAAAACCCTCGGACAGGTCGATTAGTATTTTATTTGTGAATTTTTTTGATATAATAAAATGATATACAGGATGTCTAAAGAAGAATATATGCAGCAATCATTGTTTTTTTAATGGAACACCCTGTACATTATGCCATTTTTGAATTGTATGGTAAATTCTCAACACTTACCATATCCCCAAAATCAGTGGTTTTCGGAATAATGACGTTTGAAATGTGATATATTAAAATACACAAGTAATGAAATAAAATGTTTAAATCGAACAAAGACACCTTGAACTTTTTTTAAAAGCCAACAAAAACAACCCGGTATTGCAAATTTTATCTTCAACAAAACACTCTTCTTCAAATTTATCGATTTTCATTCCTTGACCACTAGATCATTTTCATGTTTTTTTTTGTGCAATAAAAATCAAACCATCACCGCCATTTAGTTTGTCAATGTAATTTTGTAAGTTTTACGTTTCATTTAAAAATGCATTTATCTGAGAAAGACCGTATTGAAGTACTTATTATGATTGGTTTTGGAGATAGAGTGCGTACTCAACAAGAAGTGTGTAATTTATTTAATGCAATTCATCCTAATCGACCTCCAATTACAAGATTTACTGTCAGCAAAATTGAATTGAAATTTGCTGAGCATGGCCACGTTAAAGATTTACGTAAAGGAAGACCAGCAAAAATATCAGAAAATCCTGAATTAGACGTTTTAGTAGAAACGGTAAATAATCCCCATGTAACTGTTAGAACAATCTCCGAAAATTGTTATAAATTAAGTCGGCAATATTGCTAACTTTGTTATTAATGAAGCTACAGTATCTTATAAAAGTACTACCACTTTGCTAATTTAACCGATACTGTACCTTTATTAATAACAAAGTTAGCAATAGTGTCGACTTAATTTATAACACCCTGTATACTATTGATTTGACTAAATATACTGATATTTTTTTATTTAAATGGAAGTTATTATTTTCCCAGTTCAAAGTATATATCTAGCAAGAATCGTGTTAAAGTTGCAAAGCAAAATTTTTACTCAGGAAGAATATATTTCGAAATAACTAGAAAAGTTGTTATCTTTGTATTAAACAAATAAAATAAGGTATCAAACAAACTGATTTTGTGAGTTTAGTAATTTTATCTCTAAACTCAGACAACCAATTTGACTTCCAATCAAGTCCTAATTAGATTCTTATCTCATTATCATGTTATATATCTAACTATAGTTTCATTCATTATCTCTTTAATCTTACTTGCCATCTCTCTTTCTACAATAATTTATCCAACAAAAAGGCTTTTATAATATGGAGCAATATAGTATCTGCCTCTTCTAGAATAAAAATAGTATATCAATAGAATCTGATTCAGCATTGCTTCCCATAGTACAATGGTATTAGATATCTTCAACTTTAGGTATGTAGTGCAACCGTAAATACGTATTTTAGATCCGTAAGTCTTCATGAGTACGATATACATAAGAAAATGATCTATGGCAAACAGCCTCACACTTAATAAACCCAGTACTACACAAATCTTATCCAAGGCTAGAGTGTTCACCAACATATAGTAGTTAGTAATGCATTCTTAACCATGTATATATTAGAAAAAAGAAATGACAGCCTGTTTTTTTATTTTTGTTATTAGTTTTTTATTATTGTCAATAAGCCACCAAGTCAAAATTACAGTTTAGAGTAGTTTTACACGTTTCTGTGTATATACTATTGCTAGTTGAGGACAGAACTACATGTTAAAATTCAATTTTTCATCCACCTAATGGATAGTAATTTTAGATATATATAATGTCGACATTACAGTATTTAGATGCCTAACATTTGTTCTTAATCTCAATATATTATCAAACAAGCATAGTCAGTCTTTTAGGAACTCTAGGTATTCTAAAATACTTACTAAGCTCTAATCTATTACAAAAAAGGCTTCCGGGAAAATCTGTAACGGCTGTGATATTTTTGGAGGTCTATAATTTTATTTGTTATCCTTGTCGTCCGTTATAGATTTTTAAAAAATTTTTCAGGTTGGGAACTTATACAACGAATGATATAGGAACTGTATAAGCGAACATTCTTGTAGTTAGAAAGTATACTGCGTATGGTTTGAAAAATATTGTATTTAATATATTTGAAGTAGAAATATATGTAAAACAATAATTGCAGAAGAAATTAATAGTACTCAGTATGGATATTTTAATCAAAACCAAAATACATACTTTCTTTTTTTCATACAAATAAACTTATCTTTAATATTGTACACGATTACTAATCGACAAAATATGTAGTTGCTCAAAACATCTTTCCAGTTTAATATGTAAATAAAGAAAGCTATCGGCCGAATGCTCAAACGGCACATTTCCTCTTATCTTCTTTGACAAAATATAAAGTTCCATATCCTTACAATTTGTTGTAGTTGAATTTTCTGAAAGTGCTTCCAGGTTCCTTGGCATTAACATTTTTGCAGTACATTTTCCTTTTAGTTAAACCTTATAATTAAAATGTGTTGGTAGTTTAGAATATATTATGTATAGAGCAGACGCGTTAAGTTCAATTGCACGTCATCGATGACGTTTACATGTTGTCATAACTGTATTAGAGAAACTAAAAAAGTTTCTTTGTTAAATTATACTTAAGAGCATTTATTTCATCAGCTTAAATACAGTATTTATAAATTGATCGTAATATACGCATTCATGACAAACAAGCACATAATTTCCGTTTCAGTATTAAATTTCTTTGTTACATATTTTTAATATGTAACAAAGGATTCGGTGTTGGCCGATAAATCATATCTATCAAAAAAACGTGTATTCTGTATATTTTTCCTGTCAAATTTTTCATATTTATTTTGCGTTCATATAAATTGTTTAAAAACAGTTCTTCTTAGAAGTGTACATCTTGTTTATTATTTATTTGCGTCCTTTGAATATAATGCCGAACGGTTTCTGTAAACAGTCGAAGCTTTTTACAACCATTTCCATAATCATCTGTTGAATTTAATGGAAATAGCAGAAGTATTGGTTATTTTAAATTTTATTATGGATATGTTATGAAAAATTTAAGGTTTTTCGACAATCTAAATCAATATAATAAATAAGTTGAGAAAGACTGAAGTCTTAGATCATTTGAATTGCTAAATATATTACGTTATAGTTGTTGTATTGTGAATAATTCTTTTCTTTGGTTATATCAAATGTCACTGACAGAAATAAAAATAGATCCGGCAACATATACAAGACGAGTCGTCATGGATCTAGTATGATGTGCAATTGAATGTAACGCGTTTCCACCATATGTTAAACGGATGCATACAAAAATCGTGATCTACTGATTGTACATTTGTAAACTTTTGTAGGTATTTTGTAATCTGTAATTGCTAGGTTACAAAGATTTTAGATTTCCCGTAAACTAGATCAGATCGGCCAGATTGCTATCATTAAAATATCACGCTTTTTAACAAAATGTATGGCAAAAGAAAATTACATTCCTAAAACAAAATATTTTAAGTTTCCGTTTAAGTTGAAGGATTTATACACATTATTCAATTAATTCCAATTAGAGTAGATGTAAGCAAAGGGCCGTTAAAACAAATAAATCATACCACGGAATATTGTAGAAATGTTATAGACATTGAACAGACAGCAAATAGTATTACAAAGTTATTTAAAGAAGAATTTTATACAATAATACCTTACAGCAAAAAAAAAATAAAACTCCTGGTTTGCTTTATTTAATCAACAAAGTCTTTTAAGATTATAGAAAACCCATTCGTACTTTCTAATTCCATAAATAAAACGAACAGAAAAACTTTGAACTATTTGAATTTATATAAGTAAATAGAATGCCAAACAGAATTTAGTTTTTATTTTAATATTTCTGGTCTTCTATGATGAATTTATCTATCTTTTGCTTGTATTTGAAGGAATTATCTAAACAGAAACCTGGGTTTTTTGCTAATTGAACAAAAGTTATTAAAAAGTTTTCAATTTGAATTGTAAAGCTACTGTTTAATTGATTAACTAACATTAATTAACACACTTTAAAAAGGATATCTAAAACATTGTTAATATTTACCACAGCTTGGTAACCTCTGAAATAAAATGCAAAGTACAGCTGAAGTCAGCAGCGTAAGCATTATATTATAAAATCTGATCATAGTTACAATAGTTGCAAAGAATAAATTGGAAAAACAAAGCTTACGAAAAGCTATTCTTTTTGTAAACTACTTACCTGTTTCACATATTTACCGCTATTCTTTACTAATAATTTACTGGAATCATTATGTTGCTTGGAAAAGATAATTGTGTTACGATAGCCAGACAAATAAAACTACAGATTATGATAAAATTTTTCTTTAATTTTTTACACTTTAAGTACATAATATACTCAACATAGGTATTTCTTTTCTACATCACCGTCGATGGGATTTTTTTTAATATCTCCAGTCGATTTTCAATAGACAAATCGACATTTCGTGTTACGAATCTTAAGAACGAATCCCAAACGCACACGCAGTAATATGTTTGTTTATACAGAGGTAAAAATTCTTAAATAACAAAATCACGACTATATTACACATTAAGCATTTTTTCTAACATGACTTTCAAAAATTCTTTCAGTATTTTCTGCCCCACTACAATCTTAGATTAAACATACCTACATGCATTCACTGGGCACTTCTTTTATATATTTTGCATATAAGCAATGCTCTTCAGTTAGCGTAGAGGTGCGTAAAATACAAGAAAATTTATGATTCGTCATGCTTATATGTATATAGTAGTAGTAGTACCTTGACACATAATACTTCCTCCACTGTTTCATTTTTAATTATTTATATTATATACAAAAAAATAATAAATATAATTTCCGATTTCTTTCTTTCTTTTAATACAGAAAAATAAATTATTTAGTCAACCACAAATATGTACACACTTTATCAATTTCTTCCTCATAGTGATAAGGAAAAAAACAAATAACATAAAACATTTTTTTAAGTACACAAAATATAATAAAAAAGATCGTAATTGGCACTGGAACAACAATATTTAAAAAGTTTGGCACAAAATTCAATTGGCACAGATCAATTGTTCATTTTTTTGAAATGAAATTTTACAATAATAAGAAATACATGAAGTGAGCTAATAAAATTAAATAATGTTAATAGAGAAAATAAAGAAAAATAGGAAATTTTGAAAATACAAAAAATACTGCATGAATAGCTAATATTAATAAAAAAAAATCTTTAAAAACTATATAACCTATTTTATTAACAAAAATTCTTAATAAAACGAATGTACAAAATATAAGATTAGACCAAGAAAGATGATTTTATGATTCAAATCAATATTTCACGATTATTGTATATCGTAGAATAAATATGGATGTTATGATGACGTTTTCAGGTTAGATTGATAAACGTTTGATGTAGTTGTAGGTTATGACACTACTGTAATACTGCAAACAAAATTGACTAAATTTAATAATAATAATAACTTCGTTCTTGTCTTACTCAAATAATTACGATGAAATATTTATTTGTTCAAAAAGCGCATTAGGAACACATTGTTTTATTTAAGCTATCCTTACTATACAAGTAGATACTATTTCTCATGCCGATGTAATATTGTTGATAGGAATATGTATTAGGGATCAAATGTACTGAATAAGACAATATAAGTAATATTCTCTGTTTTTAAAGTGAGTACTTATGTGACGCCATCATTTTCGTTTTATTTTTCGTTACCTAGTATCATCAACGGTTTTGTTCAGCTGCATGTTCGCGACACAAATTCTTTTCTCATTACATAAAATAGATTACATGTGATACACGCATGGCGTAGATTAAAAACTTTTTCAGATATCATATTGTAACGAAACCAGAATTGAGTTACATTAAATAAAAGAATCAGATCTCTCGGCGCGATAAAAACGAATTTGTCACACGCAAAAAAAGGGGCAGACCGGGCAACGTATAAAGACGCTCTTATTTACACACCGCCATAAATCATCTCTCTCTCGGCTGGTAAATATCGTAAATGCAGTGAGTCATCTCACAGATGTGCGACGTAAGCAAGAAAAAGTCTAGATTTCCACTGATATATTGCCGAATTTACTGGTACTGTTCGAGAACATTTCATGCATGTGTATATGAGGCGACTGGGTCACCGGGATTCATTCATTACGGGATTCATTGCGGAAAAGTAATCACAGAATAACTTCGATGGAAAGAAAGTCCTTGCGTAGTCTCGAGTGCGTGTAAATAAATAGTGGTAGCCAAAGAAATAAATATACGTCGTACGGTAGAAATAGTTAATTAAATAGTGCCGTGTTATATAAATAGTGTGATATAAATAAATACGGACATATTAGTAGTAAATAAATATAAGTGTTAATTTTAATTTATTAATAGTAGTTTAAGTGTGATAAGTTAGTTTTATATTTTATATTGTTATATAATTTTAAGTTATATAAATATACAGATTGTTATAAATAAATAATTGCACGAGTTGTTTATTGGAACCCGAAAACGTTACAATATTATCAGAAAGTAAAAACAAGTAGCAGCTATAATTTGTAGGTTTAATAACAGAGATTTGAGGAATCATATATGCAAAATATAAACTGGTAGGTACCCACTAATGGATTTTAAATAACTTTTGTATATGCGTGATGATAGTAAAGTCTATTTGCTCCAAATACATAATGAAATTTATTTCTTCTCAAAATTGATTATTTTGCCAGCCCTGAACCACTGTGCGTTATCCTTTTTGAACATTAATAAATCACAAACTAGAGACAATAATAAAATTTGCATTAGAAGAAACTCAAGGCAGATTAAGTCCAGAAAGGAGTAACAACGTAAAATTATACTTTTATCTATCTATCAAAACAAGTAATGTCAAAAAAGCTAGATCATTGGAAGAATGTATATTTTCTTTTCATTTATTTAGAGAAGTTTTAGACAGGGTTTACTTACGGAAGTATGGGAAACTCTATGTACAAGAGGGTCAAACAATAAAGCGATATGAATACTACAAAATATATATTAGCAACAGAAACATCAACTTCGTCTTATACATACAAGAGAATGAAATCAGAAGGAATCCGGAAGAGGTTTAACTGAAATGTCGGAGAAAGCTTTTGCAGACAAAATAGTGATAAGGGTAGAAAACCAAAGAGTTCTGTAGGCAAATTTAACAAGTAAACAAAAGCGAATATAAGAATATAAAGAAATGGAGACGGATATAGAGAAAACAACTAGTAAATGTGATTCATAAAAATTCCTCGAAGTAGCAAGCATAGATTATTTAGATAAAATTAAAATAAATCTATAAACTCGTATATACATATGGCTGTGTAATAGATAACACACAGTTCCAATATTGAAGAATTAAATATGCGCACATAAGAGAGGAGTAGATTCAACAGTGAGTACAACCTTCATGGTGGGGTATCTGCAGAAATTAAATAACGAAAAGAGAAGGGGAAGACCCATGCAAGAATATATCTTTAGGAAGAGAAGATGATCTAGAGCGAAGTAATATGACTGAAGAGAACAAACTGTCAAAAAAAAGTAAGTGGTAATAGCATGCCGACACCATTCATTGTGTAGATTTGGGCGGATGTAAACTCGGCACCAAGTATATGGATTTACCTGCCCTGCAAAAAGGATTGCTTAATCCTACAGGTAATGTAGGCACCGTTCGGGTAATGATCGATTTAAAGCTTAAAGTAATAAATTAAGGAATTTGCTAATGACCAAATAGATTATTTCAAATGTATTTTTATTTGTACATCTATTGTGGGAGGGCCTCTATTGTATTATGCTATAATATATTCTATATATAAGGAAACATTTAGTTTGTGTATTTAGTTATTTCTATCTTGTTCGCGGCGTTTGCTTAAAGTAAGAAATTAGATCCGCCTCTCAGTCTCGAGTTTTGTTGCACACTGTTAAGAATTATGGAGGCCTCTTTCGTGGACAGTAACAAAGGAAAATGTTTGCTAGTGGTTAACAAGTACACCTTTTCAAAATAGAAAGTGTTGAAGAGTGGCGTTGTACAAAAAAATCCTTAAATTATCCCTCAAAAGTGTTTAGGTTTGGTGCAGAAAATTTAGTGATCAGAAGCCAGGTTGAACATAATCATGAACAGAATCAGAGTAAATTAAACCGAAAACTGATTTCAAATGCGTGTAAACGTAAAGCCGTTGATGATATTTCCGAAAAACCAGCGAAAATTATTCGTCGTGAACTAGCTAAGGAACTACTGGAAACAATTACGATAACAGATTTCACTTATTTCCGAAGAAATTTGTACAATGCAAGGAGAAAATTTCTTCCTGGACCGTTACCACAAAATAAGACAGAAGTCCATGATATAGTGAAAGCTGCTAATGTTAAAACAAGCAAGGATGAAACTTTCGTTTTTATAAACTGTCCAGTGAGCAATATGATAGTGTTTTCTTGTGAAACGAATGTTAGAAGTTTATGTGGAATGCGTAAAGTGTACATGAACGGTACATTTTCGTATTGTACAAAATATTTTTTACAATTATTTACAATCCACGGACTTAATAATGGACATTATATTCCATTGATGATTTGTTTGTTGCATGATAAACGCAGTGAAACGTATGCAACATTATTTGAAATGCTAACAAAAGAAATCTTTCGACGTCACTCTACAATATTACGATCAGCTGAAGTTTTTGTAGATTTTGAGAAAATCATTCACACAGCGGTTCGCGCTATATGGCCATCAGCACAAATCTATGGTTGTCGTTTCCATTTGCATCAATCGTGGTTCAGGAAAATCCAAAGTTTGGGTTTAACAGCAGAATTTAGGAACACAGATTCCGAAGTAGGAAAATGGTTGCAATATACATTTGGATTAACGTATTTGAATCCAGACGAAGTAGGCGATTGTTTCGCCTTTGATTTGTTTGCCAAAAAACCTGCTCATACACAGGCTGACGAATACGCCGAGTATTTATTGGACACATACATAGAAGACGATGCTCCTTTCCCTCCACATATGTGGGCTACTGCAACTCCATCGATCACAAACACCACAAAAGCATGCGAAGCGTTTCATTCCAAACTAAATGAGTCATTCTATTCAACACATCCATCTATTTATATTTTTATAGAAAAGCTTAAGGAATTTCAAATAGACACTTATGTTAAAATTCAAAGTGTACACACACCAGCAAGAGTTATAGACATACGCGCAAAACAAAAATTAAGAACTCTAAATGAACTGTGTGAACAACTAAATAATGGAACAATATCACGATTACACTTTGTGAAGTGTATATCATTTTATTCATCGGTATGACTTCAAATACACTATTTTTTTATTATAGTTTTTATATAATTAAGTATTTTTTATTTTCTATCTTTCTGCTGTACTTCAACTTGAAATACACTATTTTTATATTATTGTTTTTGTTTGCTTTATACGGTGCCCAGTTTATATAGACCCTCTGCGAGTACATTTTTAGCTAGTGCCCGAATTACCAACGAGATTAAAATTTCAGGTAGGTTAGTGCCCAATTTACATCCAAGCCGTAGATTTAATTGCTATACGTATTATATCTAAATTATTTTTGCATAGTAGGTAATTATCAAATGATAGACTTTAAAGAAATATTTTTAAAAGGTGATATATGGATTATGTCAGAATTACAAATGATATATATGGCTTTTAATGACTTTGCTATCTTGAGAATTTAGCAGTTGTATCTCCAGAGGACTGCCAATCTTTCTATTATTTATTTCCATATACAGTTTCATAATATGAACATGCATATAAAGTACTTTCCTACCGCCTACTATGGTTCCTCTATAATACTTAAATGTGTTACATGCTTTCAATTATGAGAATCTTTTCTAGTATAAAATTGAATTCTTCCACACCACTAAATTACTAAAATGACATTCCTATACTTTTGCAGTATAGTTTGATGCGGTAATAATTATTACCTATATTTTTTAGGAGACACAATTAAAAGAAGTAGTAAAGTGTTTCTAATTATACATAAGTATATAATCGTGATAGAGATAAAACATTTCATTTGTTTATATCTGAAGGCTATAATTTTTTGATGTAGTATTTTATATTACTAATGTTCCTCTACTTTAAACATACTTGCTTTTCTCTGGAAGGTATAACTTCTTTTGTATTGCTTAATCTTGAAATATACTAATTGTTAGTATTAAGTTGAAAATGGTTCAACTAAAAAGCGCCATGCAAAATAGCACAACCAAAAAGTAATAAAGATGTTAACTGCTGGCATAATCTGTTCAATTATGTTTCGGGCAATCTGTGAATAGCATGGATTCTTATTAGATATTTAGTGAATAGGTTTGAAGACAAAACTGGCTGGTTTGCAACTTTTATACATAATTTTAACTAACTTTAGATAAGAATTCAGCTCCAACCGTAAGAACATCAATTTCCTAGGAATTAATCGTCTATGCAGCCGATGGTAGCCTTGTTTCTGGAAAACTTAGTGACTTTCCTTAACCTACAAGATCAACTAAACCTGAAACATCCATGTACAACTTTGCCAATTTAAACTAATCTTTATATTTAAAAGTCAGAAAGATACTTATGGTAAGCTAATACAGAACTGACATAATCTTATTATTTGCACATTTTATTAGCATCTAAGAATAGCTGATAAGTTGTTACATATTTACTTATTTTTTAATTTTGATCGAAAACTATTTTTCACTTCTTATTTTTTATTATTGTAAAACAATTAGGAATATTAACAAATCTCTCTCTCTATATATATAAGTACTATCTTCTTATTATTTGCACTGTAATTATTCAATTTATATGTACACACGGCATCTTGAATTCTTCTCATAACCGAAAGAAGTTCACAATTATTGCATTCGTCGTACTTATAGGTATGTGTATGTATCTATAGGTATGTATGTACAGCACATGTTCTTTCTTTCTTTTTTCTACTACCTACTCAATCACGATTTACGTTTCACTTTCCACATCACTGATACATTCGTCGTCCATCTCCATATCGATGTAACCATCATACTGATTATCCTCCCCTGCCTCTTCTTTCCACTTATTAACGTGATGCGTGTTGTTCTGTGATGTACTGTGCGAACCCGATTTGTTTACTCCACTCTGGCTGGATTTCGCCTCCTCTTCTTGTTGCATTCTCTTGTGTTTCGTTCGCCTGTTTTGAAACCAGACTTTGACCTGAAACAAGGAAAATATGTTTCAGATATATTATACAATGATAATTGATAGACCGAATTGTTGTATAACGATAATAATTAATTGTAAATACAACACAATAGATGTTTGAATTCATAACAATTATCTCGAATTGATCTGACATTTTTACAGTTTAAATGTGTAAGGATGGATGAGATGTAGTAAAAGAAGATATAAAACAATATTAATATATGGGGAAAAACAGTGAGAGAGCATAGAGGATGAATGAAAGAATTAAAAAATAGTATGGTTGAAGTATCTGAAAAAATCCTGGGAAATAAGATGAATGACAAAAGCAACTCCTGATTTGACATCGAATGTGAAACGCTAATAAAAAAAGAAGGGAGCAGCCAGGCTCAAATGGATACAATCGAATGATGAAGAAGACCTACAGAAATACAAAGAAATAAGGGCAGAAAACAACAAAATATTCAGAACAAAAAAGGAAAGATGGTACGACGATATAATGGAGGAAATGGAAAAAAGCAACAACGATAATAAGAAACTGTTCAATATGGTGAAGAAGCAAACAGGCAGGAAACAAACCTCAGCCAACATTGACAGAATGAAATGGGAAAAACACTTCAAGGAGTTTTTGAGCGACAAGAAGAGGCAAGGCACAGAAAATACATGGAGGGTGATGAATGAACCAAGCCAAAGAGAAGTTAACGCACCTACAATAGAAGAATTCAAGGCAATAGTAGCGAAATTGAAACGGAACAAATCTCCGGAATCAGATGGACTAAATAACGAAATATTTATATACGGAGGTGAAGAACTGCATACAAGATTATTTAAACTAGTAAGCGATGTATAGGAGAATGAAACAATGCCAAACGATTGGAAATTAGGATTGCTAGTGCCAATGTTAAAAAGAGGAGATCAATGGGATTGCAAAAACTACAGAGGGATAATGTTGCTGAACACCGCATACAAAATCTTCACCACATTAATCAATGGTCGTCTGAAAAGCTATGCAGACACAGCGATAGAAGACTACCAACAAGGCTTCAGAGGCGGACGGTCTACAATCGATGCAATTCATATTTTGAAACAAATACTGGAAAAGGGCAATGAATATGACATCACACTACATACGCTATTCATAGATTTTCGGCAAGCGTTTGACTGCCTAAACAGAGAAGTTATACTGAAGGATGCAGAAGGGATGGAAATACCAAAAAAACTCATGAGACTCGTGAAAACGACATTGACGCACTCACAAGTAGCGATTATGACGCAAGAAGGAACAACAGACTATTTTGAAATAAACAAAGGAGTTAGGCAGGGGGGGGGGTGCACTTTCAACCACCCTATTTAATATTGCCATGGACGGAATAATTAAATAAACAGAGGTAGAAGGCAATATTAAAAATAAATTGGTACAAATTATAGCATATGCGGATGACCTAGTCATAATATGTAGAGACGAAAGAAGCCTGGAAGAAACATTCGGAAGACTCGTAGAAGCAGCGGCGGTCTACATATCAACGAAAAGAAAACAAAGTATATGGTAAGCAACCGAACGGCGTACGCCGGAAGGAAGAGCAAAGAGATGGGCAGCTACAAATTCGAGAGAGTAGACACTATCAAATACCTCGGAACAATAATCAATATAGACAACAATAGAGCTGCCGAAACAACTCACATAATTCAATCAGGTAATAAAGCGTATTACGGGTACAAGAAACTACTAAAAACAGAAACATCGGATTCGATACAAAAATGAAAATCTTCAAGGCAACTATAAGACCAATAGCGACGTACGCAGCAGAAACAATGGTACTAACGAAAAGAGACGAGGAAAACTTCAGAATATTCGAAAGGAAAGTAATAACAACAGTGTATGGGCCCAAAGAGAGAAGCAGAAGGAATGCGAATACTGATGAACCATTAAATCGACCGACTGGTGAAAGGAAAAGATATAGTTAGATTTATGAAGGCCCAAAGAATAAGATGGTATGGACACATCAACAGAGCAGGCACAGGAGCAACAGTGTGCAGCATTGCCCAGTGGACACCGGGGGGCAAGAGAACGAGAGGAAGACCAAGAATCAGATGGGAACAACAAGTGAAAGAGGACTTGAACAAAATGGGAACAAACAGGAGAATGAAAACAAAGAACAGAAAAGAATGGAGGCTAATAGTAGAAAAGGCAACAGCACACAACAACTTATAGAGGAAATAGGTGGAAATGTGGAGTGATCCCCCACAAAAATAGGATCGGAGAGCCCAGAAGGGCGGCTACTACTCCACAGGAGTGTACAGCCTATTATATATACAGTGTGTCAATAAAGTAAGGAACACCCTAAATATCAGCTTTAAAACATATCTCTAGGAAAACCGCTCAGACACGTATTTTTTTATTTTTGAAGGCGCATTTTCTTAGATTAAATTGAAGTATACAGGGTTATCGAAAAAGAGGATATGACGTTATCATGTGTTTTTTTAAATGGAATACCCTATATATTTTTAAGAAAATCAAAAGAGCTTCTCGTGAAGATTACACGATATATGAGTTGTTGGGGATATCTTTAATATTTACTTGTAGAAATTGAAAAAACACTTTTGGTGGAACAACGTCATAAAATAATTACAATACAAAAATTTACTTAAGTAAATGTTCAAATTGCCGCCCATTCACAATCTGACAGTAGCCTCGGCGAGAAATAAACTCATTCTGAACATTGCTGATTACATCTGGCGTGATTCTTCGGATCTCTTGGAATATGCGTTCTTTTAAATCATTAATATTTTGAGGTCTATTTACATAAACTTTTTTTTTAGGTAACCCCACAGGAAGAAATCTAGTGGTGTTAAGTCAGGGGAGCGAGCTGGCCACTCAACAACCCCACGTCTGCCAATCCATCGGTTATTAAAAATCAAATTTAGGTAGTCACGCACAGATCGAGAATAATGAGGAGGTGCCCCATCTTATTGGAACCAGATTTCATTACTAGGACTGTCAGGGGTATTTGGATCAGGATAAAGTTCCACAAGCGCAGGAAGAAGCTCTAACTGTAAAAAATCCAAATAGATATCCCCATTTAAATTTCCATCAAAAAAGAAAGGTCCTAAAATCCTATTTTTTAGTATTCCAGCCCAGACGTTCACCTTCTGAGGGTGTTGACTTCGAACTTCCTGCATCCAGTGAGGATTATGTTCTGTCCAGTATTTACAATTTTGTCGGTTAACTGTTCCGTTTAAAGAAAAAGTTGCCTCATCTGAAAATAAAATGTTTCTAGCAAACATTTCATCACGTTCACAAAGTATTTGCAAGTTTTCTGAAAACTCCAAACGGCCATCAAAATCATCTTCCGACAATTCATGGACAAGATGCACTTTATAAGGATGATATTTCTGCTTATGCCAATTTTTTCTAACAGTCTCATGGCTGCAATTAAAGTTTAAAGCTGCTTGACGAGTAGCACAATTCGGATTATCTTGCACTGTCAAAAGAACATTTAACTTAGTTTCATCATCCACTTTTGGTCGCCCAGTTTCAGGTAGATCCATAACATTTCCGTACTCCTTATACTTTAGAAGTATTTTACTTACAGTTGAGCGAGTTATTGGTTTCCGATTAGGATGCGCTGCATTAAATAGTTCGCAAATTTCCACTGTACTCCTTCTTCGGTCACCATAACCAATCATCATAAGAATCTCAATCCATTCTCTCTCACTTAGACCCATTTTTATCAAAAGAAATGGCAATTATAAAACAAGCAAGGCTAAACAAACTAACGGTGGTTCACTGCCTAATTAGATAAGACGTCACCTTCCATACTGACAATTTTGTCATGACAACGTTCAAAGATTAAAATTACCATAAATTATCATGTAGTTCCACCAAAAGTGTTTTTTCAATTTCTACAAGTAAATATTAAAGATATCCCCAACAACTCATATATCGTTGAAATTTTCATGAGAAGCTCTTTTGATTTTCTTAAAAATATACAGGGTATTCCATTTAAAAAAACACATGATAACGTCATAGCTTCTTTTTTGATAACCCTGTATACTTCAATTTAATCTAAGAAAATGCGCCTTCAAAAATAAAAAAATACGTGTCTGAGCGTTTTTGCTAGAGATATGTTTTAAAGCTGATATTTAGGGTGTTCCTTACTTTATTGACACACTGTATAATATATTATGAAGTAAAATAAATAAGGTGGTGTGGTGATCACATGGCTTTCTTATACACATGTGCTGTTCGAATTTAAAAAAAAAATTGCAAATGCATATCTTATGAGTATTTGAAAAAAAGCTGCTTTTCGATAGGAGTGAAAATTTTACATCCTGTACGAATTGTGAACATCTTTCTATGCAAAAGCAATTCCAAATTTAGTTCTAAATACTCTTCTTATGCGTTCACATTTATGTAGAATTCATAATTTGCGATATATTTGCCGCAAAACTGTTTACGATAAGAACATAGTGTTAACTTTCCATCCAAATTCTAAAATTCGTTTTTAAGAGTAGCTGTTCCAACTTATGATCTAAAACGTTTTGTCCTCTTAATAATCTACAAGAAATAATAATTTGTGAGATATTTGCAAGCTGCTTTTCAATCAGAGTAAAAGTGTTTCTTCAGGTGGAAGGTAATCTCAGCCGCAATATTTTAATCCTGGTAATAAAATAAAATTCAATCTGAATAAGTAAACACGAACTGGAGGTGTAATTACCTATACTAATTTTCAAGAATAAACTCACAAAATATTTGATAAAGCAATAATCTAATATATTGTTGGGTAAATGGATTCCATTAAAATATTTATTTATTTAAAGCACACTCAAACACTAGTAGAATATATTAATAATGATAATAATAATAATAGTAAAACTATATGTAATATCTCTATAATATAAAATTTATATAGACAGCTATTTTATCGGTAATAATTTATACGAGGGAAGACTTTTACATTACAATTTTTTATTATATAGAACGCAATTAAGTGAGAGTAAAATTTGCTGTGACGTTTTGATATATACTAACTAAATTTGATTCACATCAAGAGGATTTTGTTGTTTATGTCTAGCCTTAAGTAAGTAAGAAATTAGTTAGCTAGAACAGAGAAGCGTAATCAAATTCCTGACAAAGGAAGGAAATGAACACAAGAATATGTAATTTGGTAATATTAGCAGTCATTTATGAACATTTTTGGATTCCGAAGATGCTTACTCCCGAACAAAAACTGTCGGAGTCTTATTAGTCACGGCATGAACAAAGTACGTCTATGCGTGACTCGTCACAATATGCATATACCGTATGTGTCAATTTTCATTAGGTATAGGGATTCAATTTTACATGCGATTTATACATATACAAGCAATATGTGGCAACGTGCCACCCCACAGCGTCCGTCACCAATCCCGGGAACAATCGACATCAAAACGACTTTCTCCGATCTTCCCACTTCTCCCGACCAGATTTTACATTCAATGTTAGCTGCGAAGGCTGCGAATACGTTGCGATCTAATCTGCAATGCCGTCTTATTACTGGAACGGGAAACATCAAATGGCCGCCGCGATCTCCTGATCTAGTAATTTATTATTATTTTCAGAATCCTTTTTTATTTACCTTATTTTCAATTTTATTAGAATTACGCTTTTGTTTGTGTCATGCAGCGTGAACGCAGCTTAATAATTCTCTGCATTTACTAGAAGGAAAAAGAAAAACAAATCCTTGTAACTCGTAAATATTTCTAAACGCATTACAAACATCTAACCCGCTGGTCGAAGAGTCACTGCTAACCACGCTAACTTGTATTTACTTACGAGCATGCATCGGTCACGCTGACATTGGAAAGGAAAGAAGGGGTATACTATGTTGCCACATACTGTATGGATTAATCGCCTATGGCTAATGAAAATTGACACGTGCTGTAGATGCACTATATCGTTTCTCTATTGCCAGAAATCTATTCAAATATATTTACTAATATTGCGTTTTATTTTTTCTCCTGTCAACAAATCTATTACAAATACTTTGCATATATAGGTATACTGTGTGTCCAAAAAGTCTGGAAACACCCAAATAAAATCGAAACGGATGATTTTTGAGAAAAATGCGAAAATAGTTCAATTAGTATTTTCAAAAAACTAGGTACTAGCTGATGGGATCTGTTTGGAATTTTTGATGACCTTCAAAAAGTTATGATGTCAGCAAAAAAAAATTTAAATGGCAACGTCGCATTTTTAATTTTATTTTTGATAGATCTTTTAATTGTCTAAATGACTGTAAAAAAAATTTTCATTTTACTTAAGAAAATGACCGAGAAAAATTTAATTACTTCTTCGAAAATGGAAAAGTTTGTCTTTAAAAAAAACACAGTTGGCTTAAAAGTCGATTATTTTTCAAACACATTTTGTTTTATTTGTGACATTCTGTCAAATACGAATTGTGCGTAAGTTAAAAAAATCTGTTTAAAAATGGTTTTAAGTGAGAGGGAACGTATTCAAATGTTGATGATGATTGGTTTTGGGGATAGGGCTCGTTCAGTTAGAGAAGTTTGCGACTTATTTAATACAGAACATCCGGAGCGTGCCCCAATTAGTATTTCTGCAGTGAGTAAGATTCACAAAAAATTTCAAGAAGAAGGCCATGTTCGAGATCGCTCTAGAAGTGGTCGTCCAAAGATCGCAGAAGATACGCAACTCGATGTATTATTGTCAGTAGAGGAAACTCCAAATTCTAGTACACGGCAGCTTGCTCGGGAGTTTAACGTGTCGAAGAGTACAATTGGTAATATTGTCCGGAAAACTAAGTATCATCCCTACAAAATCTGTTTAGTTCATGAGCTGTCTGAAGACGACTTCGACAGGCGTGTACAGTTTTGCGAACAACTGATGCCTATGTGTGATAATGATCCGTTTTTTTCCAGAAATATCTTATTCTCAGATGAAGCTACGTTCATATTACATGGGACTGTTAATAGACAAAACTGCAGGTACTGGGCACGCCAAAATCCACGCTGGTTGGGAGAGGTACGAACTCAGTATCCTCAGAAATTAAATGTATGGGCTGGTTTAATTGGTAACAGAATTATAGGGTCTTTTTTCTTCAATGGTAACCTGACGGCGGAAATGTATTTGGATTTTTTACAAAATTATTTAATTCCGTCATTAGCAGAAATATTTCCGAACCATGAAGATCCTAATTTGCCCAGCCAAAGAATTTGGTTTCAACAAGATGGGGCTCCACCCCACTATGCGGGAAATGTTCGGCATTATCTCGAGAATACCTTCCCAAACAGATGGATTGGCAGGAGGGGGGCTATCGAGTGGCCGGCTAGGTCGCCAGATCTAACGCCTATTGATTAGTTTTTGTGGGGTTACCTAAAAAATAAGGTATACGCAACTAAACCTGAAAATTTGGAAGACTTGCGTCAACGGATTGAGATTGAAGTACGAAGGATCACTCCTGAAATGATAGAAAACGTTCAAAATGAATTTTATTATCGTTTAGGGTATTGCCAAGATGCTCAAGGACAACATTTTGAACATTTATTGTCAGAGCTTTTGCTGATTTCTACGATTAAAATTTTCTTTGTTTTCTATAATGATTTTTTTTTTCAAAATTTTTCTTAAGTAGAATGAAAAATTTTTTAACTGTCGTTTAGACAATTAAAAGATCTATCAAAAATAAAATTAAAAATGCGACGTTGCCATTTAAAATTTTTTTTGATGACATCATAACTTTTTCAAGGTCATCAAAAATTCCAAACAGATACCATCAGCCAGTAGTTTTTTGAAAATACTAATTGACCTGTTTTTGCATTTTTCTCAAAAATCATCCGTTTCGATTTTATTTGGGTGTTTCCAGAATTTTTGGACACACAGTATATGTAGATGTACTTTAGAAAACTTGGCAATGTTAAAAGTTTATTAATAGTAATATTAAACTTTATTATCTAAACAGGTTATGTATCGCCAGTCAGAGATCTGTAGACAGTTAACAGTTACGTGTTTTCTTATATGTAGTGCTGCTATTTCCGATTAATTTTTTTATTGACATGAACTAAGTAAATATAAATGTTAATTCGTCTAATAATTACTAAAGCCACTTTCATATGACGCACATGTAGAAAAACATAGTACTTACTTAGTACTGCAAAACTTAACAAGATCAATAAAAATGTATTCATAGCAATTGTATTTATACCTCTAATTTACTATTACTTGCTTTACAATTAAGTACTACAAATCATTAAATATTAATTAATATACACCATAAATATAACAAGCGTCTTTGAAGGCGTTGATGCATGTAAACCTGTAGTGATAAATAATTCCATATTTGTTTGTAGATATAACCGAACTATATTGCATTATACCTAAAATTTGATAATACAACAATTAATATTAAACATAAAAAAGTTCTATTATTTAAATGTAATAGCAGATATTATCTTTGGAAAATAAGAAAAGTAGAAGCTTAATGTTTATGTCAGTGTGAAAGATACACAAACCTACCTTTTAGATCTATTTCAGTTCAGTAAAATATTATGTATATGTTCATGACTAGACATGTTTGTAATACATTTAACTAAAATAATACTTTAAATTATATAATTAATTATTAAATCATAAATAAACTTACAACACACTTCTGTAAACTTACTCTACGTACAAATTGAATTAGTCATTGCAAAGTTATATCTTTTTAGTTGTATATTAAAAATGAGTACCTATCTCACATTTGTGTACAATAGACTAATTTCATCTTCCTATGCGTTTTCTTCATTTCACCGACAATTTTCAGTATGACACGCAACTAAATTAGAAACTCGTAAAACACTAAAATGATGATGCAAGTAAAAGAAATAAAGTCTCAAGAAACTTCTAATGCCAAAAAAAAAACAGAAAAACATACGACGGTGTATATTTAAATGATTTATAAATTAATATCTATTACTGTAATTCTACATGGTAAAATATCTTAGTAAATAAATGTCTACTAATAAGTAGACTGCCATAAAAATTGATCTATATCTACTAATGGTGAAACAAAAAGTAAAAAGTCACAAATTCGTGGTTCTGTACAAATACAATAACAGTAAATAAAATGTGCCTAGAATTTCAGATAATTTTGCTAATTTGATCTTTCAGGTTTAATAGAGCGCAGTGTATTTCAATTATATTATGTTATGTGTAATTAATATCCAAAAACAGACTACACAAAAATGTATAATTAGGCCTGCTCGGAAATTATACGTTTGCACCACTGATACCCCACTTTAGAGAGGGGTTACATGTTAAATTATAGGTTAGAACATTTATCGAAGACCAGGTATATACTTTTAAAAAATTATTATGTTGGTTCTTCCGTTTTCAAGGTCTTCATCATAAAAAATAGTAATTATACATATACATATGAACCTACAAGAAAAAAAAATTTCCAAAAACGTTTTTTTAATATTATAATATACGATTTTTATAATTTACTTTAAATAGGTATTTATTTCGCATTTTGTATTGCTAATGAAGTGTCCGATTATTGATAAATAATATTTTCAAGTGTCTATTGGCGTGGCCAATTAATAGATTATTTTTAGTTATATTTTAATTAAAGCTACAGGTTTCATATACTTCTCATAAATTATTTTTATATTTTGATGTTTAGAGGTAAGATTTGGACACAATTTTGAATTACTCATCGCATCCTCTTTTTCCAAATTATATATTTATTCTTTAATTTTATTTTGTGCTTTATATGCTATAAGCTTATTAGACAGCCCAAAATGAAGCGATTTTGCAAATCTCATCATTTTGCGGATGTCTAATTACGAAAAAAAATTTTTTTTTGAATAATCCCTCTATGTGTATGAGTGTCACTATGTCACTATGTAATTTTCGTTCGAAGAATGATTAAATTTTGAACCGAATTAGTAGTATTTTACTTTTGTACGAATATTTTATTTTGCTATTATCTGATCAACCATGCTGTTAATTTTATAAAACCTATCAACAATTCAAAAGTAGTCAGTTTTTAGATTGACATACGTTTATCATTAAACGATTTCGAAATTTCGATTTGAAGTAACACTTTTATCTTATCCAAAAATAGATTTTTGCAAATATCTCCCAAATTATTGATTCCACTATAAGATTGATTACTATAAATTTATTGAACACTTAGTTTGCGAATACATCCCAAAATATTCATTCTGTACCGATTTGTTGAGAGTGTGAAATCTAAAATTCAATTTAGAACAGTTTTTATATAAACAAATTTCCAACCTTGTACCAGAATTATATTTTAAGATTTTAAAGTTAATTTAAAATCTTTTTCATAATTTGAATCACATCACATCAAATTATTTGTATAATATATGTTTGATGAGACAATAAAACTATATTATTATTAGTATAAAAATATTAGTATTAGTTATGTATTTATTTGTATTGTATTGTACGGTAACCAATATGTAGCTAGAAACTTTAACTAATTGTAAGTATGCCTAACACGATTCTATTGTTAGGACTACGATACAATATTTGCGCTTAATAAACGGAAGAAAAGACTATTAATTTTACACTTCACACAAACGGGTTAGCCTTATTTGTAATAGAGCAATGGGAAAGTAGTCTGCTACTAACACTAGGGGGATACATAAATGAATTTTGATTGGCTTCTGTGAATAAAAGAAACTCAAACATGAGGGGACGCCATTTTGATTTATTCCCATGTATTTATGTAATTGCATTTGCCTGTATGCATCCACAAAGTCAACTACAGTTCTCTACAACAATGAGTAAAGTTTTGCACCTTTGTGTGTGCGTTAGGTATGTATTACTGGAAACGTGTTGGCGATATGCTTATTATATAAATGTTAATTTTAACAAATGCTTCTTGCTTAGTATGTTATATAGCTTATTTATTAACTGTAATTTATTAGATTTAGATTAGGTTGTAGAAGCGATATGCAAATATATCTAATCATTTACATGATAATGATTGAATTATGTACCAGTAAATTCATAAAACAATGGGTTAATAATTAATTGAATTATAACGTAACTACTAAGTATTGGAATGTTTTAAAATGATTAAACTTTCAATTTGGTGATATTTTCCCTATATTCCTTTGAGACTACACAAAAACACTAAAACACCTTACCACACTAAAGCACAAAAATGGCTAAATACGTATTTCAACAACTAAGTTGTCATCATCAGTAGCACTGATTAAAAATCGCGCTGTCTACACACCGTAGCGTGTGTGCAGACAGCGCGATTTTTAATCAGTGCTACTGATGATGACAACTTAGTTGTTGAAATACGTATTTAGCCATTTTTGTGCTTTAGTGTGGTAAGGTGTTTTAGTGTTTTTGTGTAGTTTCAAGCCACAGACTCCAAGTTTAGTTTCTTATTCCTTTGAGAGATGAAAAGATTCCAATAATAACATTTTCCACCCTATTTACTAAAAACTCCTAGCCTTTCTCTTATGGAACCAATAATCAGCATTTTCACAATATTGCTATGTGTAAGGAAGTCTAATAAGTCTTCAACATAAGCTCTACTATATTTACTATTCATTAAAATAATTTTGTACGAGTATGTAATTTAACAAATTTTGCAATTCAACATTTCGATTTTTTCAGTGTCTAATACAACGTGTTTCAAAAAGAACTTCATCTTAGTAGGTACTGAGTAACTAGTACTTGCAAATTATAATAATCCACTTGCCTTTTATTTATAAGTAATGATTTATCTAATGTCATTTTGACATATGTCATTTTGTGACTAGCAATAGGTATACTTTTTTCTCTTTTTTTACTTAATAAACAATACTACTAAATATTGTACACATTGCAAGAAAATATTTTTATTGTTGAAGCATAATTCCGAAGTGCACAATTTCTTAATGGAGAATGGCAATATTCCTATGTGGAATTTATCTAATGTCATTTTGACATATGTCATTTTGTGACTAGCAATATACTTTTTTCTCTTTTTTTTTACTTAATAAACAATAGGTACTACTAAATATTGTACACATTCCAAGAAAATATTTTTATTGTTGAAGCATAATTCCGAAGTGCACAATTTCTTAATGGAGAATGGCAATATTCCTATGTGGAATGTAAGCGATCGTTTCACTTGCAGTTTCCTAATATAGTTGTGGATAATATCGTTTTTTCTACTCCCATACTTTAATTGTATTATTAGATATGCCGAACCTGTACTATAATGATGTTCATTACGATACAGACTTTCATTATGTTACAAGTTTATATCCAATAGGAATACAGATTTTTCATTACGATACAAGTTTATATCCAATAGGAATGCGACATTTCAATATTCAAACAATATTCAATATGGCGACTGCATATCTGACAGATATACAAATTAAATAAATGTGACAGTTCTCTGTAATTTACAAGTAAGTACTTAAAATTTGTGCTTTTTTGAAAATATAAACGGTAAAAATGAGGGATAATGACAGTGAAATGTAATAATTGACTCCACCAGAAATTATGGAACAAGCCTTAGTAGCCACGAACAATTTATTACCAACCAAATTCACAAAAACGTACGGAAAATTTTAACCTCAATTTATGAAATGGATTGTTCAAAAAATATGTTTTATTATGGGGTCGTAGAAAAAATAGTGTATGCAACTCGCATTTAATGGCTATTAAGACACTCGTATTCATTACAATACTCGGCTTCGCCTCGTATTGTAATTCTCTTACTCGTGTCTTAATAGCTATCATTAAATGCTCATTGCATAATATACTAATTTTCTACTCTCATACTTTAATTGTATTATTAGATATGCCGAACCTGTACTTTAACGATGTCCATTACGATACAGATTTTCATTATGTTACAAGTTTATATCCAATAGGAATACAGATTTTTCATTACGATACAAGTTTATATCCAATAAATATGCGACATTCGAATATTCAAACAATATTCAATATGGCGACTGCATATCTGACAGATATACAAATTAAATAAATGTGACAGTTCTCTGCAATTTACAAGTAAGTACTTAAAATTTGTGCTTTTTTGAAAATATAAACGGTAAAAATGAGGGACAATGACAGTGAAATGTAAAATTTGAGTCCACCAGAAATTATGGAACAAGCCTTAGTAACCACCAACAAGTTATTACCAGCTAAACTCGCAAAGGTGCATGGAAAATTTTAACCTCAATTTATGATATAGAATGTTCAAAAAATAATGTGTTATTATGGGGTCGTAGAAAAAATAGTGTATGCAACTCGCATTTAATGGCTATTAAGACACTCGTATTCATTACAATACTCGGCTTCGCCTCGTATTGTAATTTTCTTACTCGTGTCTTAATAGCTATCATTAAATGCTCATTGCATAATATACTATTACATCATCACATTCGCCTAGTCGTGGAGAAGTTTAGGGCTGCAGGATTCGTGTTGAAAGGCAAACGTTCTTGGAGACCACATACACCAGCAAAATATTGTTACCCACGTACAAAACCTTGTTAGAGAAAACCCATATACATTAGTTCGTCGTTTATCACTTCAAACGAACGTGTCTTCTAATACCGTTCACAGAATTTTGAGGCTTCAAAGTACCTATCTCACGAGATCACGGTTAGTAAGCCTAACTATTGCAATTTTTTTTCAAGAAAATTTAAATAATGACGAAATTCTAGATTTAAGTTTTTTACTGATGATGATGCATGGTTTCATTTAAGCGACTTTGTAAATAAACAAAATTACAAAACATTATCCATAAATAATCTAAACAATCGCGATGAAGTTCCTTTACATCGTGTTAAAGTCTGATTATGGTTAACTTTATCTTGTCGTAGAATAGTAAGACCAATATTTTTTCACAATAACATTAATAGCCAACGTTACCAAAAACAGTTATTAACACCATTTATAACTCAAGTGCAACAGAACGAATTCATGGGATTACTTCCAGCAAGATGGAGATACTGCACATACAACTCGTGAAAATTTAGCGCTCCTAGAACATTATCACCGAGTTATAAGCAGATGTCTTTGGCCAGCGCGATCACCAGACCTTACTCTGTTAGATGTTTCTATTTTCGGATTCCTAAAAACTGAAGTATATAAGACAAGAATTAATAATTCATAAGTAATTCCGATATAGTCAATAGAAAGTTCTATTATTCAAAAGAAAGTCCGCTATGATCGAAAGAAAGGACGGTCACTGTCAGTTCCTTTCATTTTGGTGACACTAGTACATTTAAAAAGTATGGTTTAAAATAAAATCAGTAACGAAAGAAGACGTTTAATAATAGAAGCGTTTAACAAAGGTAAAACTTTGACAAATTTAAGAACAACGTTTGATGTTAAATACGATGCGGTTCGAAAAATTGTTACACACCTAAATCCTTATATAAAGCGCAAAGTAATTGAGGATTAATCGTGTTTAAGACTGTTATTTGGTAGAACATTTGTATTTATTACATAAATTTATCTATTATCTTAACATTTGTAAAAAAAAAGTGTTACTCAACAAATCCATTTTCTTACGTATGTATTTAGGTAAACCGAACTTTCTTTTGATCATAGCGGACTTTATTTTGAATAATAGAACTTTCATTTGAAGATTATAAATGTCCTGTTGACAACCGAACTTTCTATTGACGATATCGGAATTACTTATGAATACACCGGAAAATCAATTGATTTGGACTGTAATTAAAAGGGCAATGCTGTATAAAAAGGTATTACAAATAAACAGCTTATCTTAAAGAGGAAAGGATGTTACAAGTATACTCTGCCTAAGTATAATTAGTAACTGAAATACAGAAAAGTCTCTACATTATATACTGGTAATCGCACAATTCACGTAATAACGAAAAGATACGTTACGACTAACTGGAGTTTCTTGATCTTGTTATACCTGCTGTATTTATTATTGTGTCACCTTATTAATTTTAAATCATGGAATAGTTCGTAAAAACCACTTTTGTCCTGCTAGATTGTCGTTATACAGCAAGAGCGCGCGAGGTATGATCACCCGATGGTACTTATATGTAAACTCGCATCTAAACGTGGTCCGATAATACATATTAGAGTAACGGCACAACATACTAGCATTGCCTGCTCATATTCGAACTCATAGTGATCTGATTATTTTTTCGCAGATTGACAAAAAGAACAAATTAAATTTTCTCTTTAAGTGATGACGATTGCTTAGATAACTAAGTCGATAATAACGCGAAGATTGTAATACTTATAACGTAATTATGATTATCCTTATGAAATTAAATAATAATGTAGTTGTGTACAAAGTTATAGCAGTACAACTGGGTTTTAGAATGAAATAAAAACAACCCGCCTGAAACATCTGCAGAATAAACTAAGATGTCTAGAGAAAAATAAATAAATAGAAATTTCATGGTAAAAAAAACTATAAATAAGTATAACAGAAATACCATAAAATAACATAAAAACGACCCTTGAAATAGAAATTTAAATGAGAGATTCTCTCCAGTAAATATAATGAAATAACAACTCTGGAAAAATAAATCTATTATATCTATATCTGGCAAACACAGCTGGCGGAGATCATTTGCCGAATATACGTCCGAAGAATATCGATTGGCATCGGGTGATCATACCCCGCGCGCTCAAGCTGTATATCACTGTGCGACGGAGACAAATTTAAACAATCCTTAGACATTAATAATCATGTGATTCAAATGTGTGCTTGTCTGAATAGCTTTTATCATGAATAACACTCATAATCAAACTGTTAAACAATCTATCGCATTTTCAAGCATAACCAACAATGCAAAATTACGTCTAAAATGATCGATTACTGGTACCTATATTTACTTTTTGTAAAAATAAAATATTGTTGATCCGCTTCACTTTATTATAATATACACAATATGTAGGTACATAACTTTAAAACAACACTCCATTTTAAGAAGTACATTTTGTAAACACGACCCCATAAATCTTCGGAATATGTGGCTGTCCCTCGTTATTTATCATCAATTATTGCATCGGAATGACGTGAAAAGTTTTGTAAAGAGAGTCAGTCTGTATCTCGATGCGGCTGCCACACCAGTACCACTACAAAAATCGCAAATTCACAAGCCATTAACTTTTTGACAAATTATATTTATTCCCCCATACACCAAAGTCTATACACACTTTTGTATTTTGCCTATACAAAACACATACAAAAATGAACGATGTGTAGCCAACCCCGGACTGGCTGGCTGACTGGCTGGCCGGGCCCGGCATTGTCGACAATGGAGTTTTTATTTGCCCATATTTTTTGCATTTTATTGGCGTATCCGGTTCAGTTTTGGAGACGAATCGTTTATTTCCGGCATGAAAGTAGTCATTTGTTTCTAGTTTAGGCACCATTTGAAACAAATACGCAAGTAAATCGATTTCATTTCAGCTTTTTTTACAACAGTTCTGTTCACACATTAAACAAATATTGACGTAGGTATAATCATTCGCAAAAGTTTGCTACTTTGAAATAAAGAATGGCCCGAAATAAACAATACTGATCTTACAATTCTTTTATTTTCTTAATAAATAATACATATTATTTAGACTTTATTACATGTTCTAAGTGTGCACCTCCTCGTGCAAGATATATTTCATAACGAAGTTCCAAGTTAGTCGTCATGTTATCGAATAACGGTTGCCTAAGTTTTGCGAAGAAAGCTCAAATGGCATCCTTTAATTCATCGACGGTTTGTGGTGACTTTTGAAGACGGTATCTTTGGTCGGCATGACCAAAGATGCTCAAATATCTGGAGAGGTAAGGTTTGACAAATGTGAAGGTAAAGGCACAGCCGTCTCTACTTAAGTTGGGTTTACATTATATGTTTTCTCATATATGTGTTCCTAAAGACAAATCATATGAGATTTGTTAAGTCACATGACTTTCAAAAGATTTGTGTTCAGCCGTTTACATCTACAAGAGTTTGGCTAGGAGAATGTTAAGAGTTTTGTAAATGACAAGTGAAACAACATAACCTTACTTATACATCGTTACATTTTTACTGTGATTATTGTTACCGTTTACTTCATCAGTGCAAATGGATCGTAACACTGTATTACAAATAACGTGCACTACTTTGTTATTACTATTATTATTGCGAAAGAAGAAGTTTAGTAATAATAGGGATAAGAGGGCAGGAATAATAAGAAAACGACGAACAACCTGGACAAGGCAATGGCTATGTAGAAGAGATTGTGGCCGAGGAATGGCAAATCTAGTTTTTAATGAAATAGCAGTGGAAGACCCTAAAAGTTTTAAAAATTTTACCAGGATGTCTGTAAACACTTTTGAAGATTTATTGTCAAGAGTTACGCCTTTTATAGAACGAAAAGACACATGTTTTAGGGAATGTATATCAGCAAGGACCAGGTATTTGGGTAATACTTTTAGATTGCAATAATTGCAAATAAAATTTATTCTAGATTGCTAGTCACCTTGCGATACCTAGCCACAGGAGAAACTTTTAAAAACTTATCCTACAGCTTCAGGATATCTGTGCCTTCACTATCAAATATGATTCCGGAAGTAGTGGAAAGTATTCATCAAGTAATAAAGGACGACTATTTGACTACTCCCACTACAAAAGAGCAATGGTTAGAAATCGCTAAAGGATTTTTTACAGCTTGGAACTTTCCCAATTGTTTAGGAGCGTTAGACGGAAAGCATATAGCATTTAGAGCTAAAAAATCAGATGGGTCTTTCTATTACAATTACAAAGGCTTTCATAGTATTGTGTTAATGGCACTTGTGGATGCTGACTATAACTTTATTTATGTTGATGTTGGATGTAATGGTAGAGTCAGTGATGGCGGAGTATATAGTAATTGTAACTTAAGCACTGCAGTTGAACAGAATCTGTTGGATTTCCCTGAAGATAGTTATCTGCCAAATTCTCAAATTAAGGTACCATATCTGATCGTTGCTGATGATGCTTTCCGTTTATCAACGAGAATTATTAAACCTTTTGGACAACGGTCAACTAAAGAAGAAAAGATTTTTAACTACCGCTTGAGTCGTGCCAGACGAGTAGTCGAAAATGCATTCGGCATTCTAGCTAATAGGTTTCAGGTCTTACAACGAGACATAAATTTAGAAGTAGATAAAGTAGAGAAACTCACATTGGCCTGTTGTGCATTGCATAATTATATAAAAAAGAAAGATGGAAGAAACTACTTATTTGGAGTGGATAATGAAAATACAGAAAATGTATCTTTGACGCAAGGGGAGTGGAGACAAAATGTTTACATGACAAATTTAGAAAGATGTAGAGTTAATAGAAGTTCAAATCAGCCCTTGGAAATCAGAAATCACTTTATGCACTATTTTAATACTCATGGATTTGTACCTTGGCAATGGGAAGCTATCAAAAAATTCAATTTTTAACGCTGTAGTGAAGTGGAAATTCTGGTACTTTCTAAGGTTGTTTATTAATGAATGAAACATGATGTTGCTATATTATCTCTTATTCTACATCTATTTGTATGCCAGCTTTGGTTGCTGCAATAAACTTCTTATTTGCATTGTATAAAATGGTGTTTATCTCAAACTTTGCATCGTTTAGGATTTCCACATCATCAATTTTGGAGAGTTCTGAAGCTACAAATTCTCCAAACACTTGATGTTCCTCTGCCAACGGACCTCTTCGTGGCAGTTGCTTCTGGCTGGTTAACTTCGTCAACGTTTGCATAGTTGCTGTGATCAACTGATCTGTATTGGGATCATCTAGTTTGGCGTACTTTGGTTCTTGTCGCTTCCTCTTGAGAGTGGTAGATGAGGAGGAGGTTGAAGGCGTTGGCACAGGGTTCCTGTTTTCATTCTCACTTCCACTGTCACTTAAGTGATATCGAACAGATACCCCAGATTGTGTTTGCGCTTGGAGTTCTCCATCCGAGTCCATATCTGGTTCCTGGCTCTGCATCTCTTGGCTGTGCACATCATCTTGACTCTAAATGTATGGGATTTAATAGAACAACTATAAGTGAGAACTTTACATACATTACCTTCAACTCCAAGGAACTTTTGCCCTTCCTGGCTCTGATATGTGGTGTCAGAAACTTTAATTTTTCGTACCACCAAACTTTTGGTTCATAGACCTCATCGGCGCCACCTCCGCTGTGGCGACTAGCGTTCACTTTTGTTCGTTCATGTGTGAATTGTGAACGTAAATTCGTCACTTTCCTCTTGATGTCCTCCACTGTTAAATTGGGGTTATCAACCTTTAATTGTTTACATATGTTGAAAATTGCGTCCTTCCTCGCGTGTTTATTTGCATAAAATTTATGCGTTGTATCAAATAAACAGGGGTGCGTTTCGTATTCCTCAATCAGTTTGTTCGTTAGCTTCACGGGCCATTCAGTCTAATAACAATCAAAGTTTCATTATACCTACATAGGTACATACTTATGTAGCGTAAATTTTCTGATCGACTTACCTTTTCCATTGCTACTGTTTATATGTTAAAATAATAGTCGTTCTTAAAACCAAATATTCCGTTCTGTGACCAAACACCAAACGTTCATGCACCAATCAGAAACATAACCTTAACAAGAGGTCTTTCGTCGCGTGTCGGCGTGTGTTACCAGGTGTGTTACAATGTTCCTAACACAGAAATTCCCCAAACTATACGAAAAAGCCCGCGTTCACGCTTATGTTTTCTCATCGCAAATAGGTGCTGGTCTATTCTGACAGCAGACGTATGTTTCCTTATGAGTTCAGCTATGAGTTCACTTATGAGCAATCGGCTATGAGAACTCACATCGTGTGATCAGTCAAATATTGAGCTTATGATATATCTTACGAACACACATATGACAAAACATATAATGTAAACCCACCTTTACAAGCCGTGAAGTTGGAGATCTGGCAACGGCGCGTGCGGTTCTCATTCTATGTAATTTTGACGAGTCCATGTGCATATGATGTGCATGTCCGTTTATTAGTTAAAGTTTACGTGGGTTTGAATCAAAACCATTAGAGAAGAAGTATTTACAATGTTAAAATCAATCTCAGGAAGTACCTATAGGTAAACCATTCGTATTTTCGTAAATGTGGTCGATAACATTATTAAACATAATCTCAAAGTGTCAATACGTTCTTTGTAATCATTTGTTTGCTGTTTATAAGTTTGATTAACAAATACATTTGAAGAAGGTAAGAACAGTATACATTTAGGTACTAGTTTTGTTCATTTTTTTACAACTGTGTGGTGTTTTAGATGCCATGATTGTGTAAATCGAACTACAACATACACTTGAACAGGAAGATCTACAAACAACCTTTTCATTTTCAAAGGAAAATTAATTACGTGTAAAGTGGTTACGAGCAATTAATTGAGAAAATTTCGTCGGACAGGGAATTCAGTGGTTTGCTATAAACATTTTGATGAAGGTGAAATACAACAGTTTGAGTCATGTAAAGACAAAGAAGGTGAAAGTGTAAAAATGGTTTCAAGTATTGTTATTAATAAATAGTGTATAGTTACAGTTTACGTTAATAATAATAATTTTAATTAATATACTATACTATATTAATTAAAACCACAAAACTGACAAAATTATATCAAAAGGAGACAATAGCTCAGTAATAGTCACTTTTAAAGTATTAATGTCTTACATGCATTTGATGTGAAATTTAATAAGAAATTCAAAAATGAATTAATATACAGGATGTTCCATTTAAAAATTACGAGATTTCTTCGATTTTGCGAAATTGTGAACACTCTGTATAACGCGTACAGAATTTATTTCACGTAGCAACGAAACTCAATACTATAATAGTAAAAAATATTCTATTCTGTTGGTTTCGGATCTTTTGTTTTTTCTTATGCAGAATAGTCTACTGAAATGTATTAATTTATCAAGTAAAGTAATTATTAATTATTAACACAGAAACTATCAACTTTAAACCCATACAGCATTATATCGATGTAACCAGCTTTCAAGCGCGGATCATTTTATCTATTAATATACAGGTGTTCCATTTTAAAAAAAGCAACTTTAGTCTGACATTTTCATCTGGAACATCCTGTGTAAACCAAAATATTTTTAAAACGTGCGCTTGATGGCGCGCAAGAATATCCGATGACTAAATATTTGACTAACTTTCAAATAAGCATGTAATCTTCCGTCCCCGCTTCGTTGCCGGACCTTGTATTTGCCGAATTGAATTTTCCTCAATAAATCGATAACGCCTTATGCGATCGCTTTTAAACTCTAACATTATTGAAACACTTTTTTAAGACATTTTTTTTTGGTATTAACAGTAACCCCTGATTTTCATTTGTTTCCAAGTTCTTAGCGCTATCTTTTGTTTTTCTTATGGCGGCCATATTGGATTTTGAGTTAGTTAGAAAGTCCTTAAAAATAGCTTTTCAATAATGTACAACATGCCTATTAAATCTTTATTGACACGAGAAATATGAATATTTAAATAAAATTTCACTCTAATACGGAATTAGTTGGCTATGAATTTAATGGTAGTGTAAAACAGACGATAAATAAGCTCTGTCATTATTGACATGAAAAGTGCAGTGAAATTGGTGGAAGATTGAGAACTTTATGTAAGTAATTACCGTTAAGCATGGAGAGTAGTAAGAACTAATATTGGCACACACACTTTCAAATGAACTAAAGGTTGATATGTTGGGAGTTTATTTCAAAGTAAATAGAATCTCTGGAAATGCTTGCACAGGTTACGCTCAGCATTTTTCGGAAAGACCACAACCACACCGGGCAATTTTTAGCAGATTAATCAGAAAATTTGTGAACTATGGAAGCTTCGAACAAAAAGATCTATCAACTTATCAGTGCTGATATACTTGAAAATAATATTTTACAATATGTTATGAACAATCCAAATACATCAGTACGTCGAGTGGCTAGAGAAACTGGAATTCCGAAATCTATTACATTATTATTATTACGATTATTATTATTATTAAATACTTATTGCATGTAGTTATGTTATGAATGTCTATTTGAAAAGTATGTAGTATAATATAATTTTTAAAAGAAATTGAACGGACTAAAAATTAACTGTTAAATAAAATAGTAGACTAGCTTTGGAGTTTATTATTAGATTCGGATAGGACCAAACAAAACAAGTTAGATACAAATCAGTCTGTGAATTAGTAAATTAGGCTATACTTAACTAAGATATAAGGGTCGAATTGAGAACCTCTTTCTCTTTTGCTATCGGTTACAATGAAATAACCACGGTCTACTCAAATTTAACGTTAAATGACGTATTATATACAGTACAAATCAGAAATACTTTTAGTTTATTTACAAATTACAGTAATTTCATTTCTTGTAAACTCCATGTAAGCGTTTTCGTAACAACATTACAATACACACGTACATATATTATCTGCCTCAATTTACTTAATACCGGCACTTAAAGATACACAACAAATAAATGCAAATTATTCAATTAAATACATTTAATTCAAATTATCTCTCCGTTAAGCATTTCTCTTCGTGAATCTTCACGAAAGTACGAGAAGAGGCACCATGCCTGGCTTGCATAATAAAACTCTTGTTTGTTCTTGAATATAAAGCTGCAATTTGTAAATTAAAGCGCAGCAGTGTCGACCGTTGCGGCTGATATGGTACTGCCGGTACTAACTAACTAAAAATTATTATTTATACACACATATAGACGAAATGTTTGCACTGCGTAATTGGAAACGTGTGAAACAGAATTTTCTACGTCGATTTTAATGAAATGTAAACAATTCACGTTCCTACACATCGGGAAGGGAATGCTGGGGTGTGCAATCAATTAAAAGATTCACGCTCTCCAGCCATCTCTCTTTTTCGGATTTTATTTCGACGTATGTACGTATGTATGTATGTATTTCCCTCAACTTCCATCGGATGAATCGTGTCATTAGAACCAGAAGACTTGAATTATTAAATTCATCACTTTCTTAGCTATTTTTGTCGTTCTCCTCTGAGAGCATAGAGTTAGTAAGTAAAGAGTATTTCTTACTTATAACAAAACTAGAAACAAAGATGAGCATCTAATCATTTCAGTACTTTGTATCTACCAAACTTGGATAAAATTAGAATATGCCTAAAACATGTCTGGAAAATGGCATCAAAATATCGTCATAATGTATTTCATAGAATATATACCGTTCCTTCAAAAACTTTCCTCATTAGCGACGGCCATGCGTTTTTTTTAACGGTTGGTGACAGTGCATAATTTTGATAGTTTGGTTATGTCATGTAAATAATAATAGGCGTCTCTAGAATCGCTCTCGCAACCGACACATGCGCCACCAAAATTAAAATGGCGTCAAATTTGAGACGTTGGAAAATTTGATCTGTCAAGTAATATTAATTTTGACACTATAACCCTAAATGATCAATTAGATTTGTGGTTTTAGCACTACCCACAATAATTCTAATATGTTAGTATTGATTTAATAATAATTTTGCTTAAGTACTATTGAAAAGGAGAATATAATGATTATTTTATATTTGTATGAACTTGTCTGCTGTTAGTAATTAGATATAAATATAAAAAAGGTTAGATTTTCAGAGAAAATTGAACTTTTGAAATTCATTTAAACATTCAGGAATGTATTTAATAATTATGTTCGAGTTAGTTTTACTACAGACAATAATGGTATTTAGTAACAAAGACAATTGTACAGCAGTATCCTTACTAATAGTTCTACATTGATTTTCCATTAAATGCATCAAATTATTAAAGTATTTTTACATCAGAAAAGTATTACACTAATTATAAAAACATTTGTTTGCCAGATTCTTACTGTTCACTATGATTATTACCATTATCACTGGTGTACTAAAAGCAACTTGTTTGAAACATTTCTCGTAGGTATATCATTGATTACAACATAATTTTTGCATGCTAATCAAATATTTTTGATTAAGCTAAACACATCATTATTATATGCTTAAGCTTTAAACTAGTATAAATTTGTTGTTGTTAAAGATTATATTTAATGCAGAATTAAACAATTCAAACATATTTTAAAGTATTTCAAATGTTGAGTATTCGTAAGCTGAATTTTTTGCTACTGATCAGAATTTAACTTACCAAGCAACTTTAAATTATAATACAATAATGAACAAGTATTTTTACTATCCCAATTTATAATGTACTACATTAATATTATTACAATACTATCACATATTTTTGAAATTATATAATCTTAATTCCATTAATAACAATAAATAATTACAAAATTAAAGTCCTACAGAAAATATACAAAGGTTATTTTAGAAAAACTATAAAAATAATATAACAGAGATATGTTTTAACTGCATCCCCCTATGCAAATGCTTATCCTGTTGTCACATTAATAAACTTGATCATTATTTTATTCTGAAATCAATTATCCACAATTCCTCTATTACATTCAACATGGTTATACCTTCTTAAATTTGAAAATTTTCTAAACAGTATTCTTCGATTAGACAGAGTTCTTTCTTCATCTGATCAATATAAGTACAAATTATTTTAACTATCGTAATCTTCTGCCGAAGCATTATGAACAAATATGTTAACATGTTCCAAAATCTGTCTTTGACTTTTGATATGGATACTGAATTTAATCCGTCTCCAATCCTTTATAAGCTATATTCGTTTTATCAGTTACGTGATTATTCTAAATAACATAAAGCAATTACAAGTAGGTAAAACCAAACATTTCTGTTGAATAAAACTTACCTTCTCGTATATAATTTGGTTTAGATCAATATATTTGACTTATTTCTGAACAGGAAAGTGTGCTGATTAGTTTTTAATGACGTTGTTTAAGAACAGATTTCCTTCAGAATTATAATAGTCACCGTTTCTAATGCTTCCTATAAGTAAATTGGAAAACACGTTCTGACAATATTTAGCTTGTATTCTTTCAGTCAGATAATCGTAGGTATAGAATCCAAACTGCAAAATATTTATGTGCCAGTAAAATTTCAAACACTATTAATAGCAAGATCATTTAATTATGTGAAATAAAAGTTCTTCGCTCAGTTTCTTATACATAATCTTACTCTTTGCAAATAATCTTGCAATCAGTTCACGTTCAACTAAACCACGTTAACCACAAACTCGCATCGCTAATTCGCTATCTGGTTACCATCACAAATCACCTTCCTCCGCGCTGTCATTAAGGGGAGACTTTAAACTATAATAGTGAAGATGACCACAGTGTGACATTCATTAACATTAATAATAACGTTCACAATCGCTACTACCGCTATCATTAATACAAAATACAATGTGTCTGTTAATGTTTGTACGCCAATTATGTTGGTATTCCTGCAATTATATCAAAGTGTAGTGGTAACTCTGCCGCTTGAGTTGTGTACATAGACGTAGGTAAATAAATTGTTGATAAACTGTCATTAATTGTATTGTCAGTTGTATCGTCGGTCTTGTAAAAATAATTTGCTCTACATTCTTCTTATTTATACGTCTAATTTCGAACAGTTCTTTTTAGAGCTCAATAATTATCGTTTGTAAGTTGTAGGTAAGTAATAATTTAATATGAAATGCAACTTGTGTTTGAATAACCACTATTTTAACTTTTTTTTAGTATTGACTGGAAAGCTAAAAATGTTTAGACCTGAACAAGACGCACACATTCTTATGGCCCACTTTCGAAGTCCAACTCGCAATGAGGATGGAACTTGGTGTACAGTTTACACACTCTTCCTTCGATCAGTTTGTAGAAGCATTTCCTAATGAAAATATCAACTATGACGTTTTCGCCCATCACAAGCATGAGATTATAATGCGTTTTGATAGAAAAAATTGTATTTGTAAGGATAAATCAACTGGGAGACCTACAATGTTAACTGAAGCTGTTATTAATAGTCTTGAAGAACAAATCAATCAAAGCCCCAACAAATCACTTCGAAGGTTATCAGCACAGTCAGGTACACGAGCTACACTATTTAAATAAGTGCAAGACCTTAATTATGTGTTCTTTTCAGGTTTTAGTAGAGCTAGTTGTGCAAAAGCTCTACATAAAAATTGACATATGCATTCCTATCGAGTTTCAGTTATGCAGCAATTGTACCCTCGTGATTATCAACAACGTATACTATACTGTCAATGGTTTAACTAGGACCTTAATAATAATGGTTTACTGGACCTAACCTTCTTCACTGACGAAGCATGGTTTTATTTATCTGGTTACGTAAATAGCCAGATTTACCGAATGTGGGCTACAGAGAATCTTCACAATTTCAAGATGAAGAATAATAGAGACAATATTCTTTAATGAGATAATGAATGCAGAGAGATATCAAACTGTCATTTTGACAGAATTTATTAATCAGCTGCATGATGATGAAATAATGAGGGGCTATTTCCAACAAGACGGAGTCACTGCTCATAAGGCACGGACCACCATAGAATTTTTGCAACAATCTTATGGAAATCGTATTATAAGCCAAGGCATGTGGCCACCGAGGAGTCCAGATTTAACACCACCAAATTATTTTCTTTTTGGACAGGTAAAAAATAATGTCTATAAAAACCGCTTGCACAATTTGGATGAACTTCAACAAGCGATTAGGCATGAAATTCAAAACATAACACAAGAACAGCTTTGCCATATATTTGAAAAGATAAAAAGACGAATAATGTTGTGTTTACAAGCAAATGGAGAACATTTTCAACAATTTTTATAAATAAACTTAATTTTCTACTGATCAGTGTTATTTTCATTTAATAATAGCGTTTTTGTAATTACAAGCAAATGGAAACCATTTTCAACAACTTTTTATAAATAAACTTAATTTTCTACTTATCAGAGTTATTTTCATTTAATAATAGCGTTTCTAATGTAGCTATTAAGAGTCTCTACAATATAACCTAATTGTGCTTTAGTGCTTGTCATTATTCAGAACAATATGGTCATTATTGGTCATGCCGTGCTTCTATACTCCGCTACTGGATTCCATCAACTTTAGAAAAATAAAATCCATACTACCAACATAATTGGCGTACAAACATTTACAGACAGTCTGTATTACTGGATTAATATCTGTTTTATCAATTTCTATTTCCCTATCCCAGGACGTCTTCATTTCTTGTTCAATATGAATGATGGTAGCCCAAGTCTCATGTGTAATTGTTCGAAAAACGCTATACTATGCGCTATGCTGAATACTTGTCACCTGCTTGTTATACGCTACGCTTGTCAAGTGACATCCGCTCCGTGAAAATAAAAATCTGACAACAATGCTCAGAATAGCCATGTATTAAATAAAATATTGATATAGAAAAGTAATATTTAATAATTCTATCTATAATAGGTATTTAATTTCTAACTGACTTTCATGTAATAGTAGTTTACTAGCCGTAGCTATTTATCCTAAAATATTAATTAGTTGGTTGAATTTTATTGTTCTAACATTGTTCCGGTTGATTGGAATTTGTAGTGGTATTGAATCAGCGTTTTAAGTTCGTACTTTTGCCGTGTCGGTTGCGAAAACGACCCGACTTTATAATTTGAATTTAAGTATGACAACTGTCAGAATTTGAAGTTTTCAAAAGCTTAGCATGTACACCAACATTGATTACTTACAAAACTTAAAAAACAGCCTACTCTACCGAGAAAAGTATTTGAAGGCACGGTAGAAAGAATATATGTTTGATACAGCGCACCAGCAGGCACGTATTTCAAACTCGTTAGTGTTTATCATAGGTTGGCACTGTGTAAAATGTATTTTGTCCACAGACTAAACAATCCAGACCGGCAACTTAATCCTAGATTTTATCCAGAGTACTCATCCTTGTTTAGCAAACGTAAATTTGAATACTCTACCATCATTGTCAGATTCACTGAACTTGGAGATGAGATGGCGCTAGCGTCAATTGAAATGTTTGTTATGCTGTGGTTATATGTCATTCAAAACTACATTTCAAATTTGACACGTTTGACATATTTTTGCAATCCTTTCTCGTACATCGTATTAATTATATGTTGATACTAATATGGTGTCCAAGTGTTTAGTGTGCGGGTTTGGACAGGATGAATTTAACAAAAAGCACAGGTTTAAGATAAGATTGGCATTTCCTTTGTTTAAGAAGCGCATTTTTGACATGCTCTTTGCCTTGCAGGTTTGATACCTTTTGATTTATGTATTAGTATTATTATTACTATTTTGTTGTTGATTTTATTTTTGGCAATCTGTATAATATCAATTTTATATACTATAGACTTGTAATGTTAATTTTCTACATCTGCATATTTTTCTGTTATATATTTCATTTGCTTTTAGTTTAAGGGACAAATTTAAAATCAGCATTTTAGTAATGAAGTAGTGCTGAATTTGTTCCTTTTGGTACATATTAGTTTTGTTTTTATTTGTCATATTACACAAGATTTGTATTATTATTATTATTGTCTTCTCATTATTGGTTGTGTAATTTAATTTTATTATGTTCTATTGTATAAGTATATGTATCAATAAAAGCTATTATTATTATATCCCTATGTTTTCCTTGACAGTTTTCACTTATTAGATTATTATATTTCTCTTAATCTTATATAGAGTAGTAGTTTATTGTGTCTAATAGGTCACCGTAAGAGGGATGTTATAATACATGTAAGTAAAAGATTAATATTTATATTTCGTATCACATATTTAATATGTAACACCACAAAATTACACATAAGATGCTCAAACTATGGCTATAATTGTTACAGTAAGTAATATTTATTACCATAGTTTTAGTAGCTTTTGTGTATGTTTTTGTTACATAAATAACGTATTTAATAAGCGTATTCTAAAAACAAGCTCATTTCAAATTTCGCGCCAATATGCTGCTAGCGCCATCTTCGTACCAAGTTCACTGATGTGTAACAAGGATAGAAGATCTTGGATATTTTTTTTTCAAGTAGTTGCCGGTCTGGATTGTTTAGTCTGTGTTTTGTCGTTGTCCCCAATAAACTAAGGATCTTCTGACAGAAGGTACATTTGGCTGCATGTCTTCCTATTTTTCTTATTAATTTACTACGATTGTCATTTAAGCCTTTAAGTCAAGATGATATTTGAGATAATAAAACTATAGCCATTCCTCATTTATAAGTGGTATAATATAAATATAAAAATAGTAGATTGTTTAACAAGTATAGAAAAGTGATGGTTTTCTAGAGAGTGAAAACAAATTGATTAACGAGCGTAGCCAGTGAAAAATTTTTCACCGAGCTAGAAAACTCATTTTTTTTACGGATTGAACACGTAATTTTTTCGTGTACTTCACGAGAATTATAATTTTAAAAATAAAAATTGTCGTTTTCCTATTATCAAACTAATCCGTGCCAAGAATATGTTTACTTAGTGACAAAACATCACAACAAGTAAACAACTAATTTGCGAAAAAGCTTTCATGTAAAATGAATCAATCAAACAAAAATAATGAAAAAAATTTGCAATTGCTATCAGAAGCGGAATCAGGTTTACTGCCTACAAAGTCTAGAGCAAAATACGAGAAAATTTACCAACAGTTTTGTCAATGGAGAAATGAAAAGAATGTGGAAGGAGCAAATGATGAAGATACTCTAATTGCGTACTTTTGTGTAAAGGTTCGTTTTATGTATGAAATTTATTACAAGCACTAATTTTAAATATTCTTCCAGGTGAAAACTCTTAAATGCTCAACACTCTGGTCAGTGTATTCGATGGTGAAAAGCACTCTACAAGTAAACGAAAACGTAGACATTCTGCCTATAAAAAATTGTTGGCCTATCTGAAACGTCAAAATGACGGTTATGCACCAAAAAAATCAAAAGTTCTGTCAATTGATAATGAAAGAGGGTTTCTTAAACAATGCTTCTGATAACAGCTTTCTCCTTATGAAGGTAGTGACAATCGTTGCGTTGCAAGGAGCCTGTCGGGCGGAAGAATTACGTCTCTTAAAAGTTGATTATGTAGAAGATACCGGGCGTATTTTGGTGATTACTTTACACGACACAAAAACCAAAAAAAGCGTGTCTCCACAGTATAGTCGGAAACTGGTATAAATGGTATTGAGTTTTACAGGAAGTATTTGAATTTGAGACCGAAGCATGTGAACCATCCTAGACTCTTTATATGTTATAAACAAGGCAAGTGCACTGTGCAACCAATCGGTATAAACACCTTCTACAATATACCAAGGAAAACTGCTGCGTATTTAGGGCTTCCGGATTCGAACAGTTTCACAGGACATTGTTTCCGCAGAACTTCTGCGACTTTTCTAGCCGACATTCAAGTTTTGAGGAGACACGTTGGTTGGCGTAGTAGCGGAGTCGCGGAAGCTTATGTGGAATATAGCATCGAACACAAAGTGAAAATTTCAAAAAGAATTTTCAGTAATTTAACTAAAGAGACTTCTGCACCGTCAACATCGACATCAGTTTCAGCCACATCAAGTGAAAAAATTAATAACTCAACTTTGGCAGTTTCTGAATTCAGGTCACTTTCCACATCTACTGGTATCTCATTTACTAATTTAACCAATCGTACATTTAAAATTTACGCTAATAAATTGAATGAATAAAAAAAAAGTGTTGCTAACAAGAAAAGTCCCACTTTTCTTAATTACTTTGGGTTAAACAATATTATCAATTTCTATCAATTACACGAAAAAATATGTTGTTATGACATTAATAAGATAATTTAATGGAGGAAACGGATGGATTATGTTAAACTTGAAAAGTACCTTTTTTATTATCCTTACTATAATGATTTTTCTGATTTTTTTAGTGGCTACTTCTTATATTACCAACGCATAACAAAATTTTGCTAGTAGACGGTAAGCATCATATAAATTTGCAATGAGTATGTATATTAAAGCATAACGAGGAAAATTATAGTGAATCGTATAGGAATATGTATATATGAATGGCATTAAATTATTTTAATTGGAATATTGAATATCCGACAACTTCTTCATTATTAATCTGCGATTTAAACGCGATATTGCAAGCTAAAAGTACGCTAAGCATGCCAGTAATACCAGTATTTTAGTTCTAATATTCAAACTATGCGTTCACATCAAAGCCGTGTGGCTATGAAGGTATTCATTTAACATTAACCATACGTATTAGATATGTATTTCCTATTATTAACTTAATAATTCCGAGTTTCGTAATGGAGGTCACGTTTCATACATTTTCGCAATTTTTGTAACAGTTCAGTTCGCAAGTACCTATCTATTTTGCTCTTTATTATAAGTACGAAGTATTACGAATTATTTCATTATACTGGAGCTAAGTGTAATATGGCACGGTATTCACTACATTGCTTTACGAAGCTCTATACGAAAAGAATCTAATCGCAAGATATAATTAGTAACGGTAAATGTAATTGTCCGTCTCATTTTCCCGATTGCGAACAGTTTTTATGGTTATGATTGTCTACTTTCCAAACTACACCATTAACCTTATAAACGACTTCTTTCTTTGTTCATTGAACGCCATTTAAATAATATTCATTTAACTTAAATTTTTCTAAGATTATTATTAATAGAATAGTTCCGTACAAACTTTCAGTTATAAAACACTCGCTAGGGTTATTTGATATCTGACATTCTATTATACGAACGAGTTTATCAAAACAGTGAAATAATATAGTTATTAACGTCAAAAGGGCGACATGAAGCAAATAACAAACGTGGTAGACTCGAGGCGGTAGCTGCGATTTTACAATCCTCCGAGTTTGTTATTTTTGCGTAGCGGGTGTGTTCAGTACTTTTCATAATACCATGAATCTTTAATATTTGAAGATGATTTGTCAATTTCGATTTTTTCAAATTAAAAAAAAAAAATATTGTGCAATAACGTAGCAAAAGTTATTTAAAAAAATTCTTATACCTGCATATGTGTTTAAATTGTATAAGAGTTATTCCAAATTAAGTTTTAAATACTTTTATGTTCCTAAAAAAATAAACCTGTGAATAAATATGTTACCTCAAGTCAGAATTTTGAAAATTCTGATCTAAGTAGGGTGACCGAGGTATGTTGGTCATAGGGGCAAGTTGGCCTGATCGAGTTAATTCACGTACTAGTCGCGTGAGTGTGCTGGAAATCAGGGCGATGTAAAGTCCCTAGATACCACGCGATCATTTAAATTCTAAATTATAGCAGGCAGGATTTTTTTATTAGGTTGTCGAGAATGTCAATTATTGATTAATTGAAATTCGCGGTTATGTTATACTTTGTGACATTTGTGAATCTTATGTGTAATCGATTTAAATTTAATGGAAATGAAAGCATTACAAGATAAATTAGTTTTATTGTGAATTACAAAAGGTGTTCAAAGTGTTCTCCCCCTGTTGCAATGCAACTGTTAACCCTCCATTTCATATTTTCAAAAGCATTTGCCAACATCTGAACGGTTATAGCGTTACATGCATTATAAATTGCCTGTTGTAGTTCTTCAAGATTTTGTGGGTTATTTTTGTAAACTGTGTTTTTCAGATACGGATAAATGAAATAATCAAGAATCGTTAAGTCCGGACTGCGAGGCGGAAATTCAATGACTTGATTATCATAAAACTCGCGAATTCGAGCCATACTTTCCTATGTTTTGTGAGCTGTTGCATTGTCCTGTTGGAAATACCCATGTAAAAGTTCGTCATCATGAAGATTTTGTAAAAACGGTTCAAGTAAATTATTTCGATATCTCTCAGCATTTATCGTTCCTTCAAAAAACACAGGTCCAAATATACGCCTTCTAGAAACCGCTAGCCATACACCAATTTTCTGCGGATGGAGAGGCGATTGAATAAACTCATGAGGATTCTCCGATGACCAAATACGCATATTTTGTTTGTTTATATAGCCGGATAGGTGAAACCATGCTTCGTCAGAAAAAAATGTTAAATCCAAAGTGTTGTTGTTATTTAAATTATTCAAAAACCACTGACAGTATTCTATTCGTACAGGAAAATCTCGAGGGAATAGCTCTTGAAGGACGTTAATCTTATAGGGATAAAGATTTAAATTTTCTTTTAAAATTTTTTGACAAGTTCCATATGAAAGGTTTATATCTTGGGCTAATCTGCGAAGAGATTTTTTGGGAGACTGTTCCATTCTTTCTGCAACATCTGCCACAATCTCAGGAGACCTTTTTTTGGGCGCGCCACTACCAGCTTTCCTACCTACAGTTCCAACATTACGAAATTTCGCCACACATGTGTAAATTTCTTGGACTAATTTTTGATAATCCGCAGGAAAATTAGGGAAGGCATTTTGAAAATCATTGATGCAGTGCGGTACTGAATATGTCCATTCACCATTCTCTTATCGTTCGGCGTTTTTAAAATAACTTTCACTAAGAAAACTCTTATGTTCTAAATCAAACATTTTGAAACGTCACTTTGACAATTCAAATTGTAAATTAGTACTTATATACCAACTTAATATAAATTTCATAAACTGCTCTAATTTAGAATTTAAATGATCGCGCGGTATATAAAGTACCGCAATTGGTTTGACCCATTATAACGGCGCCAAAATGGCGGTGATTTGGTGACATTTAGTAGTTATTTAGTAATTCGTACGCATATATATATAAATAGATGATAAGACAAATCACATTCAAGTACCCGCGGTGGTCTAATGGTAAGATGTTCGCTTCACACGCGGGCGGCTCGGGATCGCTTCCGCACGGGACAAGATTTTTCCAGAAAATAAAAATACAATTTTCGCGTATTAAATTTGTAAAGTTAAAAAAAAAAACCGGACAGATTTTTAAATTTGCCGCTTCTTTGGCCAAAAGGCCAAAATGGAGGTAATTGCGGTACTTTATATATCTAGGGACTTTAGGGCGATGGTTGGCAATACTTGCTCCTTCTTCCACAGAAGTGTCAAAGCATAGTTGATGGTAAGTTAGAGTAAATTTTCAACAGTTAGTTTGACGTGTTTGAGTTCTTCATCGTTCGACAGTATTACTGTACTAAGTTTTAAGCTGTTGCTGTAAGGATTATTTTAGTATTTAGTGTTATTCAATATCTGTTGATGGGCTAAAAAGAAACTAGGAAAAGACGATGGGTCAGGTTGCCCCTGAGCAAACGTGGCATGTTAGCCATGCGGGAAGAGGATGGTTTATGCGTTAGATGCCTCAAACCCTTCTCAAAGAGCCATTCATGTGCGGAGTGGATTCAGTGTTCAAGCTGCCAGCAGTGACTTGTGTTGAAAAATATGTTAAGGGCCTATTTTATGAATGTTTGCACTGTGATGGTACTTCAGTCCCTTCAGATGCAGAAAGTAACAAATATGTAATCTAAAGGTAAGCTCTGTACTTAAATACTTTGATAAAATAAACGTTGTTCATTGATATGTAATACTTTTTGCTCGGTACACATTTCCTATATCAAATTCAGCGACAAAATATTTTGTGGGCCAACCTGCCTCAGGCCATGGGCTAACATAACCCGAGTAAGGCACAAGTTGGCCCAAGTAAAATAGGTGTTAAAAAAGTTATAAATATTTTCACAAACAAGTATGAACTTTTAACAATACAATTTTCGATTGTGCAAGGTTTTCGTAACCTTTTCCCATAAAAAATCTAAGTAAAACATGAGAACTTAAAAAGGAAAAAATCAAATATTAAAAAGTGGGCTTCCCTACTTCTATTCTCCTAATAAATCTCAATAGAATGCATAATTTACGATATATTTGCAAAAGAAATCCAATTTGCTAGTTGTAAAAGTGTTACTTTAGGTCCGAATTTAGGTTTTTTTTATACAGAAAGTATTCAAAATCAAGCTCTAAATACGTTTATACTTATAATGTGTCTGCCTAGAAGGCACGACTTGTGAGATATTCGAGCGTTACAAGCCGAGCGTTACGGCTCAGTCTCGTTCAGTGCCCAACAATCAATGCATCAACGCGCCTATAGAAGTTTTAACTTCAATAATTCAAAATGTTGATGATACCGCCAGCTTAGTTCAATTGTTTAGTGTAGTTAGAAAACTTTGTTATTTCCTTACAGAAAAAGTTTTTACTTTGCCCAGAAGAAAATCTGAATGCAACAAATCAAATATAGCAAAAGTGCTAGCAGCAGGAGAAGTAACCAGAAATCTGTTACTAGTACCAGTAGCAATTCTTAATAAAAAAAGTTTTAACTGTATTTGCAATTTTTTATGCTCTTCGCCGTGTAAAACTCACGTTGCGTGTTAATAACGTTAAAGATACCGACTTATAATTGTTACATTAGAAGATACAGAAAAAGATTGCCGAATTTACTATAACGAAAGAAGAAACAACGTAGCTCTTTGACTTTCCTGTTCCGAAAATCAACGTTTTTCACAAAATTGAATGAATTCCGCGAACAATTCCAACGTTTTTAAAATTGGAGTATCCAGGAACATACACCGCAAACATACACAAGTAGCACATTTAGGAGATAGGTTAGATGAAATTGGAAGTGACAAAAAATTTAGAGGTTGAAAATTATTGGCATCAGCAGAAAAGCACATTGAAGAACCTGTTTGGATGTTCAAGAAAGTCTTTAATTCAACCAAACGTGCTTTAACCTTAGCAAAATACGCCAACGGTACAGACCTTATTAAACAAGAAGAAATATCTAATAATGCCTAAGATCAGAAACGAACATTGATTCAAATAAAGTTCAGAAGAAATTCCATATTTCTGACAATAGCAATTGGTACTTTAGTTATCATCTTAATTAATTGTAATTACAGTTTGTGTATTTATTAAAATATAAAGATAGAATATTGATTAACAACATTCTGTCGTCTACAAACAACAGCTGCGACTGATATATTTTCAAGGCCGTAGTTATTTTGACACACTTATTGACAGCATAGAGTACTCTTAAAGCACATTTAGCATTATGGTATTATGAAAAATTATAAATTTATGGAAAATATCATGAATATTTTCATTGTCGCCAGTATTATATTAAAATCATAGGCTACACTAAATAAGAACTTGAAACCAGGGTAGATTATGAAATTCGTACATATTGATTAGCTTACTTAATTGACCTCGCTTCGTCATAAGCAATCCTGCTTATTTACTTTTTCCCTAACTAGTTTAGTTCTAACAATCTCAATTTGACTTAATTTGCTGGAAACTATCAAGCAAGCCTCATTACCTGTGTTTCCGTTAATGACAGGGACTGGGCCAATTGTTTCCTTTCAGCGCCTACTACATAATGATTTTTTTCGAACGCGTGCTCTAATTTCAACAGTTGGGACGGACTGAACGCCGTTCGAATCCTCTTTGGTTTTCTGAAAGGTTGCAGCAGGAATCCGGGTATGTCGGGTCCTGAAATGAAAGAAATCGCTTACTAAAGGGAAATAATGTTTAAATGTATTGTGGGTATACTTCTATATATGAACACAATGGATATTATTAATATTTGGATCGTTTTTTGGATATTTCAGTAAAATATAGAGTATGATATTTCTAAGTCCAGTACTTCTTATTTTGAAGCTGATCATTAATTATTAATACATTAATAACAAATGATTTACAGCCAGTGGGACATGCAATTTTAACGGAAGAAGTCGCTGTTAATGTGAATATTAAGACATTAATTGTATTAAGTTATTTAAAATTTAGTTGCGAGAAAGTTGGATTCATCGTTTACTGCATATGTTGTCATCTATTGAAAAAATTTGTAACAGTCAGGTAGGAAACTAGATTCTCTGAACTTAATTGAAAACCAGAAATTTTTCGTGTTTTGAATTTATAACATCGTTTCGCACTCAATTAATTCTAAAATATAAATAAAAATAATAAATTATTAATAAAAATAATTACAATATGCTATTGGCTCGACATTAAATTTATAATGTGCACACTACACCACTATTATTATGTCCCTGTAAATCGTATTTGCAAGGATACAAATGGATTTGGCAATATTATATGTTTCCTCTTGTTTAACTCTATAAATCTTAAAATGCACATGGACAGGTATAATAGAAAAAATAATTAATAGGAGTATCTTCATTATTACAACATTAAAACATTCACGAATGTGTTTTTATTTATGTATTGTCGGTATCTACCATTCATGTTTTAAATTGTTACATTTCATTTATTCTTAGGACAATATTATCATCGTTATGTGTTACTAATGAAGACAATCTTTCAAATTATTTGCAAAATGGTAGTTGACAAATGGTAAATTCTCAGACATACGCACGCTGATGATCCGGAACAGCTGAAATACGCCTATGTATGTAAGTAACCCTCTTCTTGTGTTTTTTGTTTTCTTTAATTTTCATCTATACAAAATCAAAAGTGTGTCTATTTCACAAAACAGCGTAGAAGCTCTAAGTTTGATATTCTTGTTTTAATGTTATATCCATGGTTGTACATTCGTTTATCTAAATACAGACCAATTAAGAGGGATCTCTACTGGACCAGTTCATTTGACAATGTACAAAAATCATAAACATTATCATTGTAGGGGTTTCGATTTCCCCTTAAAATTAAGATCAAATTTCAACTAATGCTATAAATAATTACATCAATTTGTAGAGAAAACTCAAATGTACGTACGCTTAGTAGTAAAATTTTGAATTTCTTTTTATTTATTTCAAAATAAATTCGTCAAAATGTCTAATATGGACCTACTTCTGCTACTAATTATGGCAATTTCTAAAATATTTTTAGAAAAATATTACTAGGCGTACGTAAATATTCGAATTCTCTTTCATTTGGTATAAAAAAAATTAAAAATTGTTTAATATTTACGGTTAATTTTATAGGAAAATCAAACTGTCTACAGTGGCTTCAGCGGCTGGGAGTAGAGATCCCTCTTAAGCTCTTCCTGATAAAGTGGAACCTGACTAAGATTTGCATTTAAAATTAAAAAAAAACATTATAGAAATCTTGAAATGCAAAAAAAACACTGAATAATATAAATACCATACATGAATTCTGAATAAAAAATGAGGTGTGGACACCACGCGACTTACTTATAAGAACGCATAGTTCGCGAAAAATTTACAAAAAACTGCTATTCGATAAGAGTAAAAGTTCCTGTCAAAATATTGAATGTTTTTATAAAACAACTATTCCAAATCGAGCTCTAAATACTTTTGTACTTTTGATAAATCTCTACAAAAAGCATAATTTTGCGAGATATTTGCAAAAAACTGCTAGTAGATAAGAGTGAAAGTGCTACTTCCGATTCGAATTTTTTTATACAAAAATTAATCAAAGTCAAACTTTAAATACTAGAGTAAAAGACTTTAGGTAGGGATTTCAAAAAACTTCTTATAAAATATTTTTTAAATTCACTTTTGAGTACATTTGTATATTCTTTGGAAATTTGTTTAAATTTTGATATTTCGAGAAATATTGGTGAAATTTGAACTTTTCACCGAAGTAAATTACTTCTTCCGGTGTGCCAATTTCACTGAAAATAATAAGATATTAATAAATGTGGTCTTTTGTATTAGAACTTTAACCATTTGGTCGCTATCGTGGTCACATAGAGAGAGAGAGAGAGAGAGAGAGAGAGAGGGAGGGAGGGGGAGGGGGAGGAGGAGGGGAGAGCGAGAGTCACAGAGAGAGAAAGACAATTTTCAAATACCACTTCTTCGGTATCAAGGGACTTGGAAACGTGGACATCTTCAAAAATATCGAGATCGAAAATGTTAGTCATCACAGTACTTCCCTATACTAAGTATAAAAGAGAATCTAATGCACATTAATGTCAGAACATTATAAAATGATCTTTTAGAGAATTTCTTGTCCTCTGTAATAATTAAAAAATTACATTAAGATGGGAGACGCCACTGTAGACGAACAACTGAAACATATGTTGTCTGACATTACAATAATTTAATATTGCGATAAATGCAAACTCTACTTAAAAATATTCCATAAAATAATGTATATTCACTAAATTCGACAAAAATGACTTAATAAATGTTGAATATTCTTCTTTTCCGTAGTGAATTTTTCCTGCACATTAATCATTTCAGTTTTACATCTTAATTATATCAATAAAGCATGTTGAGCTGGGCATAATAACTTAGTTTTGAAATAGGAAAATTCTAATTACGTACATATATCAGAATCGTAAATAGATAGACGGGTAACATGTTTTCCAATGCACGGGACATTTATCATTCAATTATAGTCAATTATCTTAAATAAATCAAATTACAATTTTAATGAACCTCATGAAATATTCTGTATGATTTACAATTTGTTTTGAAATGTGCATAAATATATTAGGAACATTTCGTAAAAGTTCCTAACATAATAAATTATATAAAATATTTTTTAAATGAAACGATTAATAAAAAAATCTACATGAGAATACGGAGAAAAGTAATAGAGGTTATACAGAGTGATTTCGATAAAACTGCACCATTGCTAGATACATTATTATTTGTCCTAACAAATGGGTTACTTTAACAAAGTAGTAGTCGCATATACTATTTAATAAGCACCAAAACAGTAGTTTTGGTGTTTATTAATTTGCATTTTAATGAGTACAACTTACGGCGGTGAATAAAATTATCTCTTTTAGATTATCCCTTTCCGCAATAACGTGCGTATTTGTAAGATACGGTAAAGCTATGCAATTTTGTGTTATTTATGTATTCATTTCATATACAGTAGAGTAAACATTTAATGTTGAAAATTTCGCGACGAAATACTGATGACTGGAAAAAATTCATGTTCGCACTATATTACAGTCAAATAGATAACAGATTTGACAATGCCTATCAGTGTGAAACATATATATTTTATGCTTCGCGCATGTAGTTAGATCCTCTCTGTTGCGCACAGGTAGATTCTATAAGTATTTCACTGCAAAACAGTCGTCAAATTTTATTTTGATTTAGGCTTAATATAGTTTTACTAATCCTAGATGTCTTGCACAATAAAAACGAATATTACTATTAATAAAAATTACGTGCAACTAATAAGGTATGTATTACACCACGGTTAACTAAAGATCTAAAAAAGGTATGAGATGCATCAGTTTTTGTATCTAAAACATTTGCTACTTGGCTTTTCGGAAGAAATATAGCTGAAGCATCAATTTTCAATTTATGAATGATAATAATTCTTTAGTAAATTTATGTGATTATGTTCTTAATAATAATTCAAGCGTTGTGAGAAAACCTGCTTTGTAAAATCAACCTATCTTTCTGAGATGTATAACAATATAATCAGATTTCAGAAATAAAAACTGCAAGACATCCACAAACTGAAAAGAGCAAACTTCAACCCATAAGCAATTTACTACAGAAAAACTATCCACAATTCCAGAATCCCCAACTAACAACTGCAATAGATGATACTGAAATTGCCATAGAAGTGGTAAAAAATAACAACTCAGCAGGCCCAGAAAGTATAGAAATCGAAATACTAAAATATGGAGTGACAGCTCAGCACTCAACTCATATATCACCACAATGTTTAAGAAAATAGAAGAGATCGAAGTATCACATAAATGGAGCAGTTCATACATAGCATCAAATCTTAAAAAAAAGCAACAGCAAATTATGCAGCAACTATAAACGGCTGATGATAAGCCCTCGATAGTAAGAATTTTCTTGTCAGTAGTACAATAGAAAACTAGGTAGAAAATGAAAATTTGGAGGAACATCAAAGTGGTTGTCGGCAAATTGGTGGTGCCTAGATAACTCTTCCTACGTAAGAAAAAACGACGGACAATGTGAAAACACGCACGACTTTATAGATGTAACCAAGGCTAACGCTAGTGTTTCAAGACATGGACTACGAGAAGTTTTAAAGAAAATAAATGTAGATGAAAAATGGATTAGCATTGTACAAAGATTATATGAATACAATAACCCAAAAGTAAAAGAAAATGAAAACCATAAATAGAGAATAAGGGTAACCAATAATCTAAAACAGAAATATCACTAATTACCATTATTGTTAAACATACTTATACATGGACATAGAAATATATGGAAGTACTCTACACTATCTTTACTTCTTCTTCAAATTACTATGTAATTGTAAGTTGAGGATTACGAACAATGAGATTTCACAGTCAACTTTGAGAAATCAGAATACTGAAGACTAGACTCTAAAGAGATCCAAAAATTTCAGGTATTGAAGAACCACTCTACAATTAACGAAATATATAGAGCAAAGCAAGCTATAAGAGCGCAATATCAAAATTAAAAACAAACGAGAATATGCCACAGCATTGCAGAGAATATTGCCCTATATGGAGCAGAAACTTGGTCTCGCAAAAACAGCTTGAGAGATAAGATCAGAACTACTGAACTGAATTTTATGAGGGAATGCCTCCAATGAACAAGATTTGATAGTGTAAGAAATGAAGAATTATAGACACCCCTTAAGATTATCCACTCAATTAAAAAAGTGATAGAAAATAAAGCTCTTCAGTGGTATGATACCTTCTCACCAGAATCACTGAGCTCTGAATTGCCTGATATAAACTCAAATTTGCCACCGCTGTGCTTGCTCTCTGTTTTGGTAGATGAGGTGATCCGTGCAATCAAGAGATTAAGAAATAAATCAACAGCTGGTGAAGATTATATACCTAGTTTTTTAGTAAGGGATTGCGCTTACATTTTTGCTGCGCCCTTATACAAGATTTTCAATTTGGCTATCAGAACGTCCATCTTTCCCGATGTCTGGAAGATTGCCAGAATATCGCCAATTTTCAAGAAAGGTGACAGTTCAGACATACGAAGTTACAGGCCTGTAGCAGTTATCTCTACGTTTGCTAAGGTGTTTGAGACGTTGATCTACCAGTGCATCTTCTATGGAGCTAAACCTTTTCTTTCGACTTCACAACACGGATTTATGCCCGGCAGGTCTACCACAACCAATCTAACACCGATATCCCAGGAAATAGCAAAGAACCTGGATGAGGGTGTCCAGTTGGATGTAATTTATACGGACTTCTCACGCGCGTTTGATTCGATTGATCACCACATTTTATTGGAGAAACTGAGTTTTTTTAGTATTGGCGAGTCATTCCTTGGTTTACTGCGTTCTTATTTGCTCGGTACGGTGAACTGCGTTTATTTTAATGGATACAGGTCTCGTCCTTTTCTCTCTACATCTAGTGTGCCCCAAGGATCCAATTTGGGTCCACTCCTATTTAATATCTATATTGACGACCTCATTAAGTTGATTACTTGTCCCGTGTTGGCTTACGCAGATGATATTAAAATATACAATACCATAGGCTCTTCGTCTGACATTACACTTCTGCAGAACAATCTTAATAACATACAGCTATGATGTCTGCGCAATAATTTTCTCTTGAATACTGATACGTGTTTTGTTGTGTCATTCTCAAGGAAGATCTGTAGGGTTGAATCCCAATACGTGATTGATAATGTCAGCATTTCCCCACAGTCAACAATTAAAGATTTGGGTTTATACTTTCCAACCATGTCCTATATATCACGAGTGCAGCCTATAAGTCCCTCGGTTTTATTATTCGCATCTGCAGGGATTTTCATAATATTGATGCAATTAAGACTCTGTACTTTGCTTATGTTGTATCCAGGCTCGAATACGCAGTTAATGCTTGGTATCCCCTCTACGGTGTGTAGATTGACCTCATAGAACGTGTCCAGCGTAAATTTTTGAAGTACCTCTCATATAGGAACGACGGGTACTATCCTGCGCGTGGTGTTGATTATGGTGATTTGTTGGAGGCGCACGGCTTCATTTCGTTGGGAGAAAGAAGAAAAAGCATAAGTATGTCCTTTGCACTGAACGTCCTCACAAATAGGATCGACTGACCCAACCTCCTCTCCGGGATGGATGTCCATGTACCGCGTCTCCATTCAAGGCATCACCGGCTCCTCTGGGTCCCGACGGTTCGGACAAATGTTTTATGGAAGGCGCCTCTGGTACACGCAGCGAGAAATTTCAATTTTTTTAATGTAGATTTGCCTTAGCTTCTATGCATTTGTACTTATAATAGTTAATTTTGTACCCTTTGTGGATGTTAATCTGTTGGGTATTTAATAATTATTATTATTATGGATACATAAAACGAATGGGACAGAATAGCTGATAAAATCGAATTTTAAACTGCATCCTTCAAAAAAAAAAATGAGGTGTGGCCACCACACGACTTTCTTATACGTATGAAAGTGTTACTTCCGGTCCGAATTTTGAAATTTCATTTATACAAAAAATATTCCAAATCCAACTCTAAATACTTTTGTACTCTTCATAAATATATATAGAATGCATAATTTACGACATATTTGCAAAAAATCGCTATTCGATAAGAGTAAAAGTGGTACTTCCGGTCTAAATTTTGAAATTTTTTTTATACAAAAGATATTTAAAAGTATGTTCTAAATACTTTTATACTCGAAATGTACCTGCCTAGAAAGCATGACTTGCGAGATATTCGCAAAAAACTGATTTTCGATAAGAGTAAAGGACCTACTTCCGGTAGGAATTTCGAAAAACTTTATTAAAACAATTTTTCTCAAATTTAATTTTGAGTACATTTGAATTCTTTATAAATTTGTTTAAACTTAGTAATTGACGAAATATTTGCAAAATTCGATTTTTTCACTGAAGTAAACTACTACTTCCGGTCTGCCGATTTTGCTCAAAATCTAATCAGTTCTCAAGAGGGAGATTATATTCCTAACTACAAAATTTGGAATTGATATCTACATCGGTTTGACCGCTATCGTGGTCACACACACACAGACACACACACACACACACACACACACACACACACACACACACACGGACACACGGACATTTTTTAAAAACCACTTTTTTGGTATCAGGGGACCTCAAAACGTGGACATCTGCAAAAATCTCGAGGTCGAAAATTTTCATCATCACAATACTTCCTTATACTACGTATAAGAAAGTAAAAGACAGAGAGGAAGACTGAGTCTTACATGGGTACAATCACATCCTGATGGAAGATCAGAAACTACCACCGGGAGACTGGTAGGATAAAACGAAGGAAAAACTGAAGAACTCTTAAAAGGATAAATTCGAAGAAAGAAGAAGAAATAAGCTTCGTAAGTGAATTTTTTTTTATCTAAAATAGAAAATACATAACATTCTCTGTTACACCTCAGGTTAGATTACATTTACTTTATATTCTAAATAATTGTGATTATGCAACAAATTGTATTAATAAATATCAAATATTTAAGATTTACTTTATTTTTATAGTGTCCTACATTTTTTTATATATTTTAATTTTGATAAAACTTGCAAGTTATTATTTTTATTATAAAATTTGCCGCTTTTCCCACAATTGCAAAACGACTGTAATCTAGTCTTATTATAATAATGAATACCGGAAATTGTCAAAATACTTAAACGTATATTTATAATTTATAACTGTTAATCGCAAAAATATTTACAATCTCTTTTTTTTTAATAAATGCCAGTGATCTTTAGATCAATCGTCATTATTTAATGGATGTCTGATTAATTTTCAACATTGCCGCTGTGTGTATTAAAATTACGTGCATTGGCACCTGTAATATATGTAAGAGAAACGTGTTCGTAATTTATATTATGATCCGATGTCGCACGCATGTCCCGTATATTTACATAAAACTTCATGCTAATGTGTTTATTTAAGGTGTATATATGCATATATGAAATCTATTGCAAAATTATTATATATGTTACGGATACACAGGGAAAAGATATCTACAATAATATAGTCTACAAGAAAGTACTAACATTAAATGTATATGGAACAATGCCCATTTGAAACACCTTTTATTTGAAACGGATTTATTGTTGTATTTATAAATTATTATGCTCGATATGTTATTCTTGACGTGTATAAATGGAACGTTTATTTATTCTTTACGTTTTACACGGTGAATATTTCAAATATCAAATGTCAAATTAACTACGCTTGTATTGTTGATATAGATGTATGATATATAAAGTTTATAACTTAACTAATTGCTAGAATTAGATTTGTACATTAATATAATTAGTATAACTCGTCGTGTCTATTGCATACCTTCGCGTCTTTTTGATTAAATTTATTTATATGAATAAGTGTAGCGTGTAAATTTAAAGATAAATATAAATCACATTATACATTATCAACTATAGTGCGACCAAGAGAATCTGTCCCTCGGAAAATATGCGAACTAATATAACGTCTTGCTGCGCATCCCCCCTAGCCCACACTTGTCATGTTTGGCAGCTGTGTACAGTCCCGTTTTATGTACTGATTGTTTACTTGTTTATTAAATCGTGGTTTTAATATCTTCCTGCGTTTTCTCCTGGTTTCTATTATTTACTATCTCCTTACGAATATCCAATAATATTTATGTTACAAATATTTTGTAGATTATCTATTATCTTCATTATGGATAAACTAAAATCTGTAAAAGATGACGTCTTGACTATATTCAAGACAATTATTGAGTTTGTGAGGAAGAGAAACGAATAGGCCGCTACGCTTTTCCTGTAGATCAAGTCATTAGAAGAGTGGCTGTCATGACAGGAAAATCAGAAAAAGAAACTATAAAGCGTGTCAAAAGCAAATTGTTTAAGAGTTATGGAAGACCAACCTTCATCTTCTACTACCATTATAGAGCCGAGAAAGGAAAAGAAGTCCAAAATTATAAATTAAAAATTATAAATCTTTAATGATAGTCTTGGTGAAAACAAGAGATCCTTGGTATATCTGGATGAGAGTTACGTGCACATAAACTATACTGTGTCAAAGAGCAGGACAACGATGGATTTTGGGTCATGCTGGTGGTAAGACGGGATTTACTAACGGAGCTTCGCTTCTATTCAAAAACGAAAACAAAAAGTGGGGATTATCACGATGAAAAGAACTATGAAAATTTCTTAAAGTGTTTCAAAACACAATTAATACGAAATTTACCACAAAATTCAATTATAGTTATGGATAACGCACCATATGACAGTGTCCAAATCAATAAAACACCTACATCTTCATAAAAAAAATCAGATATTATATCCGGGCTGTTTTTGAAAAATATACCATATCATTATTAGTCAGACGCAATAACCCAGAACCTGAATATGCCATAGACAATTACGCAGCAAGTTGTAGGTCATTCGATGTTAAGGTTACCTCCATATCACTGTGACCTTAACCCGATAGAAAAGGTAGCCTCAAAAAATGTTGATGGGAGTTGCAATGTTGAGGCTTTAATTTTGCATGCGTTTGCTGAAATTACTTTGAATATGTGGCAAGCACAGTGCAAAAACGTTCGGAAAATAGAAAAAGAATACATCGAAAGGAACAACTTAATAGGTGTTCATGAAGAATTTATTATTACCACATCTTGTTGGTTTGATACTAGATGTTTATCTAAGAAATTTAGTTATGCAAAATATAGATATTGACATTTAATCGTATGAAATTTATAGGTTATGTTCACAAAATTTAAGTTTTATATTTCAATGCTTATTTATGATGATATTTTTCATTTTGTTTGTTGAAAATGAAATCGATCGCTTAGAAAATAGAATTACCTACGAGCAAAGAATAGAACAGGAGAGAGTCTACTTAATAATAATATTTGTCCAAAGTGGTAACTCAATATGACCGCCGCAGTGCATAAGCGTGCATAAATATTTTGTATAGGGTATATGTACACTACGAATGTTCTCCATAATCATTCAAAATAGGTTCTTAGTCCAATAATAATTAAAGAAATATCGTGAGTGCTTTATTTTTTCAATCCTTTTATTCTTTTTAATATAGTAACATTTATTCTAACTATATTAAAGAAAACATGCCTAGAATATATTACGCCACTGAACACATAATCAAACATACCGGATATGTGACAAGTTATTCAAAATACTCATTTTATAAATTATGATTGGTCAATATTGCCATAACTGACCTGCCTTAAAGTGGTAACTTCTGTCTATATAATACCCATCCCCCACCAATTATCTCTCCTGTTTTATTCTTTCCTCGTAGGGAAATACAATGTAAAGATATATTCAGAAAACATCGACATGTCGTTAGCAACACAGATATTGTCCAAAATTAGTGAGGTTATGTTAATACACGATGTTAATATAGATGGTCCAAAATAAGTGACTTGTACTAACAAACATGGCCGCCTGTAGCCTTGCAGGCGTATGTAGATTTGAAATTTATTCATTTTATCGCGTTCATTACTATCTATCTGCAGTATTTCCATCTAACAGTTTGTATGCGGTAATAGAATAATTGCCTATGTTAAGGCTGTACGCCCGGCCTCGAAATCGTTTTTCCCATTTCCTAATCGTATTTTTCATGAAAACCTTACCGAATTTACACGCAAATTTAAGAAAACAACGCCTTTCAATGGATAAATCGTAATTTCTTCGAAATTGTCCAAAGGGCCCTAAATAAAAATAAAAATGTAAGAAATTTCAAAAAACAAGCCTTTATTTAACATTATGTAACACTCAACAGCAATACATAAATTTTATTTTTTCTTAATTTTTAAAAATAAGGTCACGAAACGGAAAACAAAATTTTGAAATTTGGGCGAAATTCACTGAAATCAAATAGAGTATGTGGTACGCTCGCACATTGTGTCGAGAGGTAGCTCCGCCTACCATTTCGGGCAGTTTCTACGCAGTTTGCAAAATACTTCTGAGATCGGTGTTTGTTAAGAAAGTAATCGTTACTCGGACATTATTTTATCGAAACCGTTGATATTTTCTTTACAATATAGTGTACATATACAATGTCAGCGTCACAATACTTCCTTATACTACGTATCAGAAAGTAAAAGCAATATCTCTTCCCGTCCCTAACGCTATACCTGCTAGAAGCGCATGTTAGGACTCACACGGCTTGCGGGCTGGGAGTATAATTATTATATTTGACTCGCAATAATTAGCTTCTGAAACGATCTAGAAATTTATTTCTTGCACAAAAAATAATTTTGGAATGTTGGCTTTATTTTGTTTCACATATATATGGGTAAATTCTGAAAAATAAGATTAGTTACTCGATAGCTGAAATATACGTTACACAAATTGGTCGTCTACTAAAACTTTTTTTTTTTTTATAAAATTTACACACCATAAAGAAAAATCGAAAACACTAGTATCATCCAAATACTTTAGGGTATAACCTTTAAAAAAAAACAGATCCCTAGCTCTCTGCATTGCTAAGATATCACGAGATAAGTATTAAAAATTGAAGAAAATGAAAATTTTAAAATTTACACAAAAAAACGATTTTTCGACCTTTTTGCGATTTCGATTTTATTTTCCAACTCAAAATTTGAATCCGGCAGGTGATTTTACATATTCAGCTTCACCTTTTTTGTGTGTTTGAGAAAATATAGATTGTCTAATTTAGGGGGGGTTGCTTCCCGACTGCAAACGTGTCGGCCAACCGGCGATTATCTGAGACCACAACGCAGCCATAAATTACAGGCAGATTAGATTAGGTGACAAGTTCTTTTCTCTATCTTTTTCCTCAGCATAAGACAGAGCACGCGGACCCTTAAACATTTGTCTTTTATTACATTTGAACGAAGAAAACAGTGGTACGCCTATTTCAAATCGAACTCAGCTAGAAGCGGGCGTCCAGCCTTAATATATACTATTTAAAAGTAAATTTTATAGATATAAAGCCGTACTGATTAGTTTCAAAAGAGATGCAAATATCTGTGTTATGCCCAGAATGTATAAATAGAAACATTACAACAGGATAGACAAAACCATTGTAATTGGATGTGTTGTTTCTCTTACTTTTGTCTCAATATAAATAAACACAAACTACTTCTGTAAAATATTTTCAACTGAGGACAATTGACATGACATGGTAAATTGCTCTATCTGATCGTTCCAATTTAATGCTGAAAATGTGTAGGCTTACAATAGTTTCGACGATGCAAATGAATCGTAGAATAAACTTATTATTAACTTTGTTATGTAAATTCATAATAGGTACTTTTGCATGGTCCCAACAAAAAAATATATTAATTTTTGAAGAAAAAATTTGGTTTATTTAAAAAATAATAATAATTTTATCGAATAAGTACGTGACGTTACAAAACAAAAATTAGACAATAAATCATGGTACGAAATTACCTAAATTAAACTTATGTTACTTATATAAGAATATTGTTTGTTGACAATAGCATCGTGCTTGCAATTAACTTGCCCATCACAGTATCATTGCTCTAACGATATATCGGAGAGCTGCAGACAAAACCTCATCACATCAACCTAATTCAAATATAATTAAGGAACATTCTTCATAAACATCAAAGCTCATCAAAATTTACAAGCTTAGAAAGCTTAAAATCTCAAAATATGCAATTGCGTTGGACATGAAGCTTAGATATTCGTAATCTACTAATTGAAAGTTTTTTTTCCTATGTATCTGCAGTTTTGGCACAAAACTGATTGGCGCAAACGTAATGGAAATGATCAAAATATGAGATTGGCTTAGAAACAAAAGTTTTTCAATCTCTTGATTTTTTTATTGAAATGAACAAATGAGCAAAGCTGAAATAGTACAAATATTCGAAACATAGAATATCTAGCGTAGGATCATTTACCGTGCAATACTTGATTGTGAGCAAGATATACTATGTGTGAAATTCCCAGAAAGCGGAAGGCCTAGAGTTTTGACTCAGCTTAGAGTAAACCAGCTATTCGAGAATGCCAAAGATGGAGTCTGAGCGTCAGTCAAAAAGTTATCGTGGAAGTGTATTTCCAAAAATACATTTTTATAGAATCGCCTACAAAAGGTCTAAATTAACGTAAAGGAAGGAAATGTCCGAAATATACCACTACCTAATAGGACCAAATACCAAAATACGGCTTTAAGGCTAATTAAGTTTGCGAACAATATAATAATCTAACAGATGATAAAAAGTACTTCTTCATACCAATAGTAAGTCAAATTTGCTGCAGTTTTAGTATGGTGTGTGATTTCCATTGGGGACATTTCTAGGTCTCTCTGGGAAGCGTAACCGTTGAAATTCTAAATAGTAAAATGTATATTCGAAATTATTTGACGAAGCAAGTTATTTTTATTCACGAGCATCATGTTCAAGAAAATATAATATTATATCTGGACATATCACTATGCCCCTAATTTACCACAGGCTTGTCCATGTAAAGAGTTTTGGGCAAATTTGTCTGAAAAAGCATATGATGGCAAATCGAAAATAATGAAAAGCAAAGGCGTAGAATTTATTTTTGTTTAAAAATTAAATTTTGCCAAGCCGCCAATTACCACGGATAAGTTGATACAAACATTTCAGAGGATCTTGGGACCGATTTTGATATTTAGATATGCATATCTTCTATGGTTTTGCTTTTAGCACCAATCAAAGTTAGAACAAATGACCACCAATTAAAGTAGAAAAACGCTTAAAATCTTGAAGTAGGCAATTGCGTTGTACGTAAAGCGTACATATTCATAACTTAGTGACTAAGAACTTCTATTTATATACTATTGAGATACTTTTGAAGATTCAAGATTTTGACCGCCTTTTTTCCAAAGATTTATACGCACGTTTTTAGGCCGCTGAAAATGAATGTCCCCTATGCATTTCCTTCTAGCATCCATAGAAGTTGAAACAAATGACAATTACAAGTTTAAAAAACTTAAAACCTTGCAGGCTACCTGTATAAATTATATTCCAGTATTATAATATTTATAGCACTTTCGATGGTCAGATCTTGTACAATTTAATTTATATAAAATTTCTCTGTAGAAGCCATAACGCAATAAACTTTATTTGAACAGTCTTATACTATGTAGTTAAAATAATGCATCGCATTCTAACCAATCAGTGTCCAAACATGAAAATAAATTAAAGCAAAACGAAAGCTGTGGTTACAAGCAAGGAAGATAATAAACAGCAAATAAAGGCAGAAGAAACAACAGTCAACAGCTGTAAGTATTTGGAAATAAGCGTACCTAACACACGAAGAAAGGCTAGACGTAGAAAAATAATAAGCTGTGGCCACCACACGACTTTCTTATACGTATGAGCGTTTCAAATTGTTCTAAATTGTTTTATCTTTTTAGAAAAATAAACCTGAGGAATTCTTAAAGTTTGGACTTGAAGTCCAAACTTTAAGATTTTTTTTATACAAAATTTCTTCAAAATCCTATTGGTACTTCTATTATCTTAAATGCTACTCGCTAAGTTAAATTGTTACTACCGGTCTGAATTTTGAAATTTCACTTATAATAAAAATATTTAAAATCCAGCTCTATATACTTTTTCACTCTTGGTAAATATATACAGAATGCACAATTTACGACATATTTGCAAAAAATCGCTATTCGATAAGAGTAAAAGGGTTACTACCTGTCCGAATTTAGAATTTTTTTTATATACAAAAGGATTTGAAAATTAAATTCTGAATGCTTTTAGACTCGTAATGCACCTGTCCAAAAAACTGATTATCGATAAGAGTAAAATACCTACTTCCGGTAGGAATTGCGGAAAACTGATTTAATTGCTTTCCTATGATTGGTGTGACTTCACTGTCTGAGTCGGATGTTGTTAGCAATTTAAAAAAGTTAAAGAATGCTTATACTATGGGTCAGGATAATATACCAAGTTTTCTTGCTCGTAATTGTGCGTGCATCTTTGCTAAACCTCTCGCTTTCCTTTTTAATTTAGCACTTAAAGCGTCTGTCTTCCCTGAGTGCTGGAAAGTGACCAAACTATTTCCAATTCACAAGAAAGGTGACACAGCCTTGATCGAGAATTACCGACCGATAGCTATTCTTAATAATTTTGCTAAAGTGTTCGAAATGTGCCTTTACACCAATGTTTACTCACTAATTCGGTGCATACTCTCGGACGATCAGCATGGTTTTATGAGTAAGCGATCTACAACTTCCAATCTTGCAGTGTTGACCCAGTTTGTCTCGGAATGCCTGGATGACAACGAGCAAGTTGACATCATCTATACTGACTTCTCCAAGGCTTTTGATCGTATCGATCACGCCATATTGCTACGTAAAATAGATGCTATTGGTTTTTCACCTCAATTGAAATCATTATTTAACACTTACCTGATGAATAGAGTTCAGTACGTCAGTTATGCTGGTCACAAATCATCTTACTTCACTGCCACCTCAGGAGTTCCACAGGGTAGCAATCTAGGTCCCCTATTATTTGCAATATTTATTAATGACATCTCCTCTGAATTGGGCTGCCATAGACTTTTATTTGCAGATGATGTCAAGCTCTTCCAGAGAATACGCACCATTACGGATTGCTTGTTTCTGCAGAGTCAAGTGGATGTTTTGGGAGCATGGTGTACGGTGAATAATTTGCCCCTGAATATTTCTAAATGTAATGTTTTGACAATTAGTCGGAAGCAAGAACCTTTATGTTTTAATTACGCCGTTGACGGGATTCCTATTCATCGTTGTTCAGTGGTTGGGGATTTAGGCGTTCTTTTTGACGCTAAATTAACGTTTTCAGACCACATCAATAGCACTATTTCATCGGCATTGAAAACATTAGGGTTTGTTATTAGAAATACCAGGCAGTTTGCATCCATGGAGGCCATTACTACCCTTTATTTTTCCTTTGTTCGCTCTCGCCTCGAATATGCTTCATTCGTTTGGTCGCCAACATATAAAACGTATTCTGAAGCACTCGAGAGGGTTCAGAGGCGCTTTTTGAAATATCTGTACTTCAAGAGGCATGGTTTGTACCCCGTTCAGGGGACATGCTATGATGTCCTTCTTGAAGAATTTAATTTTGAATCTTTGGAGATACGAAGGCATAAAGCAGACATTAAGTTCATTTATGATGTATTGCACAATAATATAGATGTTCCATATTTTTTGGCAAAGATCATGTTTGCTGTACCTCAGTATCCATGTCGCACGAGGAATGTATTTTATTTTTCAACGGCCAGAACAAATATTTTACTTACATCGCCTCTCTATAGAGGCTGTAGTCGTTGAAATGCCACTTGTGGGGATGATCTCGATATTAATTTTTCATCATTATCGCAATTAATTAATTAGTTGGGTTACTTATACGTTGCATTGGCTTGTTTTTTTTTCTTTTCATTTTTTTTTTCACTGTCTTAATTCTTGTAGTGCATATTATTGAGTTATGTATGAGTATGTATGTATATGTGTATATATTTCTTTTTTTCTTATTTGATTTTATATTGTGTAGTTATCGATTCATTGCATTTTTTTTCTTGTCCTGTAATTAGATGTAAAAAATCTGTTGGGCAATAAAGATATATTATTATTATTATTATTATTATTATTATTATTATTATTATTAATAATAATAATAATAATATAATTCGTCTAAAATTTAATTTTGAGTACATATAATATTGTTTAAACTTAGTAGTTCACTAAATATTGGCAAAATTCGATTTTTTCACCGAAGTAAACTACTATTTCCGGTCTGCCGATTTTTCTGAAAATCTAATCAGATCTCAAGCGGGAAATTATACTCGTAAATACCTATCGTGGTCACACACTCACACACACTGACACACGCACACAGAGAGATATTATTTAAAAACCAGTTTTTTTGGTATCAGGGGACTTCAAAACGTGGATATCCGCAAAAATCTCGAGGTCAAAAATTTTCAATAGTTCCTTATACTACGTATAAGAAGTAAAAGGATAGAATGGGATCAACGATTAAACTTTTTAACGGCATCCTCCTCCTCTTCCTAGCTGAAAAGAATTCAAAAAAAATAAAAGGTGTTTAAGATATTAACATTTGGATCTAAAGTATAGACTCCATCACAAAACCAGTGGAACAAAATACAAATTTTAGAGATGAGACATCTTATAAAAAGTCTAGAATATCTAGATAAAACGAGAAATGCAGTTCAAAACAAATTTCAAGACAAAATCGTGATGAGCATAAGTGAAGAAGAGGCAGCAGGACGAGTGTATAAGGCGCAAAAACGAAAGAGGAAGCAAAGAGAGTATGTCGAGAATAACGTGGTTTTAAGAGGTAAAAACATCAACCGTAAAAAGAGAAATGAAATCAAACAGAAGACATTGGTCCAAAAAGATAGCAAGAAGTTTGGAAGAAGACATCCTAAGCCGTAACTCAACCACACCGGCCTTACACCTTACACCCGCAAAGATAATAAAGTTCTAGGAGTAAAGTTAATATAACATTTAGCAAAATATTATCCAATTTATAACATTTTTGTGTTCTTCCAACCATTTTGATTTGTTAAAACTCAAACTTGCTCACAGCATTAACAATACGAACTAGATTCAGCTTCTGATTTAGAAATCTTGTAAAATAATTCTTGGGTATAGTAAAACTTTAAAGCTCGTATATTACAAACTTCCTATGCCGTAAGTTTTGTCTTTTTCATTATTATTCTATATTTAGACGATTCCTTAGAACTCATATGTCTAATAATAAAATAAATCTACGATCTCGGCAATAAAATTAAACTTGACTGATCGGAATTATTAATACACCCGATGGCTTCGTTATGTATTCACGATATGTGTAATACCTGTGTTCGTGCGATTGAATAACACATATTGTATGTATAGTTTACTGTACAATATACACACCACACATCTAGGCAGGAACGACAACAGCAGGCAATTTGAATTCTAACGGCGATCCCGGCTAAGAACTAATGTTTTATATTTTGCGGCGACCACGTAGGCAAGTAATGTTAAAATGCCAAAGCCACATTCAAATTGAATGCAAACGATCGGAAAATAGAGAAAATTAGCCGTTTAATTTGTATAATTGGACACTTCTTATTATATTTGCGCGCGTTTCAGCCACGCTGATGGGTGAAATTATCGACGGTCAATAGCGACCGTCATTTGTTTGAATCGAAACAATCGAATTATATCGTTAATTGCCATAGTTTTCTTTTGTCTTGGGCGGTCCGAAGCGAAACTGATGATGAAAGAAACCGGAACAACACCGGCGATGACGTTGTCCGTTCCAATTCGAAATTAGACTTGTAACACTAATCGGGTTATTTAAACCATTGATTGCACGAATTAGGTTTATTATAATTTTAAGTTGTGGCACGTGAAATATGATTGGCACTCAAATATTATACCAAAGAGTAATTCAAGTAAATATTAATTATTTAGAATTTTTACGGTGATCATATCATATTAGCAGCGTCAGATATCCAATTTTCAATATTAATAATAGAATATATACTTAATTCATTTTGAATAAAGTGAGTTTAGGCAAATTCTTCAAGGCAAATTCCTCGAGATCTATTCTTCGAAATACTATACCTCGACAGTGCATTTCCTCGAACATCTAAGTCTTCAGGTAACATTCTTGGAGAAACGAGTTCTCCGCAACATTAAAATACATTAAAATAGAGAATGTGTAATTAGGAGAATTCATTTTTAAATAAAAAATATATTTTTGTATATACATCCATCTGTCAACATTTACAGTCAGATTAGATATGAATAGGAAGTGTACAAAGATATATAGTGCAATTAGCAATAAAAATAATAAGTGTCTTTATTGCCAAAAAGAAAGGAAGAAACATATATATTTATGATTGTTTTAAAAAAAGATAGAACAATTAGAAAATTATAAATGAGTAAAAAGAAAATACAGTCGACACTGTTTATAGTGAAACTCTATATAGTCAAAAACTCTTTATAGTGCAATTTTTTCAAGCCCTAGAATATTTTAATGAAATTTCATATAAAAAGCCCTGCATATAGTGAATCTGTAAAATAGTAACACTCTATATAATAAAATATTTACCGGAATTTCATGTATATAAGTTTTTATGCATTTGAATAAATGCGAGAATTTTGTTAGCAACAATTATTTTTCAGAAGTAATGTTCAAAAGCAAATAACTGATTATTTTTCCTAGTACATAATATATATGTACATATATATATATTATTTAGCAATTTCTCAAGACTACACAGATTTTAAATGTACATATTGCAGTGATCTTGAGTCTAGAATTAATTTGTAAATATGTTTTCTCCAGATCAGTGTTAGATTTAATATGATTAAATTTAGTTTTATTTAATTTATAAAAGTCCAAAACAAAAATCAAACTATCTCCCTTGTATATAGGTATTTATTTATTAGTTTAAGGTTACAGTAACGTTCCATAAAATGCAAATAAAATGATGTGAGCATGTTATGATAAATTTTATATAAGTAATTAATATTAGCATATGGCAGGGTAAACATGAAAGCCACCTGTATACACAATCAACAGATATCACTAGGAGTACTTTTAAATGGTAGCCTGGCAACAGAAAATTGTTGTAGACCAGAGTTCGAGGAAGAGACTTTTCCGGAATCGAGGGATCCTCCGGATTTCTGCGCCTCCGCCACCCGATACCATCAGCTGGGTGAATTCATATAATAACCCTAAGGTTAACTATGTGCCATAAACAAGAGACGGGCTAGTTGAAGAGGTAGCGTTTAAAAACAACAAACAAATCTCGATTATCACGAATATCTTTCCTTTATTACTCCTTTCTTATCCAATGAAGAGGAAAACAAAGAAAATAAGAGTTAAACTTCCGAATAATGCAAGGAAATGGTTTAGAAATAATATTAATAGCAATGAGGAAATTTATGAGTTGATACAACTATGGCAATAAATGTATAGGTTATATTAGAAATAGTGTAATAATTATTAAGTACTCACCATGTTATAAACTACAGGCAATAATTTACTATTTATCACATTCATGTGTCACTATTTATCACATTAGTATTTCTATAAAATTTTGTACAATTATAATTGACGTAAACACGTCAACATTTAAATCGATATTTGTTTACATGTCAAGCGAGAGATGTATCGATTTGTCGCAAGGGGCAGTTAAGTCGATATGCATTTTAAGAAGTGGAAAGATAGTCGGTACAGAACATGTCTAAGTTTTTTATTCAAATAATGTTAATATAAGTGTGAAACATGGTAATTAAAGGCAGATCTTATGAAGCAGGTGAAAACCGCTCTTATAATAATAACAATAAACACCGGTGCCTATACTTATAAATTATTAAAAATTATTTTTAATAGGAACTTGGAATAATTTTCAATAAATTTGAACTAAACATTTTAAGCGAGACAAATATTATTGAAGAACCAGTATGCTTTTATTCTAACACGCGATGGTCCAACACTATGCGTTACGGTGGACCATTTTGGTAGTTGTAATAGTTTTGTTTTATATTAAATAAAAGTATTTATTTTAACTTTGGATATAAGTATAGACACTTTATGTTTGCAAATCTGTAGAAGATCAAAAATATCAAATTTATTTACGCACTCTTTCTTTGTAGAGTATTTTTCTTTCATTATTTGGAGAAGTATTTTACAAGTTATCTTAAATTTTTTTTTTTGAAATGGATGAATTTGAGCAACTATATGAAGAATTAAGGTGATTTAATTCTGTTTTATTTTGTTTGTTTTGTATATAGTGTTGAACAGAATTTTATGTGGTGATTTATGCTGGAGTTTAAACGAGGTTGGTGAATTTTTTTTTATTTTTATTAATGAATGTACTTTCATAATTTACGTTTTTTTTGTTTGTGCTTGTGCATCGAAGTTTGACGTGTAAGGGGCTGGTGAGATTCCAAAAACAAATAACTATGGAAGAATAAAGCTCAGAAAGGCAATTTAGAAAAGTTTGAGTCAGTCCCAAAAGACTGTTATAAAACTATCGAATTAATTGTTATTGACCATTTGACAATATTAGAGGAGAGAATTATTCATTATGTCCCAAAATTAGATATAAAGAAATTTTATTGGGTTCGTAATCCATTTCTCATAACGGATACTTCTGTATTTGACTTAACTTTGAATGAAGGGGAAGAACTATTGTTGTAGTACATATTATTTTATTTCGCACATTTAATATTATTATCATAAACTATTTTACACAGTTTGTTATAAGTAAGTAAATAATTTTTAAACTTATCTTTTTCTTTGTGTGCCGCCAAATTTTGAAATTGTTAAAAGTGTGCCGCAACAAAAAAAAGATTGAGAATCACTGCTTTAGATGTTAGTTTAAACTTGGAGAGTGACGAGATATTAGCAAAAGGTTTTACTACTTCCGGTCCAACAATTTCACTTAAAATCTAGTCAGGTCTTGAAGGTCAGAAGAACTCAAATGTGGGCATCAGCAAAAATGCTGTTTCTATATAATTATGAAAATTATATGAATTAATAAATATTTTCACGCTGCAGTTGCAATGTCACTCGAAAAATAATATATATACGATTGTTACAAGTGTTGGTGATCATAGTTTTCAAACAGCTTTTATGAACAAGCGTAGGTACATCAACAGTAATCAGAGTCCATGTTAACGGATCGCATGCAAATAAATGGATTATGTAATAAGAAAGTACATATACGAAATATCAGTAAAACTCTCTTGTTTAATGTAAAATTTGGATGTTGTAGAGATCAACAAATAAATATCCTAAATATTCTTACTATTGGCCGTTTGTTCGTCAAATATTAAAAAGAAATCATTGCAAACAGGTATTAATAAAGCGCATAATTACTTAATTCATTAAAAAAAAAAAATAAAAGTTAGAACACGAAAAAGTTTTATAGTTTAAATTTCTTCCTAGCCCTTTCCAATCGCATATTAGAAATTGGTACGTTTGTTCGATTTGTTTAACGGAAGTCTATAAATTTTCCCTTCTCAGAACACGTCAAACACCTATGTAGTACCGCTCGATGTATACAATAAATACTTTACAGCTAAAATCGTCGTGACTGGAATCTGTAATTCATGCCTCTGCTCAAGACACACACACAGACATAGCAGCGAGTACTAATAGAAAAAAAAGGATGGGTTAATGAGAATTGGCATCGTGCCTCTATTAAAGAAATAATTCATTGGAAGTAGTGCTGTAATACTTTCTTGGAAACAAGCACCACGTCGTCGTCGTCGTCGAAAGAACGAAGAATAAAGTCGTCTTCTTTGGTCAATGAAACAAGGGAACAATTTGTACCGATTGTTGATATCTTTCATTGTTTAGCATATAAAGAATGCCGTTGGTAATGTTTTGAATACGCGTGTTGCTGCTGTTGGATATTATCGAGATTGTGTGTTCCTTGTTTGCAAATATACAAGTGGTACAGTGATTTAGCTTAACACTGAACGAAAATCTGCAAAAGCGACAATAACATAAAAATATTACTTCGGGACCTGGGCGCGGAAGAGAATTCAAATATATTCCTGAAATCGTTTTTGTTAGAATAAAACTAAATATATAGCCTACTTTATTTTAATGTGGTATGTACAATTAATAAGCCTTGTTACATTTGAGGGAAAAAAACATATGTTACAGTGGGCTACTGTATTTAAGAATTACAAATTATTAAATCTCACATTTAGCACGATACGCTACTGCTCTAACAGTAGTCGTGCAATACTGATCTTAGTAGAAGACAGTCAACACAAGAGAAAACTGTCAGTATTGTTGTGTGCATGGTCAAAGAGAAACTTTAAACTGACAAGTTGAGGTTAACTTCTAAAGATTGCATAATATGCAAGCTATTATTGATTTAAGAAAATGTAAATGTGCCTCTATTGTAGCATTTAAATTATTTTATTTTGCAAATTCTGAATCCAGGTTAAGAAATTGTATTTTGGGTCTACGCACATTACGTCGGTGTCAGTGTATAGTGTAGTAGTTTGCTCTCCTAATTAAGTTGGAGTATGTAATCTTAATAACTTTCACAAATATATCATTTATTGTCTAGGTTTACCGGTTTATGACCTACCGTGTACCACGAGAAACCAATGAACTCGAACGAACTACATCGAGATGCTTCGTTTTGTCTGTACCTCTATACAAGTTGGTTGTTTTGCTGCAGGAATATTATTCCCTTAATTAATTTTAGTTTGTTAATTTTCGTAATTTTATTTCTATCGCTTTTCCTACTACAAATATATCATTTAGTGTTACCTACTTATAACCCAACACTGGTATGGGTTCGTCGGCGCCTTTTTTGACACAAAAAAAGTTTCTATAATATCGAAGTCGGTCGTAGCTGGTGTGATGTTACTGCCAACGCGGTCTTTCAGCGGGACAAATGTACCACCAGAAGCTAATAAGCTCAAACAAACTTTATCGAGGTGCGTCGTTTCTTCTGTATATACCTTCATGCCAGATCGCCCTAAACAGTAGTCGGTCGCACAATGACGGAACAGTAGACAGAAGCCAAAAGAAATGGTGATACAGTGCAAAGATCTGCTAACAGGCTAGCCTAAATGTGTTGATCTCTCAGCCCATGATTTATTACTGAATCTTTCCTGTGAGAGATTCTTCATTGGATATTTTGTATGTCGTGTTAACGACCATCGAGCGATATTGTTATTGTCATACCGTTAGTATTTGAAAATTGCAATTGACTAATACAGTGTCCTAGTACATTCCATTCTCAATAAGAATCTAGTTTTACTCTCATAATATTGTCAATCATAGTGCATCATTTTTTCTACTTGTATGTGTATTCACACACAGCAATTTGAACAAGGCCGCTACACCAAGAAACTCATACAAGGAATTTCCGAAGGGAACTTTTGAAATTAAATATATATTGTACTAGTGGAGGGGGTAATTCCATTACAACACCTGTTTACTAATCTTTACCTAACTTATACGTAAATTGGTATTGGTAATGCGAATACAACACCTCTCTTATCTAGTCATTCAGATAATCCAAAAAAATTTTGAGTTTATTTCTCCAAAACTTATTCGATGAACCCTGTAGATTATATTATTTATTATAAATATGTAATAAAATTGGTTATACTTTTGAGAATATTTTAATCTTTATATTATTAAATCTATTACGCCCAAACACTAACTCAGATTTCTTATAAAACAAAATATAAAACTTCTATTCTTATTTCAAACTGTATCTTTCTTAATTTATATTTTCTCCGAATATATTAGAAAATTGCCATATGTATCTTTTAAAACATCGACGCAGTACTAGTAGAAAAAAATATTAGTTACAATGTTGGTACACTTGGTATCTTTTAGTGTCTATATGTAAAATTCCAATAAGAAATGATTAATTATTATTATATTCTTATAATATAATAATAACACTTAAAACTCTTGTGAACTAGTTTCAACAATTTAATGCATCTCATGCACTTGTATTAATCGGGTAGGTACTATAATTATTTAATACTCAAGGAATATTTACTGACACATTTTCTATGTTTGTAGGTTAAATATTTCAAATGTGATTCTATTTACGAAAAATCCACCACTTACTGATTTCTATACTTTCGAATAAAAGGAATATTCAAAATATTATACATTTATTCAAACTATACATCTACGACTGGCCATGGACATATCAACAAAGCTGTATTTGTACTCAAATTACAAAAACTGGAAATTTGTTTAATTACGAAAAGACTGTGAAATAATATTCACACGTATAAGACCGTTATATCAAAGGTAAGATATTAATTTATATCTGTATTAATATGAAATAGTATGCATTTACATAAGGAATCTCCCAAATTACTATATAATATCTATATGCTCATGTATACACATGGCATTGAAAAGCTTTACGATGTGTCACTTTGAAACTATAAAAATAGAGAATTAAATTTACTTTATGTTCAAAAACGTACAGTTCTTTATGTGACTGTGCTTAATCCTTTGTGGATATAATAATTTACAATAACGTATCTAATATTAAATTCAAATGAATTTCAAATAAATTATACAACCTTCACATAATATAGATCTTCTGATCCGGTAACTCTTTCTTGTATTAATGTGATTTCTTTTTTAGCTCCGGAACTAACTTGATGGATATTTATTTAGAAGTTTTCTTACGATTTGAAGTAACCCTGTCTTCCTGAAGTCAATAGTGGTCTTAAAATAATCCACTTCTGTATATTGGACTTGGTATGTTTATTTTCCTACTTCTCGATTGTAATAATATAATTTGTACCTTTTCTGTTTCAGATATATGCGGGCGTGGCCTCTTCAAGTACTGTATCTCTAGATGAACCTCCTCAAGTTTGATTATAACGGTTGGATCTCTTCGAGTTCTGTTACCTTTACTGGACCTCTTCTAGCTTGATAATAACAGCTGGACCTCTTTGAAAACTGTTGAATTAACTGGACCTCTTCTAGATTGATTATAATGGCTGGATCTCTTCGAGTTCGGTTGCATAAACTGGACCTCCTCTAACTTGGTAATATTTGCTGAACCTTTTCGTATGCTGATATAAAAACTTGACCTCGGAACTGTATCTTCTGGATTATAATTTCCTATCTGGATCAATTTGGTAAGTAATTTATATTTTAATTTGTATTCTTATGTGTTTCTCCTTAATTTGTTATCACTTCTATTTATTATTATAGAACCATAAGATTGTTATATTTATATGTATTTTCCAATTTTTCCTAAAATCAATTATACACTTCTCTTCTGCCGATAGATATTTTCTTTAAACACTTTTTAAACTGCTTTTAGAATTTTATTTTCTCTTTTTTCGGATTAAAACTTAGTTTTTTCGAAAGAGAATTACAAAATGCCTTTTTCAATTTTAAAAATTATTCTCGTTGTTATTTTATTTCCTTGGAGATGCATAATTAATTTCTATCAACCAATTAATTCTTTTCACATACAAACCCTATACAATAAAGGTTCTATTTTTTATTTGATAACTTTAAATACTCTTTCAAATACATAAAATCAATTATTTTAAATTCTCTACTGATTTTTAGCATAAGTTTCATATATTAAAACATGTCAATACACATTTCTATCATTTCATTGCTCATATGTTAAACACTGACAGATCCTAAATTTGAATTATGCCGCGTAAACTAATATACCTTTTGACCTATACGTGTTACAATATTCACCATTACTTAACTTTTCTTATAAATTGTGTTCATTAAACAAGTTTTTACAAAGTCATATTTTACATTTCAATACATCAATTATTTTTTTTTAATTCTCTACTTTCAGAAGACGGTGAAAAATAAATCTACAATGGTCCTGAGCAACGTCCTCCCACACAAGATACTATTTATTATTAATGCATACTATTTTTTTAACAAAATCAATAAACCATATTGTAAGAAAAACTCTACTATTTGACTATCGAATATTTTAATTTACAGTATTTAAGTATACTGTATACCAAAAGAAACTTCATTATTTTATATAAGAAATATTTATAGAGAAGTTATCACATACAAGATAACTATCTCAATATATATAAAACTATCTCATGTTTTTATACAATTTGTCACACCAGCTTAAATGGTTACGTAGAATATTATATATACATATTTAAATAACTCAGAAAATCCAACAATAAAAACTACAAGTGTTGACTTAACAAAATAATAAGTCTATTTGACAAAACAGGCATAAATGTTACATAACAGATACAATAATATTTTCACTCAATACGCACAAAAACAAAGGCAAACAGATAAACTTATTATTTTGATAATCAGCACCGGTACTTTTCATTATTAATGAGCCTTTGACCTTTAGCAGTGTTCTGAGTTATTTCTTAAGAATCTTTATTAGAACTAAAGGCATTGCAGGTATCCCTTGAAATTCTCAAGTGCATACGAGCTAATGATAATTAGTAATTATTGCTTGAATTTCATGCATAATGAAGAAACATTTGTAGAGTAAGGAGCCGTAACCGTGAAAACTTTAGCATTTTGAGACAGAGCGATATTGCCATATTTTGTAAGATGATGATATACTATCGGTACTACAATGAAAAGATCTCTCAAAATCAAATAACAAAAAAAAAAACTGGATAAAGTCATTAGTCAAAAACAAATGATGGTTGAAAATTACATTTTTATGTGAAAATGTAATTCATCAAATAAAATCGACATGTTCAAGGATTTTTTAAGAAAAGTAAATGTTGTTGCTAGGGTGACTATGAAAAATTTGATCATACTGTACTATTATTACTGTTTGTGCTCTGTATGCTTACGGTTTAGTTTATGAGTCACTGTATTGGAATACGGCTGCCTGTCTGTGTGTATATAAGTAGCCGGCAGTTTATATTTTCACTGACTAGTCTGTAACACAAAGAACACAACAAACACACACGGGTATGCTAATTTCATGCCGTATCTCTCTTTCAAACGGTAATTTACATTAATTAAGCTAGAAAAAATACGCGTAATTATTTCTAATAAATATGTTATCGATTTATTAGTGATTGGAGATAATTATGTTATTTATTGGGGTATTATTATTAAAACTAGTTCTCAGTAGTTTAGAATGTAGAAGTAATTTCCATTTCAGACTTAATTTATTCCGAACTCAAGCATTTATTACGCACATTTTACTCTTATTTAAATAAATATTTCACCTTAACAGAAGAACTACAAAATTCGTATAATAACGATCGAATGTTTAAATTTTGGATCGTTCCATTCCGAAAACATGTAAAATTATTCAAGGTATGGTGTCATTAGACCGCTATTATAAGGTATTAATAAGTAATAGCTATTAGAACGAGATTAATTTTGTAATAATTACTTGTCATCGAAATATAACCATATACATTATTTCGACATTTTATTGCTAATAGAAAAAGAAAAATAAATTAATGGAAATTCCTATTTTACACAACTAAATCATTTTCAGTATAAAATAATAATTACCATATTATTATGTCACAATATTTTTGCTAGTGAAAAAAATATGTGGATAAAAACTATCAAAATGCGTGATCGGATTAATAATGATGTTATACTAAGATAATGCCGCACCTTTTGATATAAAACGCGATATTGTCAATGATATTGGCGGTAAATAACCATTAATCCTAATCTGTCAATTGTAAAATATACAGTTTATATAATGCTGTCATTTCGATCATCCGAATTCTTATTGCATATTCAATTGTGTCTTTGTTCATCACAGTTAACGTAGAATAAGTTTCCTAAAACATTTTCTTCAATTTTCTGTGCTTTTTGTTAAGTCAATATAACATATTCATTATAAAAAGGAGAATGAAACTATTCCAAGGCCAACTTGGTATTTTGTAAGAAATATTGAATAAGATTTACATTTATTTTTCCTTTAAGATGAACCCTCTATCACCATCGGTGTAGAGGTGTTTTCTCGTCTCCATTGTTGCCCGTCTTTTACAGTACTCTTCGCTTGAGTTCAAAATTAGGCTCTGTCTGTTAAAATTTTCTTTTTTTTTCCTGAATTTCATGTAGCTCTACATGTCCGTCGGAATGTATTCTTTGATGTTACATACACGTTACTATACGTTTGGTCTGTCTTCTTATCCTATTATGGAAACGTGTCCGAACCACCTAATCTCTGGTGAATAAGAATAACGATAAATGAGAAGCGACAGAATGCTTCGATCTCTTGATGTTTCGTGTCCCACTTATGATTCGTCGAATTTGAGTGATATTAAACCAAGTACACTACAACCAAAGGCATGAAACGCCAGAGCGGACCAGGGACCATATAACATTGGCGGCAGTGACGACTAAACCAAACTCACTTCACCCACTAAAAAACCAAGGACACGCTTTTAACATCTTTGTGACTTCTCGTTGATGTATTTTCTCGGTTTTGAAGATTAATCTTTGGAGGTTATTTGTTGTCGAATTTCTTTGTTTCTTATTTTGTGTTTTTCTATAACACCTTCTAATTATTTTAATTTTCTTATTTCGCAAGGCTGAATTTTGGGTTTTAATTTCTCTCTCAATCTCCTCTATTACAAAAAAAAAAATTAAACCGCTACAGTTATCAATTCCATGCTTTATATTTTACAGTGCAATCTTATTCTCAAGATCTGATTGAAATCGGTAGACCGGAAGGACTAGCTTACTTCGGTAAAAGCAAAAAAACAAATTTCACCAACATTTCGTCAACTACTAAATTTAAACAATTTTTTTAAGAAGACAAATGACCTCAACAGTAAATTTGAATACCATTTTATAAAAAAAGTTTCATGAAATTCCTTTCGGAAGGTAGGCCTTTTACTCTAATCTAAAAGTGTTTTTTTGTGAATATCTCACATTATATGTTTCCTAGGCAGATATTCTATAAGAGTATGAAAGCATTTAGAAATAGGTTATATATCACTTTTAAATAAAGGAATATCTAAATTCAGACCGAAAATACCACTTTTATTCACAGATTTAAATAACATAAAAACTAAAGTGTTTAAACCTTAATTTAGAACAACTTTTGCGTAAAAATCCGTCCCTTTCAGAAAAAACAAAACCGTATGAAAATTGACCATAATTGGTAAGTTCTAGATGTTCAAAAATTTATCAATTTACGTCCGCCAAATAGGTCGACCGATAATATATTCTAAACTGTCAAAACAGCAAATGCACTTGTCAAAATATAGGTTTCAACAAGATTTCGAAAATGGGTCAAAAAAAGCCAAATATTTAAAACTACCGGAAGTTAATAAGTGCACGGGACATGGTTTATGAATATCATCGGCTACAATACTAGTAGAGATGTTGGTGCCGATATAACTGTATTGAAATGAAACGGGGGCAGATTATATAAAGTTTGTTTACAGATTAATTAGTAACTATCACAATCTGTTTGTATGACGCAAGCCTACTGTTTGATCGATGTTCGGAGAGAAGAATCACAAATTCGGTTATTTTCCAACCACTAGTTTAGTGGTTGGAGTAATTCAAATTTGCGATTGTAAAAGATTTTCAAACTATCACCAATATAGGGTGTTTTATCTTTAACTAAGAGGGTGCACATACGTGTCTATAATGCGTTTTGCAAGTGGAATTCCTTAAATTCCGTTTTAGTTGGTAGTGCCAGTTGTGGTCTGGTTGTAACTAGGCGTCATCAATTACAATTCTTTTATTTGTTGTTGTACATTGTGCAAGTGTATTACCTCCAATTATATTCATATCTGTACAGAGGATATAATCATGACTGTATATAAAAAATAAATTTCTATTGAAAATACATAAATATTTATTATATAAAAGATCATGTTTGAAAAGAAAAACTATTATTTACAATAGAGTGTATAAAAACAAAAACAAATTCTATAAACATAAATAATTTCGTATATTTATTTTCTACATTTTTCTTCAAGTAGGTAAGTATCTACTTGTAGTAACATGTATCTAAATAAATCTACTTCTCAGATACTAGCGCATGAGTTTATATTGTGTTTAATAATGATAATTATTGCACCAGAAATCTTATTATTACTGTTAAATGCACAGCATAATATTAACGTACATATTAAAGAAGAAAATATCGTAATAACATGTTTTGCGGGTTATAAAAACATTCTTATCCCTGAACGAATTCGGAAATATTTAGCCTCGACGAATTTATTAAAGTTCATATAATTTAAACACTCTTCGATTGTACCAATTCGAATTAGTTTGTATACCTAACATATACGCACGAAACTAAATGTGGATCATTCTATATAATGTCCCTTTCGGAACAAATGCGTATAAACAGTGTTGCTTTTTTACATCGGTCAAATTTACAGTCTGTTGATTTCGGGGTATAACCATTATGTCTGCCTTTAGTAACCGGGGCGTGAAACTAGATTAAGGGCATTGTTAGGCCTTATTAAATTGAAGCATTCAAGAGTCAATCATTTTTTAGTCATGGGGTGAATTGTTCTGTCAACTGCCTTGCAAAAATGGAGTCACAGAAACTTAAAAAAAGCTAACTGCCATCATAGAGCGCACAGCAATTGACATATACATGGGGTTCGCTCGTTTCGCATGGGCTTGTTTCACTGATATGGAAGGTTAACAAAAGAATTATTTTATTCAGACATCTCTTTAACGCAATATTCTATTGAAAATACGTTTAGAAATAAAATCACTCTTAAGTAAGGTTTATTTAGTTATAAATATATGAGTAGATAATCTGCTAGAATAAATGGATTATTTTTATATCCTGAAATATGCCGTAACATAAATAAGCTGTTTAAATATACAAATGCTTTATCTTTGAATCTTTAAAATGTTTAAGATAAAAAACGCAGTAACTTCACTGAAAATTAAACCATTAAAAACAATGGGGGACGTATATTAATAATAGTAATCTCTATTCTAATCTAACATGGACAACAGAAAGACAATCATAAAAAAAAAAGATAAACTGCACAGGCACAAAATAAGAAAAGCTGCAAACAATTTGATTTATTTAGTTCACTGATAGAAATAATGCGTTCAATCAACAAAAAATGAATTCACCCAACGACCTTGTTCAGGCAACCTATTAGTTCATGTACCTAACGCACAAAAAATGTTAAAAGTAGTAAGTTGTTTCAACAAATAATATTTTTGGCCAACCAAAATCGAATGTCAAATAGAAACAAGTCAATGTCACTTTATAATTTTATTCTAGAGTCAATATTTTTTTATTTCTTCCTTGAAGTAAAATAATATGAGATATTTTGAAAGTTTTCTAAATGCATCACTATATGTTTCCTTAATTCATTGTTAGTTGACTGCAGTGGTGGTTCCTCAATAAGTGCACACCCAAACTTATTGTGTATTGTTATTAAACAAACATATTTAAATTTTATCATTCTTTAAAAATATAATCTTATAATTACAGTATAACATGCCTATTAATTCTGAAAACAATTCGTCAAAGACGTAAAGATCAGAAATTAAAACACGAGATGTAAATTGTTCCAACTAATATCCAAGCGAGCTTCAGTCCACCGCGTCGCCTAATCGCTTCGTTCACTACACACATGAATATTAAATCACTTTGGTCGAACCTTTGCCACCCGCACTATTTGTTCCCCGCGACAGTCCAGCGAGGTTCGATGTATTGAGCTGTTCCGTGTGCACATGTAATCAGTGCACGGGAACGTTGTTTCTCCACATTAAACCGAATAAAAACTTTTCGTAGAAGTACAATAGACGAGAATAGACTAACTGCCCTCGCAATGTTATCTATTGAGAAACAAATGATTCAAGAAATTCTTAATTTTAATGAATTGGTCATTGAAGAATTTCTCTCAAAAAAGGAGAGACGAATTGATTTTCAATATAAAGCGTGTTTGTGAAATATAAAAACTATTATCCAATTATCTATAAAAACAATTCTTTAGCGAGGTAAGTTACTTAATTTCTAATTTCATAATAAGTTCCTCTAATTTCTAGGATTTGATAGCCTAAAAAAGTGCTTTTGGGCGTGGACCCCAAAAGATTTTTCGCCTCCGGCGATATGCCCACAACACTCTCTTTTATTCTAAGGTTGTGTACCCCCAAAATATTGAACCACGCGCCGCCACTGTTGACCGACTTACATAAAATGACATTCACAAATTGGTTGAATGAATAAATCCATTTTTCTCAGTGTTTGTAATAGAAATACCAAAATTCTTGTAAATCTTTCTGAAGTAAAAATAATGACTTCTATATATCGTAGATTATTATTGTGGCAAATTTAATTGTAAATATAAATAGCGTCAAGCAGTTTAAGTATACTCATTTTCACTAGTGCTAGCTATAAATAAAATCCCATGTATATTTTTTTGTTGTGAAAAAACTGTAAAAGGATGAATTTTCGAAGGTTAATATTTCCTCATCTTTGCCGAGTAAATTCACATATCACATATAAATTAAAGACAATACAACATTTTATATATATTTCGGAATAATTCTACTTTTGCAAATCTTATAAGAACATTCAAAGTAGTCATTTTATTATTTATTACCGCAATGGTTATAATGACAGTTACAATTTGAAATGTCTTCTTGCATATACACAGACAGAGTAAGCGATAAATAGATACATCATGCAATATATGATACCGCAATACATATGTACATTCATTTATATGAACACGTATCCAATAGGGTTCTCTTTCTTTGTAATATAATACTTTAAATTGATCCGGCTCGTTGGTAGATATAATTTAAGAAACAATAAGCATATTTCAGTGGGGTGTTGGTGATTTCACGAGTCAATTAGAAATGTTCGCGTGAGCTGGGACCATTAGCGACGGAATGGGCGATCGCCGACGATACACAACCAGAACCACGGACGGACGGACGGGGAAATGTATTCATTACGTGAGAACGCCGGGAGAAGAGAAGTTTCGCGTTTAGGAAATATTATATGCTATGCCCCTTGTGTATATATGTTCGTGTGTATGTGTATGTGTGTGCCCCGTGTGGCTGGTTGATCGATATTATTAAGGTTACGAATAATTCTTCACAAGTAATTGCCGCGTTCACTCGTTAATTTTCATTTTGAATTGTTGTCCGTACAGTATGTATTAATACTGAATTGAAAAGGTATAGTATATACGTTGAAGAAAAGCCCGGTCTCAACTTTAACCTAGTCTACAATTTCTAATGATTTATACAGGTAGTACGAAATATTTTATCATAAGATAAAAGGCAGTATATAGGGGTTTTTGCTAGCACAATCGTCAACTTGTCATTTGTGAAACTACTGCAACTGTTATACGAGTATTACTAAAGTGCTAATATGCTAATATATACATTTCATTAACTTAATCTAAGAAATGAAGTGTGAATCACCTTATACCGGTACTGTTGTTCAATGGGCCTTTAAATTGGTCTGATAGGGCCTAAAGCTTGCATACGTGCAGCTTCAAGATGAGAATCACGAATTACACTACCATCAAGACACATGACTTGAATCTACCCCTGCTATTATAGGTGTGCCTCCTGACGGAACAGCTGTACTGCATAGTATACGCAGTGCCCTTAGTACACAAACTTGGTAATTTGGTTGTTAACTAACTTGTACGAATAGATTATCTGATATGTAAGATCTAAAGAATGAAAAATATCAAGCTTATATTGTTACAATTGTTGCAAATACCACACCAATATTACATGTAAAACGCAAATAAATGATATGGAAACACGTACCGGTATTATTTCAGTGTATCTTAACAGATTAGTACGAAATAACGGAGAAATAAATCAAATACATGCAATTCTTTCAAATAAAACAGCAAGTTACCTGTCACATAGGCTGCCTATCCTCATAAATATTTACCCTATTGAAAGTATAAACGTAATAACATAGGCAATAACGCATTATATAAGATATTGTTGTGGACTGAATGGGAGTGAAGCATATACTGAGTGTTGTAAATTTGCACACTAATGTAGAAATGTATTATATAAATAATAATTATCAAAATTAAATTCTCTTAATAAATCTATATAGAATGCATAATTTACGACATATTTGCATTTGCATATCCGCTTGATAAGAACGATTCCGTTCGGAATTTTGAAAATTATTTTACACAAAATATTGAAAATCAAGTTCTAAATACTTTTACACTCATAATGTATTTGCCTAGAAAGCATGACTTGCGAAATACTCACCAACCACTGATTTTCGCTAAGAGTAATTCCGGTAGGAATTTCGAAAAACTTTTTAAATATCATTATTTACCTCTACTTTTATAAAATTGAATATGAAATATTGACAATAGGTACACGAACACCATAAGTATAAAAAAAAATTGAAAAATAATTTCTATGAAACTAAGTCAAAGTAAATAAATAATAAAATAAAATACAAAAAAAAAATACGCAAAGGGCACGACTATAAAATGAAAGTAACTTATGATAACTCCAAAATTCAGTATAAACATAACCAGAAACATGTGCAAGCTAACACGAATGATAATTAAGCAAATTCAGGATTCATAAGAATTTCAATTACCAGAACTCCAAGAACTGCTTCAAACGGTTCTGCAATGTGGGTTCTGAATAATCTAACATTGAAGTAATAATTCGCAGAATTTGTATTCCAACGTTGCATGGTCATGTGCACTAGTTCTAGTGTTGCTCAGCTCTTATATCAGTTCAAGGCTAAAAATATGTATGTGTCTCCAAAAGTTTCCCAAAGTAAACATGTCACATTCACCACCCAAAATGATTAATAATAAGTGAAGTGTAAGTGAAAAAAATAAAAAAACAAAGCTTTAATAGGCTAATTTCTTAAAAATCATTTTTTTTATTATGTTAAGCTCTGAGCCGGGAGCCGGAGGGGAGGGGGTAATTGCTCCTTTTACTACATCGTCGCTTGCACAATATATTACTTAAAGTTGAGATTTATTTATTCTTTATAGGCTGTTGCCAACGTTTTGATATTGTAGTTCACATTTTTAATAAATATTCACATTCAATTTGTAACATATAAATAAATTAAATACCAAAACAAAAACTACTTCCTGAATATAATCAAAATATAAACTTGAGCAATAATCCCGAAATATTTTTGTGTAGTGCAGATGCAGTTATATAGGGGAATTTATTAGAGCCGTATTATGTTATACCCACAAAAGGTATCAAGGAATTACAAAAAAAACCTATATGGTCCTTTGGCAATATTACAGGTTTCGTGTAAAACTAATATAAACAATTTTAATGATAAAGTTATCTTTGCTCCCTTTACATCGTCAGAAAATTATCAAGGCATTTTAGTAATGTGTTAACATAGCGTATTTCAGTCCCGTATACGACCACATTACCGTATACGAAAATCTAATAATTTAGTTATTTTATTTACAACATAATCCAATGAAAACACCTTTAGGAAATTTATACCTTTATAATCGGACGCATCGTGGTTATAATAAGCAGGATTATTAGCATACAACTTCCATACGAATGCTGATGTTGATGACCCAACAAGCTATTCTGAACACAGAAAACAAAACAAACAAGCGTAAACGTTTTCTCGTAACCATCAACACAGAAATTTATTTTAATTTACTGAAATGTTCCAAGCGGTTAATATTTCCAACAATAATTATAAAATTAACTAATAATTTTCCAGTAATAAATACGATTACGTCTACCATTAATGGTCTATTAGATTTTAATAATTTTAATAGTGTAATTAGCAGCTATAGCTTGTATTAATTATCACCAGCGTAGAAACAAATATTTCGATGACTATCTATACTTTACCAAGTAATGACATCATTACAACATTGCATTCACTCAAATGATATAGGTCTGATGTATTATAGTTATCTAGTTTTTTTCTAATTTTTTACCAACTTTTACTCAGTCATTGACACAATAATATACCGTGACACATTTGGAACCAGTTATTATTTATATAAAAAGTAGTCAAATTCTTTGTTGTGTTCCACTGTAGAGTGTATATTCCAATGCATGTTGAGGACCCCTTCTGTAACCACTTTGTTTCGTTTATATTATACTTATATTTGCTATCAACACTAAAGGAAGCAACTGCATTCGTGGATATCCTGTTAATTAGCGGTTCTGAAAATAAGATTGAACTGGAGTTTGAATATTTCTCCAGAATTTTAATTTTATATTTACAAACTTTATAATAAAAAAACCCACCAATCATAATCATAATACAAATACAAATCCACATCTACTGGAACAAATTAATACTAATAGATTCATTTCGACTCTAATCACTCCCAGAAGCAGGAAAAACAAAATAAAATTTCAATGCAAGTAAAGATATTTTTGTAAAGAACTAAATTTCGTTTTAAAAAATCCCTATTTCTTTTGGCTTTTTTGCCTTATTCTAACATCAACATGATTTTTAAAAAACATATATATATTATGTTTAATTATATGATCCTGCACCCATTGACAGAAACGAGAAGGTGTTGAAAATTAAGTTCTAAAAAATACTTTTATACCCGTAACGTACCTGTAAAAAAAGCATGACTGGCGAAATATTCTAAAAAAACTGATTTTCGATAAGAGTAAAGACCTACATCCGGTAGGAATTTCGAAAAACCCAATTTTAATTTGAAGTACATATAAATTCTATTGTTTAAACTTAGTAGTTGACGAAATATTGGCAAAATTCGATTTTTTCACTGAAGTAAACTACTACTTCTGGTCTACCGATTTTACAGAAAAACTAATCAGATCTCAAGAGGGAGATTGTACACGTAAATACTAAATTTGGAACTGATATCTACAGCGATTTGACCGTTATCGTGGTCACACACACACACATACACATACTGACATACACACACACGCACACACAGACATTTTTTAAAAACCACTTTTTCGGTGTCAGGGGACTTCAAAACGTGGACATTGCAAAAATCTCGAGGTCCAAAATTTTCATTTTCATTTACTTTCTTATACTACGTATAAGAAAGTAAAAGGCGCAATATAAAAAACACAATATCACGATTTTAATTTTAAACATATGAGCCTAAATGAGCCGCCAAAAAAAATTACCATTTCACGAAAAAATTTCAAATGCGTAGACATTTTTTTAAAAAACGAAATAGTATAATTTATTCAAAAACGACACAGTAAAATTGAAAGTAAAATTTTAAGTCTATAAAATAACTTGTAATACATGTCATATTCTATGATATATATTGGACAAGCTAAACGTAACATAGAAATACGTTTCAACTCGTATTTGCTCCATCAGAAATTGTAAAGATGTGGTGGAGCCACGCTACTCTTTTCAGTTTTTAGTTTTAAAATCACACATACGCCATAATTATAGAATATTATTTATTTATTGTTACTATAAAATTTGATTGCGTCGTTGATAACGTCGCAAAATATGGACTCTAATCGACGAAGTTGCTGTTGCTTATGAAAATTTATATTTTTGTGTTCCAATGTTTTTTAGTGAAACACATTTTTAATGATAATAAATAATTAAACCATGTATTGGATTTTTGGAGATCTTTGTATTATTATTTTGTGTATGTTTTATTTGTTTCGCATAGTTGGATACATAATAGCAAACTGGCTTGTTGTATTATAGGGTAAATATACTAAATTAATCAAATTTTTGCTGGTTGCGTATAAATACATTTATATTAAGGAAAACAACCAAACTTATGAACAGAGAAGATAATGTAATAAATATATTCTACAATTTCTAATGTAGGTACTATAATAATAATCTAGAATTTATTTGAAAACTATGTATTTGTATTTTCTCTAGTTTAGCGACACCTGTCACCTTTAGATGGGTTTGTCGCATATACAAGGATGATTTGACAGAAGGTGAAATTGATACTATATCTTCAAGTAGGTCATGCGCTTACAAAAGGATACGTTTAGTTTGACAAATACAGTTGCCTAAAAAAAACGTATTTAGTAAAACTTGTGAAGTGGGTAAAAACGCTATTTGTTGTGCTATTCAGCACTTTTTTTTAAGAAGGTTAACATAAAGTAGATTATCTGGGTCGTTTTGTTACGGCTGATGAAACTTGGCTTCATTACTATGTGCCAGAATCAAAGCGACAATTTCAGCAGTAGAAGCATCGTGGCAATCAACCGCCGAAGGAAACGTGTTGGCCGTTTCCTTCGGCTGGAGAGGTAATAGTAACCATATTTTGGGAATCTTATCAACTGCCTTGCAAAGACTGAAACTATCAACGGAACAACTTGTGCTGCACTTCTAGACAATGTAATATAACAATAATAATATACTCCTATATTATTATTGTTGTCCTATAATTTAGAAACTGTTGTGTATAAAGTAGGAGTACTTTATACACAACAGTTTCTGAATTATATGACAAAAAACAATACAAACAAATTATAATACAAAACCACATTGTCATAAATATGAAAATACGACTGAATATAAATGAAAATAAAACAATATGCGAACATATAAATATATCATTAATTACAAAAAAAAAGTGTCACTAAAGTGGAGATTTGCAGCACGATTCATAACTGTTAGGAGAAAGTGTAATAGAAAACTTGTTCTTGGAAGCGGTAAGAAATTCTGGTAGTAAAGCGGTCTAGGATCACGGAACATTAAATTGGAAACCGAAACATTAAATTGGAAACGATATCTGCACAATCAATCAAACTCGGAACGAGTTTTTATACAAATCGGGCACCATGTTTCCTCGACGACCACTCAATTTTGAATGATTTGGATGAAAATTAAAAAATTGGCACTGAACGCTCTCAGTACTCACCCTCAGGTAAATCTAGTGAGGAGACCACAAATTAGAAGCATACTGCAGCTTACTAACTACAAAACAAAAATGCACAACTTTCAAAAGGGTTATATTCAAGAAATATTTTGAGGCACGCATTAAAAATTCTAAGGTGTTCGATGCGGTGGGAAAATTGCTTGCGATGTGAGGTGTGAAGCTTAAAGTAGATTCAAAAATAATACCAAGATTCGTAATATGGTCAACTTTGCATATAGGTCGATCATTCCCATAATAAGTGGTAGGACTCTCCTCGTGTAGAATACAAAAAGAAAGATTTATCAATATTGAGTCGGAGTTAATAATTTAAACACCAATTAGTGACAACAGTCAAATTTTGTTGTAGATGTACCACATCATCGAGAATGTTATGTTTTTAAGTCGTCCGCATGTGCAAGAACAGGACGATAAAATACAAATAATACAAAAAGCAGTGGGCCTAGGTTTGATCCCTGAGGAACACCATATGTGGGGTAGAATTCACTAGACTTAAACCTACTGAAAAACACATAGTTACACCTCTTACATAAGTACGATCGGAACAACTTTAATAAGGACGGTCTGAGGCCAAACGACTAGAGCTTTTTTATTTATTAATAATCCATGGTTTACGGTATCAAATGCACTACTGAAATCTGTATACACTACATCAATTTGGCCACGGATGTCGAACTCCCTGCTAATATATTCTGTAATAGGCACAAAATTTGTGACAGTAGATCGGCCACGAACAAATCCGTGTTGGTAGTCAGAAATATAATCGTGTATGACTTCATTTTGTAATATAGGTATCAATATATGACAATAGATATGGGTCTGTAGTTTCTAATACAGTGGAGCCTCTATAAGTCGAACCTCTCTAAGTCGAAATATTCTTTAACTCAACCTTTCTGTGTGGCAACAGCGTTTGAGTGGAATTTTCCATAAAATTTTGTCTCCGTAAGTCGAATCCTCTTTAAGTCGAAAGTCTCTCCAAGTCGAACTATTTTGACGTCATCTCATACAAGAAATGTTCTCTAAGTCGAATTTTCCAGGAACTCTCCTTCTCCTGTTTATAGAAATCGTCGCGCTACAGTATAAACAATTCACTTGTTGTGACGCCTATGCCTGGGCTAGATGACTACGTATTAGTTTTTTCATACTCGCACGTTAAACTGCTTAATAATGGCAACCAAAAGAAAACTGAAAACCCTTACAGTGGCCGAAAAAGTTAAAATATTAGGTGAAGTTGATGGTGGATGTAAGAAAAAAGATGTAGCGTCGAAATATGGCCTTCCTTTAAGTACGCTGTCAACAATAATTAAAAAAAAAGAGCGCATTTTGGAAGCAGGACAGACTCCTACCTCAACCAATCGAAAACGTTTAGGAAAGGTGAAATACAAATCAATCGACTCGGCTATCCTTAATTGGACTAAAGCAGCTAGAGAACAAAATCTGCCCATCACTGGCACTATTATTAAAGAAAAAGCCTCACATTATGCTAAGTCCTTGAATGTTGCCGATTTTAAAGCAAGTTCTGGATGGCTGCAAAAGTTTAACAAAAGGTAAGTCATTGATTTCTTATTTTACATTTAAACTGTTTTAACACACAGTGTTTATCTTTGAAGACACGGCATAAGCGGCAAAACCATTTGCGGGGAAAGTGCTGCGGTAAATGAGGAGGAGTGCCTAGATTGGCAGCAAAATATTCTGCCAAAAATTTTAGAACAATATTCTCCAGCTGACGTTTTCAACGCTGATGAAAGTGGTCTTTTTTTTAAATGCTTGCCGGACAAGACGTTAGCGTTCAAAAACGAAAAATGTCACGGTGGCAAACATAGCAAAGAACGAGTAACCATTTTGCTTGCCGCTAATTGGAGTGCAACTGAGAAATTAAAAATTTTGCTCATTGGAAAGAGTGCAAGACCTCGCAGTTTGAGAGGAGTAAAATCGTTGCCGGTTGATTATGAAAGCAATAAACGATCGTGGATGACTGGAGAACTTTTTGAGTCATGGTTACTTAAGCTGGATAAAAAGTTTGCAAGACAAGGTAGAAGGGTTGCATTTTTTATTGACAACTGTACAGCGCATCCAAAAACTATCCAATCGAAGCTGAAGTCCATAAAACTTTTTTATTTTCCGCCTAACACGACCTCCAGGCTACAACCACTGGACCAAGGAATTATTGCGAGTTTAAAGAAACATTATCGTCGCAGAATCCTGCAAAAGTTTTTTGAGGCAATTGAACAAAATCAGCCACCTCCAAAAATCTCCCTCCTAGATTGCATAAACAACATCTCGGCAGCATGGGATCTTGATGTTGCAAGAACTACAATCGAAAACTGCTTTAGGCATGCCGGTTTCGGCGTTTTTGATGGTTGGGAAGAAGAAGACGTTTTGCCATTATCAGAACTAAAAGAACGGATATCAAATGACGAGCCGACAATTACACAAAATCAATTTGAGACGGTACTGCAACATCTTAACGTTGATCCTAATGAAATCACTCTGGACGATTACATGCAAATTGACAACGATGTTGTAACTTTCGAATTTCCAACAGACACTGAAATTTTGGAATCTGTAAGTAACCGGGAAGAATCGGATGAAGACGAGGAAGACGATCCCAACGAAGTGGAGCTTGCCAAGCGAACGAGACCGGAAGCAAGAAGCGCCTTGGAAGTGTTGAGAAATTATCTTTTGACTCAGGAAGAATTACCGGACGACTACTTCAAGCACATTGCCGAAATTGAGAGATATTTAACAAAATCAAGTTACACAAACAAACAAACACTTATAACCCATTTTTTTAAATAAAGGTTAAAAGCTATTACAATGTACATAATTATGTATTTTAAATAGGTACCCATCATGTGTCTAAAAAAATTTTACTCTAATTTTCTGTAAGTCGAAACCTCTATAAGTCAAACAAATATGCTTGGCAGATGATGGTTTGACTTATAGAGGTTCCACTGTATATGATTTATTTCTCGTCTTGAAGACCGAACAGACTCTTGCACACTTCCACAAAGCAGGAAAAGTACTGATTCTTATAGACAAGCCTATAATGGATGTCAATAGCTTAGCCAAAGCTTATCGTCAATTCTTTAAAATAAAATTAGGAATTTGAAAGGCAGCCCATGCGTTGGTCGAAATGTATTAATGTTAAAGGGGAAAATGTAGAAAAATAAAAAAAGGAATTGTCGCCGTACTTCAAGTGTTTCAGTGTCTACCCGAGTTGCATGCAACACACTATAGATATTAAATACGAGGTAGGGGCCACAAATTCTCGACCTGACAGGCCTATACAGGTTCAAACGTGTTCAAACTCCGTCACGTTATGTATGCACATACGCGGGGTGTACACTATAAATATGACGGTTCGAAGCGTAGTAGTTTTTAGTAAACAGCGAACGAACGTGACTAGCGCACGAAAATGTCTGAAGTAACGAAAATTGAGCACCGCGCGGTCATTAAATTTTTAACAAAAGAAGGGCATACACCATATTACATTAAACAACGTTTAGACGGCGTTTACGGTGATTCATCTCCCTCGTATTCAACTGTAAAGAAATGGGCAAAATGTTTCCGTTTGGGACAAGAATCCTTGGAAGATGCTAATCGACCGGGTCGACCAATTGAAGTGATAACGCCTCAACAAATTTCAATTATTGAACATTTAGTGCTAGAAGATCGCCGTTTGAAAATGAAGGAATTAGCAGTGATGACAAACATTTCCCAAACAAGTGTTCGCCGAATTCTCCATGACCATTTGGGTATGAATAAAATTAGTGCTAGATGGGTACCGCGACTTCTTTCTGCTCTCCAAGTCGAATGTGCGCAGTCGTTTTTAAACATGTGTGGAGACGCCCCAAAATCGATTTTGGAGTCCATTGTCACAGGAGATTAAACAATGGTTCTGTTTTACGATCCTCTATCGAAAAGGGAGTCCATGGAATGGCGGCGACCTGATCAACCGCGTTCCAGAAAGGCGAAAGTCATTCAATCAACGAAAAATGTGATGGCCACAATATTCTGGGATTGTGAGGGCATTTTGCTAATTAACTTTAAAGAGCGCAATCCAAGTGCGAACGGCACATTTTATGCGTTTCTATTGCATGAATTAAGGGACAATATTCGTGCAAAAAGAATTTCCTATCAAAAGTTAATATTTATTTACTTCTAAATGGTGGAGTAGATTTGATATTACTGACGAAATACTCATAGAACGGAAAGACTCTTTCACTTTTGAATAGCCTGGGGTACGTACACATAATGAAGATGATTGCCAAACATACATGTCTCTGTAACGACCTCCTTATATTTTTCAACTTATAGGTATCTTCAGATCTTAAACTTAATATAAGGTGGAAGGTTCGCTATACTTAATAGGAATTATAATCTTCTGAAGCTATCCTAAAACTTTGTGACAACTTAGTCCTTTTTATATAAAAAATTCATTTTCAATATAAAAGATTTTTTGTGCTAAAATTCTGTATAAAAAATACTTTCTTTTTGATTGCATATGTATACAAGCTTTCCACACCTATTTATTATAACCAAATTAATTAATTAAATATGTGATATATTACAAAATTATTCACGCTAATATCATGAATAAGTTAATATCTTACGGTTATACAAGAGTATACATATAATTGGTTAAAACAATACACTGTATTTTAAGTAATTAGGTAATTGTAATGGTTTCGTCCTTGGCATGCTCCGGCACACGTTTTAATATCACATAATGATGGTTTAATTCTCCCATCGGGGTTAATTTTTCTTAAATTATTCAGTACATACATACTTATATACGTACAACATGCTGTGGCACGTCTTCCATTAAACCTTTGTGGAGTATAAACATCGAAATTAAAGAGACTGAGACTTTTAAAATGTAATATAATTATATTTAATTGCTTCACTACAAAGACCATTAAGAAAAGGTGTTTTTAAAAACTACTTATGTAGCCTAATTGTTAAATAAATACCGTGGAATATATAATTATTGCAACACTTTACCGTTCCGTTTGGCGCGACTGGAGTTTGCTCCCCTGTTTGTGCATGTTACAATATTTTTTTCCGAGTTTGTATGTGAACAGTTGAATTGTAAATAATGTTGATATTATCTGCGCTTGAAAAAAACGTTTCCCTTCCACGAGTTACATCTATATATACTCGACGTGTTGCCTTTATGGAAATGAAGCTAAATATATAATGGTAATAATTGTAAGACATCCTGCTTTTATATATGAAGATCATTTGACAGTTCTTTAGAATTAAGAGTTGGTAGCACATCCTAGATATAATTGATCCAATTTCTCATTGCTCTATCTATACCAAGTGCATGCCGGCAAGCTGCGGATGGCATTTGCTATGTGATAAAACGACGACACCGAGAGTTTGTATGAGTTAGTATGAGAAAGAAATATACAAACTGTTCTGTTGGTCGAGTGTAGTGATGCTAGACTGACTCGCGTTTAGGATAGCAGCTGTACATGCGCATTTCATTTCAATTTTGTTAACAGTCACTAGCGTCTAGTCCCTAAGAGGTCACAGCTTGTGCCCATTGCGCGCGCTGGGTTTTAGAAGATTCATTAAAACTGCAAAGGGGACACTTTATAGCAGATTTGCTATTATTTAAATCATTAAGACCATGACTTCTTTTTTTATGGTACGTTAAATGCTCTTAAATTTTTTTTTACATACATCACAAACAAAATTATAAGTCTTTGAAGCACTATTTACACAGGATTTTAGTGGGGCTATTTTATCAAGTCTTCCTTCATGAAATTTTTTGACGTGTTTCCGCAAATCATACAAACGTTTAAATGTTGTCTTGCAATCGTTGCACTTGAATTCACCACTTGCACTCATATTATTTATTAGTATACAATTAAAACTAAGCGACTTTCACTTTACAATAATTCTCGAGCAGGTAATCAAAAGTTTTTAGGTTATGTTGAGACAAACTTACAGCGCGCGCAGTGGGCACAAGCTGTGACCTCTTAGGGACTAGACGCTAGTTTAACAGTCGGTGTTTACTCGACTAGCAAGCACATTTTTAAATCGCGTTCGTCCATCTAATTTAGAACAATTACGCTCCAAAATTATTGAAGTTTCAAATCGGAAATGTTAAAAAATGTCGGACGAAATTTTTATAATCAGCTGAGTTACTGCTCAGTTCAAGAGGGAGGCTTATTTGAGCATTTAATAAATAATTAAGTACTTGTAGAAATTCATTTTTCTTTAATAATTTTATTCTTAACTTCCAATTAAATTCATTGTTTCTGCGTTTATAGTTTATCTTACTGAAACATTTTGTATAGTATCATACAAATTTATTGTCTTCTTTCAGAATTTTAGTTTGTTTTCTTTTCTATTTTACAATACTACGGAATTATTTACTTTTACTTTCTTATACGTAGTATAAGGAAGTATTGTGATGATGAAAATTTTCGACCTCGAGATTTTTGCAGATGTTCACGTTTTGAAGTCCCCTGATACCGAAAAAGTGGTTTTTAAAAAATGTCTGTGTGTCTGTGTGTGTGTCTGTGTGTCTGTGTGTGTGTCTGACCACGATAGCGGTCAAACCGCTGTAGATATCAATTCCAAATTTTGTATTTACGTGTATAATCTCCCTCTTGAGATCTGATTAGTTTTTCAGTAAAATCGGTAGACCGGAAGTAGTAGTTTACTTCAGCAAAAAAATCGAATTTTGACAATATTTCGTCAACTATTAAGTTTAAACAAATTTATAAAGAATTCATATATACTTAAAATTAAAATTGAAAATAATTTTATTTTAAAAGTTTTTCGAAATTCCTACCGGAAGTAGGTCTTTTACTCTTATCGAAAATCAGTTTTTTGCGAATATTTCGCAAGTCATGCTTTTTAGACAAGTACGTTACGGGTATAAAAGTATTTAGAACATAATTTTCAATATCTTTTGTATAAAAAAAATTTCAAAATTCAGACCGGAAGTACCACTTTTACTCTTATCGAATAGCGATTTTTTGCAAATATGTCGTAAGTTATGCATTCTATATATATTTATCAAGAGTACAAAAGTATTTAAAACTGGATTTGCAATATTTTTTGTATATATGAAATTTCAAAATTCGGACCGGAAGTAGCACTTTTACTCTTAGCGAGGAGCACTTTTTTGATAATATCTTGCAAAGTATGCATTCTAGAGCGATTTATTGAGAGAATGAAAGTACTTAGAATAGGATTTTGAATAAGTTTTGTATAAAAAAATTCTTAAAATTGTATAGTTTGAAACGCTCATACGTATAAGAAAGTCGTGTGGTGGCCACACCTCATTTTTTATCTTAATAAGGGTTTTGCTATTGTTACGTTTTGTTTTTTTATATCAGCTATATTTCTTAAGTTTTATAGTTTAAGAAAAAAATTATTATTTTTAAGTTTTTAGAATTGATGATCATTTCTTTTATTTACTCATACAATTTGGGAACCTGTGATAAAATCCGTTACTAAAATTGTTTACTGCGATTATTTGATGCTTCAACAAGTTTCTACTTATAAATTATCCAGGTAGTGATTGTTTATTGATTAATATTATTTCCATCTTTTCTAAAGCAGTACAGTAAATGACTTTATTCTTAGATAAAGAATTTGTTATTAGCAGTAACAGTAGCAATTTTCACGGACTAACGCAGTAACGATTTCTGCGATGTCGACTTTAACGTAGCTCTATTGTTAGTAACAGAGGCTACCTCCTTATTCTCCCACTTATAGTCGACCAGCTTGTCTAGTCTATTCATCCGCAGGTAGACCGCGTGCACACTGTATGTGTTACAGCATGTTAGGTCATTCGTACATGTGCAAAATGTGTTTATTATTATAATTATTGTAATTTTTATAAAACTACTGTAACTACAAAATATCATTTCTAATATTAACACCGCCCTTTCTGTGCGGTTGTAAGAAATATACTGTACCTATGTTTACAGAACGTAAAGTTAGGCTGCCTGTAATTGACTTATGCATTGCAATTCAGAAATGTTCACGATATTAAATCGCCAACTTGGTCACGTCTTTCTTCATTTGTTCTGCGAGGCCAATGTCGTGTCAAAATATTTAATTTATAAAATAAACAACATTGTGTAATGATCAGTATCTGTAATTTCAGATTCATATTCTGTTCAAAGTTATTAGCTTCTCTCAATAATTTCTTAAAATCACTGCAAAGAGACCTTTAAACAGCGCTTATAGGTTTCTAATGTCAAATTCCTGTAAGTGAATTCGTTCAAAATTTGGTGGTTTTGTAGATAATCACTAAGGGTCGGCAGTCATGGGTACATTGGCAGAATTTATATGTTATAAATATTTATATTATAACTGTATATAACATATAAATTCTGCTTTCTAGCTGGTAATTATTACTGTCGATCCCTATGATCACGTTATCCCTATAAGGTATGGCAAAGTTATAGATATTTAATTAATTTTTATCAAACATGATAACTCGAAATTTAAACATATTTCAACGATTTCGTTAAAGAATAATTATGCCGTTTTAAAATCTGTAATTTAATATCTAGAATCAGTTCTATTCAATTTTATATAAATTTATCGATTTACTCCATGGAGTCGGTAATATTGTCTTGAATGACGCCCGATATATCTAGCTCGTTGGTGTCGAACTTCTTGAAAGTATGGACTCCTGGTCACCCGTACAGTAATTTCAAGAAACTCCCTGCGCCAACCGGATTTTTTATAAACCGATTCTGAGTATTTTTTGCGTTTGTTTAAAATTTGAAATATGCTTGGGTTAAGAAAAATATACAGAATAAAGGAAAGGCAATTAGAAATTTTGTAAGTGCAGGTACACTGTACGGAATGTCTATAGTTCCAATTAAAATACAATCTAAGACAGTCTGCATTGCAATTAATAAATAGTTAATTACACAAAAAGGTGCACAGAAAAAAGTAAAGTAGAGTTAAAATTTTAGTGTTCCATTATAAAACTAGTTGATTTCAATGCAAGTTTAGATACATAATCACTCTATTTATAATAATTACAAACATTAAGTTAATTCTAAGTACCGCTAATAGCAGTTATGCAAAGAAAGAAGGAAAATTTCGGAAGAAATTCGCAAATCGTCGGCCATTCTAGAAATTGATTCGGCTGTCATTCTTGTGTTAGATCACATTAAGCTTATTGAACAAAATATGTGTGTAAATTGTAAGAAAATGCTTGTTGTTTTTAATGAAGTGGAGTAATATAGTAAGGTTATATATAAATTTAGCATTAAATAAAGGCTCCGTAGCTTTTTTCTGCTCGCCTGATATCCGACTTCATATAATTATAATAATTTATTATTGTAGATTTATTTCGCGGTGAGTTAGTCTACTTATCTACTATTTTTTCTCTCTCTCTATCGGTTAGTATCTTGTTGTAGTTCACGACTCTATCTCTGACTTTTTCCTTGATATACCTGGTCTAGCCGTCTTGATATAGGTCTGCCACTTTCGCTTTTATTTCTCTTGTTGTCCATTCTGTTATTGACCTTATTAGCATGTTATATTTAGCACGGAACACATGGCCTAGCCATGTGATTTCTCGCTCTTTTATTATTATGTTATATTTGTTCTGGTGTCCAAATTTTTATTATAAGACAGGTGTCCAAATGTTATTATCACACTAATTGATTTTCACGCAATTCATTTCTACCATACTTTATCAGTTCCTCGTAGTTTGTTTTTTACTTTTATGAGAGCTTCTATGAATTCATGATTTGGTGTCTAAATGTATCCATTCTTTATGGTGGCTGCTCTTTTTTTTGTTTCTTCCTCTCTTTCATACATTCTTGACGAGTTATTATGATCTCGATGGTGTTTTGCCAAAAGGGCGATTACACCATTTCGTTGTTTTCAGAAAATTGGAGAAAACTGTTCTGGAAATATATGGCCGACCAAATTGAAAAAAATTGTACTCAAACCTTTCACATTAATAATCAAATGAATAAGTAATCAAAAAATACAAAATTAAATGTACTGTTAGTCTAAAATTTAAATTTTTGTGGATATTCGCCCTTTTTCCAGATTAGTTCTGGTCGATGTGGTGTATTGACCTCGAGTTCGCCCTTGGGTTAAGTGTTATATTCATTCGCCCAAGCCTCTAATTAAGAGTTGGTGAGAACTTTTAATGATTAATTACAATAAAATCATACTAAATAGTTCTAAAATATTTCAGTAAAAGTCAAATAAGAAAAAGAAAATTGTTTGTGAAAAATTTGGAAATACGAATGAAATTAAAGTAACAAAACACTACAATAATACTCAAAAAATCAATAATTAGGTGCAGTCTTCGTCCTCTTCATCGGTCTCCAAGAGTCTATCTTCCACGTTTGGCCTAAATGACATAAGATAGAGATGCAGTTTGTTATTTTATTCTTTGTACCCTGTCTAATTACGGGAGAAAAAGAGTCTTGTAATTGAAAGAGAAAATATTAAAAAAACACTCACGGCGACTAGTTCTATAATCTGATAGTTTGTTTCAGTTATTCAAGAGAAAAGAAGGCCTTTTACTTATGTCAATTACATCAGATTTCTCAATCCTACTGCCGGAATTTGAGCCGTAAATAACGTCTAAATTCTCTAATGCCATACTACATTTACCCGGCAATGATACATCAGTTGAAACACTACTTGTTGGCTTATTAATATTACGAGCCAATTTTAGTATTCGCTCTGTCCGACTAGACATAATTAACAATTTTTTGTACCGTATCGCATATGCACCATACAAACAACGAACAAAACTATTTTTAGGTTATGTTGCCTATGGTAAAGCAATGCACGTTCACCCTTTAGACGTTTCAGCTTTGTTACATTCGTCCTTTTGAACGGATTGTTCTGAACACATTCGCCCAAAGGAAAAATGTATTTTTGATTACCAACACCTTATTTTCCACCAAATACGTTCATCCTTTTGCCAACATCATCTTACAGTAGGTACTGATATTTTGGTAGGTACATAAAGCTCAAAATCGAAAAATTGGCGCGTTCGCCCTTTTGGCAAAATACCATCGATCTATTAGTAATTCCTGGCAGTATCCCTGTTATTTATGTTTTTGAATCCTATCCTTTGTTTTATTTTTGGATTTCAGCATTTCAAAGTAATTCTATACATGACCTATGAATTGCTTCAGTTGTTCTCTATAATTTCATCATATTATATTTCGAGCAAGCATTTTTCTTCGTTTAGCATATTCTTGTTGCATCTCCTTGCTTGTCAGTATAAGTGCAGTTTACCCATAAAATGTATCTGCGGATTCAAATACAATGTAGTTCTTTTCCTTTTGGCGTATATTATTTAATGGCATATCTAGTTTTCCTCTGGATTGTTTTTGTATTTGGTTACTCTTGAAGTTAGGAATGCCCCACGTTGTTTTGATCTTTATTTTACTTGTGAAGGCATCTTTATCTTGATTTTCATCAAAACTAAATAATGATATGATTCTGCAGGTCCTCGATACATTCACCACAACATTCACATACTTCTTTGATAGTATAACATGATCAAGCTGGTGTCTGTTTGATCTACTGGGATATCGGCACGTGTCTATGAGTATTCTTTCGTGGTAAAATTGTATACCTGATAAATAACATGTTTTTGTTGGGTTATCGTTTTTTTGTTATGTATGGTCAATTTCCCTGAAATATTTTCAATATCTTTTTCCCTATATATTCGCATTTAAATCTTATAACTATCATATCAGATTTTGCCACCTTTCTCTTCTGATGTTGCTTCCTCGTTTTGCGCGTATACGTTAAGTTTTATGGCTTATTTTTAATATCAAAATAATATGAGAAAAATATAAAATACTTTTGTAAATTAGTGTATCTGTATATGTTTGAGTGCTTTTACTATTGTTTTATCTATCCTTTTCTATAATGATAATTCAACAACATACGGTGCAATTAGGTAATGCCACGGAACAAATGACTGACGATATTCCTAAGGCAATTACGCCATTAAAGTATTAATTTCAGAGACTTAAGAAGGTCTAATAGTAATGTTTGCTTCCAGATATAATTAGCAGCACTGCTAATGTGTAAATAATTACTCTCCCCAGTCCAAGGTATATTATACAAGAATGATCGGTATCACAAAGAAAAACGCGTTCGGAGCAACGACGAAAAAAGAGAAAAAGAACCTACCTATCTCTATAATCTTTGCCTCTTAATACGTACAGAAATTATCATAATACGCAGTGTCTGTGGTGGAATGGTTTTCCTTTTTCATGGGCAACGTTCTTTCTTTTTTTTTTTCTAAACTAAAATTTACATGTTAGATTGCTCTATTGCATGAGTGAGAGTCTAAGTTTGTTTCGATTTTATTACGTAATGAAGGAATCTCTCACAGAAAATAACTTTCATATTAGTAAATTACTGTTTTTTTTCTGTAACAGAAATTTAGCAACTTCTACACCGCATAATTATCATAACATGGTAAATAACTCAATTATGTATTTAATCTAAATGGCTTAATTAATATTCAAGTTGATGTTGATGTAAGGGCTGGGTAAAAGAGTAAACCGATAAGAAACTCTTTTTGCGCAATCGAATAATGTGACAGTAAAGCCGAGAGATCGACTTGTGGCGCAATAAACCGCTAACTAAAAGATTAATATTCACTTCTTGTCCAAGATGTATAAACAAATTACAGATGAATATAAAACAATAGATTAATATTTATTTACTTACTGTCGTAAGTGATGACTTCTGATGCAGGTTCGACATGGAAGTGAAAGGAGACTACGGAATTTAGTATTACCTACGAGACTGCAAGATAAATGAAATAGGAAAAGCTTGTGAGACATATTTAAGCTTAGTGTTAAGTTTTAAAGAACAAAATTGGTGACGTATTGGGGGATAATTAGTACTAGCATTTTAGAAGCTAAAATACATACATTCATTATGTACTGTGAGAAACTTAGACTCGAATCAATATACAGGATGAGTCATTAGTTGCCGCTTCTTCGATTGCTCTGTTCTGTTTTAAATAAAAGAAAAAACAATCAGTGGAAGATCCATGGTTGCTTGTGGCGCATATTGTAAAAACACTTTAAGCTCTGACGCACTTCCGGTTTCCCCGGAAATGCACCGAAATTATTTTTTTTTAATGACTCACACTATATATTCTTGGATTTTCTTGTACTGCTTTAAATTGTCTGTTCAACTGATTTTTCTTTTTCAAAATTGAGCCAATAGTTTTTGAGTTATTAATTTAATTAAATATTTGACCAAAACACGTGTCCAGAAAAAAAAATCATTTTCACATTGTTTTGTACTCGACAATAACTCAAAAAAACTTTGTTTTCAAAGCCTACTTCCTGAAATTTTCACATACCGAAAACTCATTTTTTTTAAATGGAACACCCAGTATTTTATTGAGGCATTTTGTTCCTTTTTTTATTCTCTTTCATTTTTGTTAACAATGTTCTATACCTATCTTTTGTAATTTTTGAGATAATCACTATAGGGGAAATTAGCGGTCAATTAAACAACTAAGGGCGCTGTTTTATGCACCCAAATATTCGTCTAATAAAGGCTGGAATGTAGCTGACTGCCTGAGCCAACTGTTAAAGAAAGTCGGTATACATTTATGTCACACTTATAAAAGCATCGCTATTAGTTATCATCCAAATGAATTATTCTTATGAAGAGTTAATAGATATGATTGACGTTTCTAAAAGAAACTCTTTGCTAGCATCCAGACTTTATGCACAACGATCCGATCAACGATCAACCGAAACCTGAAACCTTCGAAAGTATGAAGTGGACGGTTTGAGTGAACAGAAAGTAGGTATTGAATATGAAAGAAAGAGCGGAAAAAGCAATAACTGGTGAGGATAAGACGTTTACGCTACTTGCGAGTGTAGACGAACACCAGCATACTAGTACATACTACGAAAATTAGTAGTCAGTTAGATGTAAGTCAAATTTGAGAATTCAGAATAATTAGGAAATATGAAATTCACTCGTAGCATATTCATACACAGGAGTAGATGAATGAAATTTTCTGAATCGCTTACATTTTTGTCAATTGGTATCAGATAAATTATCCTGGCTTTCTCAATTTTTTGTTGTTTACCAACGAAGCCACCTTCTATTAAAGTGAATACGTTCATTGTCACAATTTCCGTTATTATAACACATAAAACCCCCACTTTATCACACCTGCATACTTTAAAAATCGTTGGTCATTAAAACTGTGGGGAGGAATAGTGGGTAGTTACATAATTGGATCATATTTCTTTGATGAAAATGTTAATGGAGGAGAGTATCTTCGCTATCTACGGACAGAAGACTTCTTCAAATATGTCAGTAAACATAACCTTTATTTTATTTCGATGTTAACCAACATTGAAATACTACAACTGGACATTGCCGGAATTAAAAAATTGAAACGCGATGCTATTCATTCTGTAAAATTATTACTTTTGGGATAGTTGGATTTAACATTTACTTTGTTTGACAGTTGACTAAGGAAGTCGGGCGCCATTCCTGCCCTCCGTTGGTTGAACGAACATTTTGGTGCATAGAACAACAGCGCTCGTATTTCTTTAATTGACCGCTAATTGCTCCTATAGTGATTAACTCAGAAATTACAAAAGGTATAGGACATTTTAACTAAAATGAAGGAGAATAAAAAAAGGAACAAAATGCCTCAATAAAATACCGAGTGTTCCATTTAAAGAAAATAAATTTTTTGGTATGTGAAAATTTCAGGAAGTACGCTTTGAAAAAGCAAAGTTTTTTGAAGTATTGTCAAGTGCAACTTTATCAGATGATGCAGAATTTTCTTGGTTACAAGTACCACCAAAGTTAATGCTTTTACTTTTAAAAACAATGTCAAAATGATTTTTTTCTGAACACGTGTTTTGGTCAAATATTTACAAACAAAATTAATAACTCAAAAACTATTTGCTCAATTTTGAAAAAGAAAAATCAATCGAACAGATAATTTAAAGCAGTACAAGAAAATCCAAAAATATATAGGGTGAGTAATTTAAAAAAATTAAGTTTCGTGCAAGCAACCATGGATCTTCCACTAAGTGTTTTTTCTTTTATTTAAAACACAAAAGAGCAATCGAAGAAGCGGCTAATGACTCACCCTGTATAATATATAACAAACCTTTTCTACCTGTGGTCTCGAGGAGATAGTTTTTCTCCATCTTTTCTGTCTTTCGCATTTGTCTTGGCATTGTTCCCTTTTCTCTTTAGCGCATCTGAGATCGCACTGTTCCGTGTTTTCCTTGGTCGGCCTTGTTTTCTGTTCTTTCCTGTGCCCATTTCCCATAAAATGCTAACCGCCGTCTCTTCACTCATTCAAACTACATGCTCGAACCATCTTAGTGGCTGCGTTTCAACTTTTTCCAATACACCTTCTTACACCTAGTCGCTTTCTAACGTTCTCGTTCCTAATTCTATCCATTCGCGTCATACCTTCGATGTTTTTCAGTACTTTCGCCTCATATGTTACTCCCTTTTTGTTCAACTGGTCCGTTAATACTCACGATTGTAACGGTACGGCGTAATTTAATGATTTTATAAATTTTAAATACGCAAATGAATTATATTTTGAAGTTATGTATTAGAAACAAAACGATATAATTCTTAGAACTGTTTATTCTAAATGTAAGTAAGTAAGTACTAGTTAGATAAGCTAATGTTCGTACTGATTATATTATAAGACTTGAGACGCCGAGTGTTTATCTTATCGCCTGTTAAACGTGACATTAGCGTTTGAAAACTATAACTAGGATACTTGGGTAAAGGAGAAACGGGAGTATGTGGGTCCCAGGGAAAAAGCGATGTCCGATAAAAGAAGTAAGTCGACTGAGGACCTCCGAAGATATCGGTCACCGACATATTAGACCGGTTAAGTAGACCGTTTTATGAGTAATAAGGTCCCCTAATTAATAAGCAAGTCGACCTACACATAGCGGTCTATAATGTAATACTTTGTCGTTGTTTGAACCTTAAAAGTAATAAAATAGGTTCTTTGTTTACATAAAGATCGACAGCCAACTAAGTGTAAACGTGTAAAGTTTAACATATCTTCCTACAGAAAGTTATGTTGGGTGATTATGGTTAAAAGAAGCTACAGGCGTCTCTACCATCGAAGGAGAACTCCCACTAAGAACACCGATAATAGGAAGATTCTCTTCAGATGAAGAAAGAGAATTTGTCTTAGATATGAGAATGTCTCAGAATTTGTAAAATTACTTGTCAATGTTGTATTAAACAAAAACATCATGTGCGGTAAATATATTTATATCAATCTCAACATAGTTTGTGTTCCTTTTAAGGCATACTTTGTTAGTATTGATATAAATACTAAGAGGCGGTGGTACGATGCATTTCAGGGAAACGATAATATGCATATAAATCATAACTAATATTTCAGTATTATATGCGCTATGAAGTTATTTTATTAATGTGTTTGTTCAAATTAAAATTTATATTATTTTATGTTTGTATTAATATATGCAAGAATCTTGGTTTCTAATACAAACTTTATTTAAATTAAGAAAATTTTATTTAATTTAATTGAGCCAATTAATGCCCGAAGATTGTTTTGTGTTAATATCTCTTAACTAGATCGTCCTGGGGATATGAGCTAGCCCGGTAAAAGCATTCAATTGTTTTAATTTTTTTTAATTTAAAAAATATTAAAATATTCAGGACATTAATATTGGGGTTTAATTACAATATGTCTTTACCAATGTGGTGCTGTTATTAATTTAAAAGGGGTTCTATTACACGATTCACACCCATGCGTATTGGCACTAATAAAAGCAAGCATACGTGTATGCTTCACTCATAATCTAAATTCAAAAGTATAACTCTCAGACGAAAAATAAGTTGCTTGTATTTAAGAATATTATTATATTAAGTTTATTTCAAACTAAATATTTGTTTAAATTATAAATTCAAATTGACTTAAGAATTTGAAATATTTATTCCAAGAAATTAAATCATTTTGAAAGAATTATTCTTACATTCTAGGTCTGAATACATTGCAATATTCAATTAATTGCTTTCATATATAAAAACATTCATCTCAATTAAAACACACCTTTTACTTACCTTAAATATATCGGATAATCGTTTCAAAATAATTTAATACATTCAAATGAAAAGTGTCATATGTTTCTTTAAATATTGCTTTACCTTTATTGGCAAGATGTCAATCTTTATATAAAATTATCATCAGTTCGCGCATATATGAAGTTACCATATGTTTGTTACCAATTATTTTTTGTGTGTATTATACTCCTGTTTTTTGTCGTTTTGGATACTTTTTTTTTATTAAAAAACGGGTTATATAATATTCTGGACAAACTTCCCCGCTCTGGTCAATTATTGTGCCTACGTACTTGAATCTTTCCGAATTTATAAAATACGAAGCACATCGTATAACATTAAGTTAAATTAAATTTGGAAAACCGATCAAATATAACATCCAAGTTGTGCTATAAATATAGAACGTCGTTCCAATTTTCGATATTTGCAAATACCTTTATATCATCACCCTAACACACGGCGAGGATATAGATACCATCGAGCGGTTAGTGTAAAAAATAAACAATATCAAGTCTTAATTGGAACCCTGAATGAGAATGAAGATTAAAGTCGTAAGATCTATAACCATTATGTAGATAACAATACCTGTCATCTACGACTTGGTTTACGCGTCCTTGGTTTTGGCTAAAGTATTTCGTAATAGTAATAAGACTAACAAGATGATATTAGTACAAATACGCATCAGTAAAAACTCCTTTTAAAGATTTGGGCAAAATTTTGATAAGATTGAGAAAAGCCGATCGTTTCTTATGAGAGGTTACGGAAAAAAACACACCTGTAAGGATTGAGAGATAAATTAGAATAAGTAACAGTTCAATAATAACACTTCTAGCATCGTGAAGTAGAAAATATGTGATTAAATCAACTTCAGAATTATTATTTTGCGAAAAAATAGCCATAACTTTAAGAAGTTCGCCCTCAGGAAGTGGTTGAAAAACAAGCGAATATTTTTGATCACACGTAGGGGGAGTTGGGGCACATTGGCACATTTCTTTTAGAAATTAAAATTTGCGTCTTAGAACTGTTTTGAAGAAAAATTTGATCTACTAATGCACACACAATTTAATATAGTTTATTAGTGTGCCTTAGATTTTTTATATCTCTTCGGAAAAATGAAAAATTTGTAACTTAAAAATAAATTGAATTTGTATCAAACTGCCCCATATCCGGGGCACATTGATATAGGATATGGGGCACCTTGGTACTTACATCAATATGAAAATGTGTGATATATTTTTGATATTTTTATTAGTAATTAGTAAGAAAAGTACAAATAAGTAGTTATTTATTATTAAAAAAAAACAAAATTACTTAAAAAAAACAAATTTGTTGAACTTTGCTTATTGGACATTGAAAGAACTAAAGTCAACTGGAAAACTGAACATTGAGGCAATTCTGCTTGTCCCTTTTGTCACACTAGGTTTTGGCAGTTTGAAAATTATGTCCGCGATATCGACAATAGATTTATCTTCCACATTTGGGTAAACGAAGATCCAAGATGTAGGCTTCTTTCTGAGAAAGGATATTTCAAATTCTGACATTGCATGATCTTTTGAAATCACGTTTCCCACGTAGTGAACAACAGATTTCTTTTTTGCAAATTTCACCAACAAAAAATCTTCAATTTCGATAGTTCCCGGGGTAGGTGAACAAATGGTTTCTTCAACTTGTTCCGTGTTTGGGCTTTCTTCGTCTTCTGATATGTCCCACTCACTGTCATCTAGAACTGGTTCCTCAGACTCGCAAGAGCTGGAATCTGATTCAGTTTTACTTCTAAGTACTCTTTTTTTGTTGTTGTTGTGGGTGGTAGTCAATTCCAGTAGTTTTTTTTTGCGGATTTCAATTGTTTTGCCTTTTTTTTCATTTCTTTATTCTGCCGTTTCAGTTCTTTTTCATCGTGAATCATTTGCAACCTATCTTTCTCTGGTGTGTCGGTGAAAATTCTTGATTTTCCCTTTTCTCTGCCTTTTCTTTTATTTGTTTTTTGTTGAGCCTTTGGAAACGATCTAATAGATTCGGGTGTTATCAAAACTTTTGAAGTGGGTAGAGAAGGTGTACTAGGTTGTACAGGATTGTGTGGAAAGGATTTTATTTGGTCATTAGTTTCATTTCCAGTTCTGTTTTCCTAAGATTTGGTAAATGATTGACAATCTAATGATGTCTGAAAAATTTCGCAAGGCGCGTAATCGTCGTCTCCAAAAGCCATTTTGTTGAAAGGCCAAATACCGGGCCTACTGAATCCGTTGGTGATGTTGTTTGGAGTAAAAGATTGAAGAAATGCCATTTTGGAAAGTTCGGCAATATTATATATTCATATTGTTTTTCCTGCATTGTTCAGATGCCAATCATTGAATGCTATTTTGAGTTTTCCTTTGAAAGGAGCGAAGTGACTCACGTCCAGGGGTTGCAGTTTGTGAGACGTGTGTGGTGGTAACGACAAATATACAATGCCGTTTTCCCTGGAGAAATTTATTGCTTCAATAGAGATGTGCGATTCGTGGTTGTCGCATAATAATAAGATAGGATTTTCTTTCGAACATGAAGTATGTTTTTTTATATGTCTCAAGACGGCTATGAACAACTCTGCATTCATCCATCCTGATCGATTAGAAAGTCCCACACTACCTTCTGGTGCACCTTTTAAAAAATGATCCTTATAGTGGACACGCGGGAACACATAAACCGGTGGCAAAGTGTTTCCTGCGGCAGTGACAATTCCACAGAAAGTAACCAATTCACCACGTTCACTGGAAACAAGTTGTCCAACTTGTCTCTCCTTCTTGTCTGCCAAGACCTTAGGGGTGTTTAAGATAGTTGTAATCCCTGTTTCATCCATATTAATAATCCGATCAGGTGTGAAATGGTATCTTGCCAACACATTTTCATAATTTTCAAAAAATTGATCAACAGCCTTTTTATTAAACGAAAAAGATCTTGCCGCGCTGGTATTTTCCGGCTTCCTCAAACTTATATTTGAATTCCGCTTACGGAAGCAATTAACCAGTCAACACCAGCCATTTCTTTATCATCCCATGAGTGAGGGTATTTCGTTGCCAATTTTTTGGCGTATTCAAACGCCAGCCGTCGAGTTTGAGTCAACGTTAACCCATAGTGCATTTTGCTGCTTTTTATTATATTTTCATTCAATTTCGTCTCTTGTTCTTTAGTAAAAACTTGCGATGTCGTATATTTTGTCGAATACATTTCTCCCCTTGGTTCTCCTTCATTCCGTTCTGTATTTTTGCGAGCTTTTTCAATTCGATGTTGTAGCGTAGAGGCTTTTAAACCATACTTTTTTGCTGCTTTTCTAATAGATAAAGTTCTCTGAAGGGCTTCATTGACTGCAGACGCAACGATCTCTTCATCTATTTCAGTTCTATTCGTTTTTTTCTTATAATTCCGAACCATATTTTCTTAAAAAAAAATATAAAAGTTGCATGTGCTTCTTTAAATTATAGGGGCACATTGATACACATCAAACTACCCCACGCAATAATGTATCAATCCGCGCCACCGATTCTAATGTAGGAAACATTAACGGCAAAAAAAAACTACAAGAGATTGGAAAAATATCTTGCATACACGTAGTCATCAAACATGTAGGTACTTACCTAGTAGAAAAAGAGTACCACCGCAAAAATACCACTTAATGGACAAACAGTTCAAAAACCGGGTGCGTTTAAATTTACTTGAACGCCTGAAAAATGTACTTGTGCTTATTTACTGCGTAACTGTCAGCGCAGCGTCTACAGTTTCCGCCGGTACAATTTAATTAACAAGCGCCATCTATTAGAAGGGGTTTGAATATTATAGCTGTTTTACTTTTCCACTTAGTAATGGTATATCAATGTGCCCCATGCATCAATCTGCCCCAACTCCCCCTATATCAGCCGACACAAGAGATGGGCAAAAAGGAATTTGTCCACTAAAATTTTAACTACAAATGTTTTCTGTGGAGTAAACAGCGATATTATTATAATTTAAACTATTGGGTATTATCTGTTTTATATTCACGAATTGAAAGACATTTCTGCAGGGTTATTAATTTAAAAAAGAAATTAACTTTTTAAAGCGCTTGTGATATTATTATCAACTGTAGGTAATGATTATGGGTTTGTTGTCAAGTGTATCATAAACACCTCATAAAATCCATCAATCGCCTTATTTATATCAAATTTTTTTCTAAAAGGAACCAGTTGTACGACTAAAGAAAAAGTGAAATTTATAAAATTATATCTCGAAGAAGTAATGGAAATACATGGATACTAATAATAATATAATTATAGTATAATTCAAGTACTAAGACTGTATACAGTATGGAGATGACCTATTCATGGTTGCTCAAATAAGAAAAACAATAGTAAATCTGTTACAGGAAATAACAAAAGAAGAAAGGAATATCGAGCTGTAAATAAATAAAAGTAAAACTAAAATAATGAAATTCAGAAAAGAACTAGGAAACAATTAAAGTGCGGATTGATGAGTTCGAAGAAGTGCATACCTAGATTTAAATATTTGGGATATTAGTAATGGTCATTTATAAACTAAAATGATACGTGCCAATAAAGGACAGCAAATTATCAAAAAGTTACTGAACAGTAAGATACACGAAATACTGTGACCCTAAAAACCCTATGCAAGTCTAACTCTAACACTTTCTATAAACAATACTAATGCGTCATTCCTCCTAAATTTATAACAAATTTAGCTAATATTAAGTCTATTTGGAATGTGTGAAGAAATAGGTTACAATATGCTGCTTAAGCTTCTACTTTCCGATCTTGAACAAAACCTATATTGTTTATGGGTTATTCTAAACCTTCATAAATGCTCCACCATTCTGCTGTATCCCACTAGTTTTCTATTAGTTATGTGATAAGTCCGACGAATGCTGGTAGTATGACAGCTAATTAACAATATCTGGAAGGTCTATATTAATTAACCTATTCAGTATGTGAAGATGCCTCAATTCCATTCCTTACTGCAAAAATACTATACCACTGTAGCAGTACATTTTGACTTTGCAAATAATTTATATTATTTCTAGTAAGAAAGGTATGCTGATGTTGTATTTGATTCAATAATTAAATCAATGAGCAAAGTTCAATTTTTACTTACAAAGCAAAAAATTTAATTTTATTTTATTTATGTTCAGAATTCTAGTTTGTATATACTTGAATGAAATTAGAACAAAAAATCTATTTTATTGTAAAATATAAATATTTATATGAATTAATGGATTCATAAAAATATAAATGTAAAATGTTTAAAGCTGTGTCTACCTTGATGCCATTCACAACACTACACTATTTACTTTCATAATTTTGGGAAACGACCAAAAGAAACCGATCACACATTGTTTTGGCAAAATCCAAAATGAATATTGTCTTTATATTGTACAATCTACGAGTTATTTTAAATCAAAATATATTTCATTGTAAATTTTAACATAAAGTACATTCTATATGTGCTTAATTACAATACAATTTAGTGACAGAAATTACGATATGTATTTAGCAAAGCATAAATTAAAAACAAACACTTCATTATCTTATAATGTGTTCATCGTTCCGAGTTATTTTCACAATCATCGATGGCATAGATTCCAATAACCGGTCAGTAATTTTTTAAAATACCCAGTCTCAGCATATTTATTGTCTCATATCATATGGGATCTGTGGATTCTGTGGTGGAGATGTCAAAATTCCTCAGCTTTCTATGAATATAAATAATGCTGTGATATCTACTTATAATTGACATAAGTGCTGGTGATACCTTCACGTATGATTTTAGCGTAACAGCATTGATATTAGAATTTTTACGTGTATTCGAACAGCGGTTTACTCCTTGCTTTATAGCCTTTCTCTTATCTAGTCTATTATGGGATAAAGTGAGGAGATTAAACACAACATATATGTCTTAATACTAATAGTAGATATATTTCAAATAACTGTAATGATTAACATTAACACATTCTATCAAAATGATTCTTTATAGAATTGTTTGTAGGCGTTATTGTTTATAAAGAAAATATATGAAATTGATATGGTTGTGATTTAATGGATGTTCACTATGTATTTGTTTTTCTTAAAAAGAATTATTATTAGTGAAAATTGAACATAATGCAAGCACTATTTCACCAAAGCAAACATTCGCACGTAGTACTTTGATAATCTAGTGTCTTGCTACTTAAATATTTCGAAATCAGTTTACACTAATTGCCAGGAGCAAACATTTTCACATAGAACTTCTAGCCACTTAGTTTTTACACGTCAAAATATCCTTGTATATTCGTGTTCAGTTACTTAAATGAATGTCATGAGATTATACAAATCTTTAATGATGCTCAACAATCCATTTGAGGCAAACATTCGCACGTAGTACCTCTATAGTCCATCCAACATCAATAAACATATTTCTAATTAATAAGGAATAGGCTAAATATTTAAAACAAAGTGAACATTCATTTCATAAAACAATTGAAGATAAACTTGTATGTTATAACTCATAAAGATTTTTCGTGACTTACTTTGTTTGATTATACAATTCTTCAAATTCCCTTTTATAAATATCTTCTATGTGTGTTGGCTATACTGCCACACACATAGTTAAATTTCTTTCTTGCTGATTTTAAAATTGTCATTTCTTGTACATACACTTTGACAGTTATACTACAATGTCCGCAAGCCAAATCTTCCTTACCTAAGTTTACAAATTTACTTCATCTTATTCCAGGTAAGTGTGTTGTTCCTTTTTCTCTTTTAATGTAAACATCTGTTGTATCTGTATATGAAATCATTACTCTTGTAATTATTTGATAATTTCACCATTTACTAATCGTATTCTAATTTTTTGTTTACCAGTTTGTCTATTTGGGAATAACGGAAAAACGTCGCAAATAGCTTCTATCTTCCTTTTGGCTTGTTGCAGTTTCCTTTTCTTTATCTTCAAACCAGCGTCTCATCTCAGGTAAGAGTGTTATTTCTAATATGTTACAAACAAATTATTGATGTTTTATTTTTTTTGCAGGTGTTAAACCATACATGATCGTCATTGATGCCTCAGAGACACAAAGAATACAAATTATAGGAACCAAAGAACACATTTAACATTTCATTATTGTCTATAAAATGTTTTATTTACGATACAAAATCTCATAAGATAGATATCGTAGTTATATCCTTTTTTATTAACTGACGTATTTACAACTTTTTTACTTTTGTTGTTAATGTCATATTTATGAATTGATACTATTCATACTAACAATCACATTTTCCTTCGATACTATTTCATTTTCTTTAGCATACCTGATTTTATTTTATTCGAATAGCAGCATTTAAATGTATCGTTTTCTGCACAATAAAGCTTTCTTAAATAAAGTTTATTACTAACCATTTGTATATTTTATTTACAATATTTTCAATGAAGGAATTTATCCTTTAGGGTTCTGCGACCCATCTTACCTAAGTGATTAATATAGCTCTAGCTATTTAAACTTAAATAAATATTCAATTGAATTATAACGCTTATTCTATAACTAAATTAACCCTTAATACTATTTTCAAAATGTAAGGTTTAACAGCAATATGTTCTATTAGACATATATCAAAAAAATTAGGAGGTCATGGCAAAAAGATTGGTATACGTCTCTTCTAAGAGGTTTAATAGATGCCTTTTCATTATGAGCAAATGAAATATTTTAATATGTCATATAGTAGTACAATTACCTAATTCATGTAAAATTTACTGTTATTTCTGGACATTGTTTCTATGTAGACAATATCCCACCATATCTTCAAAGAAACACCATTGCAATATATTCGAACTAACCGTAGTTTTTACTTAATTAATGTACAATATTTACTATAACATAATGTAATAATATACAGTGTGGAAACCACTTATGGAATAAATTTAGTAACTTCCAAACTAATGACATTTGTCGAAAACGCTGGAACAGGTCAATTTTTATTTTAAATTGCGCTAGTTTTAAATCACTGCACCTATTAGTTACGTCATCTTCTTGAGAGCTGTGACGTCATACGTATTTTTTTTTAATGGATTGCTATATTTTTTTATAAATTCGTAGATAGTACTATTAAATACCTTTTCAATGAACTAACACTAGTTAACTTTATTTTCAACAGTTTTTGAGATTTTTACATTTTTACGTTCCAACCACAACAACAACAATTATAAAAACGTCAAAGTTTACTAATTTATTCTTTTTTGATCAAAGCAAAATTACTATCTTTCATGTACTCTACTACCGTCAGGTGCAATCAATTTCATCACACAGTTTTTTCGTGTTGTTTTTTTTTTTTAATTTTTTTTTTTTTAATGTAAAACTCTCAAAAACTGTTGAAAACAAAGTGAACTCGTGTTAGTTCATTGAAAAGGTATTTAATAGTACTATCTACGAATTTATAAAAAAATATGGCAATCCATTAAAAAAAAATGCGTATGACGTCACAGCTCTCAAGAAGATGACGTCACTAATAGGTGCAGTGATTTAAAACTAGCGCAATTTAAAATAAAAATTGACCTGTTTCAGCGTTTTCGACAAATGTCATTAGTTTGGAAGTTACTGAATTTATTCCATAAGTAGTTTCCACACTGTATATATCGATCATATGGGGAATTGTTTTCCTTATTGAAGGATTTTGGCCTACAAGGCAAGACTACAGAAATGGACCTTATCAAATTCGGAAGATGCCAATTATTTGATGAACATTCGGACGTATTAGAGTACGATGCATTATTCTACAATCTATCACTGGAATAAACCTACAAGATTTGTTTAGTTAATTGTCGATGCTAACTTGATTAATCGATCGTATTTTACTGAAATCCTATCGATTTTTTTTTGCGAATGAAAAGATCCTCCTAAAAATGTTACTAAAGTTTACTGCGTGTTCATTCATTTATAGCCACTAGAACTTTCATATATGTATCTATACTCAGTCTTTCAATTCCGCGATATACCTTTAATGACGTGTTTATGCATTATCATTGGATGGAAGAAACGTGAACGTGTTAGTCATATAGTTTTTACCGATAAGCAAGTAATTCTCAATTAATTTAGAAAATGATAATTCATAATACAATATTACGAGAGTGGTCCCAGAAGTACCCGATGTAACAAAGACAATGCAAAGAAATTGGGAAAAAGAATCTTTATTTCTCTACATTGTTTTTTTTAGCTCGATACAATTTTTCCAGTGATATTCAAAAGCTTCCATACCCTGTTTATAATGAGAACCGTTGAGCTTTTCAAAATAGTCACAATAGTCATTGTTGGCAAATCTTTTACCAAAAATATAATTAAATAAAATAGTTTAAGCAGGCCAAATCTGAAGAATAGTGTGCGTAAAGAAACAATTCAAACTTAAAGTCATTGATTTTAACCAACGCAATAACATATGTGTGAACTGGTCGTTTTTTCATGATTTCATTAGTCAAACGCTGCAATAAATTTTCATAATATTCTTGGTTGATAGTCTTTCCTTTTTAATGATAATCAATGAAAATTGTCCTAAGCAAATCCCTAAAAACTGACCTTGCCTGCAGATGGAACTCTGTTTGCCTTCTTTTGAGCTGATTCTTCTCTACCAGTCCATTGCGTTGACTGCTTCTTCGCCTCAGCTATAAAGTGGTGGAAACATATTTTATTTATGGTTATGAATCGACGCATAAAACTCGGCTTTATTCCTGTCAAACATTGCCAAACACTCGATTAAAACATCCCCACGACGCTCTTTTTATTCCATTGTAAGTAAACGCGGCACCCATATTGCGCACAGCTTTTTCATGTTCAAATGTGCTATCGATATGCGATGGACAGCACTTTTGAAATGTCCAGCATATCTGCTAGCTCATGCACTTTCAGTCATTGGTCACGTCATTTGGTGACCACTACGATGCTCGTGTTGGCAGCTCGTGCGGTCTCGTTTAAACCCTCCCACTCAATATTTTACTATTGTAAACGAAGGAACAGAGTCCGCCAGAATAGAATCCAGCTCGACTTTGATATTGGTTGAACTGAGACCTTTTACTCCATGTTCACAAATTCACTGACAGCGTTCATTATTGATGGTTGCCAAACAAATGCTAAACAACGTAGAGTTTTCAAACTTCAAACTTCAGCTTTTGGAGGTTGGTACTTATTTAACAACCACCATCTATCCGTCAGGTCGGGTATTTCTGGGACCACCCTCGTATTTCATTTTTTAGTTAAAATTCGAAAGATTTCAATACTTGTAGGTGTTGCATGCATTTTCAAACTCTAACAAAAATACAATGCGATCAATATCAAGTGAAGTGTGGTGGTATCTTAAAAATCCCTAGATTAGGCTATTTTCTTGTTAGACAGATACGTACAGGTGAAATGTTTGATCTGTCAAAACTGTATGTGCACATTGTACACCTATACACATAACCTACACACAAGGGTTTCTCAATATTACCAACTAGTCATCGTTGCCAACTTAAAAATGTAGACCACGCAACCTTCACTTGAGATTGATCGCATTGTAAGTTTGGTTGAACCAAAGCAGCATTCGTAGATATGGTTGCTATGTTTAACGATAAGTGTGAAGATATGATCGCAAGGGTATTTGAAAGCAGATTGAGTACAACATTAGAAAGGTGTCTCTTAGACAAGTACTCTATACCCTAATTCTATTAAAATGCTACAATACAAAATAGCAACAAGACAAAATAAATATATCTTTGCGTTCCACTATGAGTTAAATTCGGTAGAATTGGTATAGGCAACAACAAAAAGCATGTCACTGTAAAAAATAAAGTTTTTAAAATTGCCAACATGAAACAATTATTATTAAGTACGTTAGCAATTGTTATACTGCCAAAGTGGTAAAAAATAGGAAGAAGAGAGTATATAATTTTTTATCCATCTATTCTATATGTCTTTTAATAATTATTTGTATATAAGGTACTTTATTAAAATATTGACAAACTTATTTCTTAATTTTGAAGACCCAAGAATAGTAAATATAAACATAACGTATAACATAAAATTATAAAAAAAATACTGTCAAACATGTTCATTAAAACAATATTACCCTATATTGTTTTAATGAACATGTTTGAATTTGGCCTGTGTTAGTGCTCCGTAGAATTAAAAAAACCGTATGTTTACACAATACATGCACAAGCCAATACGGCCATTTAACTATATGTTTGTGTATACTATTTATACCGCTATTTAATTGCGATTGTCTGTACTATATATTTACTCAATGTCATTCGACCAGGTTCAACATCAAATTTTATTTGTTGCTATAATTGCGGAAATTTCAAATCACTGAATCTAAAAAGAAAGCTGTAAAAGAAAATATGTATGTAGGCGAATTTCATCTCGATTAAAATTATGATCACAATCTAAATTCAGAATTCATGTTTATATTCGTGTTTTTCATGATAGGGGCTACTATATTTTGCCGTAATTAATATATTATGTGGTATTGCAAATTCCCTGCTCATAAAAAGCTGCACCTGCAATGACTTCATCAATTTCTTTTCATATAAAGAGTTAAAAAGGACTTACTACATAAAAGACGTAAAAGTAAACTCACTCAAGCAAAGCCAAGCGAGAGATATATTTACGTATTTATTTACTAAACTTTCTAAAGTATTTTATTTGTGTAAATATAAATATAAAAACCAATTGATATTTACGAACAAATTCCTAACTCTTGGTTCTCAGAAAAAGAAAATACTTAGATAAAATTGTGCATTTCTATATAGAGAATAAGAAGTAGGGATATAATTTTGCAAAATATTTGTCATTTATTCATTCTGACTCTAAATCACTTCATAGAAGTGCCATTTTACCAATTTTAAAAATTTCATTTCAAATATTTCTATATACCAATAGAATATATAATTAATTCGCACTTCGTGCTGTTGCGTAGGTTAAAGGACTTATCTGCAAGGAAAAGCTGTGTTTATGTTGTTTCTCATATTGTTAATATTTATATAAGTAACTGGGTTTGTGCTCATTCTTGGCAACATGATTATATTAGTTCTATACTAAAGACACATTTTCCCGCATAATTTAATGATATGAAGGCCTACCAAAAACAGTATATGTGTTCAGCATTTTTTGAAAGGGTGATTGAGTTATAATTAATTAATCATATTGAAATTAACATATTCTTACCAAAAACTCAATCTGGGTTTAGACCATCTTATAGTTATGAAGCAGCTTTTTTAAAACTACAGACAAAATTCACACTGTTAGTCCTGTTGAATTTTTAGGATCTTTGACACGGATCAAAATATTATTGTCCTTATTTTGCAGTACATTGGTCTAGAAAATACTGTGTTTGCTTAGAAGTAAGTACTGATTTTATCACATACAACCAATAAGGAAATATCACAGTATATCATCGCCTATGCCGTTGCGAGTGAAGTGCCACACAGTTCTTTTCATGGTCTTTTCATATTTTCTATATATCCACACACATAAATACATTCTATAAATTCATTAAATATTGTTCAATATACTTTTAGTAGGCCGAAATCTATATTTCTTGGTATTACTGGAAAATAGACCATATATGCATCAAATTAGACTAGACCCTCGATCACAGCATACGGAACAACAATTACTAGCATTTCATCTCAAAAAGTATGCATTTGTTGCCTTTGGAAAAATATGGTCGTGATAGAATATTGCATGATATAAAATATTTATAAAGCAACATGTTATAAATTTGCAGTTTACCTTGGATTCTTTTTTAAAATGTGCACCATGTCCTAATCTAATCAGTTAGTGCTCTTTAAACCTGAATCAATATATTCCGATTATCATTTATTTGATAGCAATGTAAATGTTATACGCCTTTACTCTAAATACAGTCATTTGCTTTTGCTTTTCCGCTTTTGTCATTTGCGTTTCACTATTTGTCAAATGACTTTCCAATTATTTTATACAGTAGGCTTCCTTTATCACATAAATTCCGTTTTTGTCAAATGGTTTTCCTTATTTGTCAATTTAATTTCACGTGCATAAATATTTGCATGATTACAATGGAAAATAATAACAATAATCGTCAGAGAAGAAATAATAGTAACGTTAATCATTAATTCTTTGAATAACGGTAAAGAATCTTCGTTGGACAACAGTTTGGAGTTTTGCCGGGTAGAGTTAAAAAAATTTATGCAACATATAGAAGAACTAATTATAGTGCAAAAGTAAGTACAGAACATCGGCTACAAAAATTATTAAATGCTCAAAAAGAACAGATTTGTGACTGATTAGATTGACCTGGGTTATTCTTCGACCCTTCGCCAGCTGCAAAAAAAGTGCTTAAACCAATGGCCACTTCTTCAACAAATATCACTATCTGCGATTAATAGAGAACTTAAGAACTTTCATTATTGTGTTAAAAAGGTGTCATTTGTTCCTGAAAAAAGAAATACACCGGACAACAGAATGATGTTGGAAAGAGGAAAAATGATCTTTATTGACGAATACCGAATACAAATATATTCTCGCGTTTCATACGAAAGATCTGTGACAAATACCATAGAGCATCAAAAATGAAAGCAGAGTTAAGAGGGCGCAATTATACTATTGCCGCTGCAATGAACGTACATTCCTTGTATTTGTTTCAAATTCAAAATGTGGCCTTTAATATACTGCACTTTTCTGAATTTCTCACAACGTTAATTCATCATTTACATAATGACAGTGTAGAAGGGACTCATATTGTTATGGACAATGTAAAATTCCATAGAAATGGGAAAGTCTTGGCCCTCATTAGAGGTCATGGTCATTTTTCAGTGTTTCGTCCTGCTTATACCCCTTTTCTAAATCCAATAGAAAAATTATTCGACCAGTGGAAGCAGATAATAAAAAGAACACAGTCAACGAGTGAAAATGAATTATATGAGGCAGTACACAATGCATCTGAACGTATAAGTCCACAAAATTGTTTCAATTATGTTCAACACATGGAGACATCCACACAACTGTTAACAAAGAAATAAAATTTTGACTTAAATAATGTTTATATTACATAGATGTTACACTGTGTTTGTATCTAAATACAAACTCCACCGACATTTAAAAAACATGGAAAGTCATTTGACAAATAATGAAACGCAATCGACAAATGCGGAAGAGCAAAAGAAAATGACTGTAAGTTTATCTATTATTATTCCGTATAATGACCCTTTTTTGGATTACAGTCGTGAAAGTTTCAACTCATGCTTTAGACGGTATGGTATAAAAATTTATTTCATATTTATTTTAAGTGACAAAAAATCCAATGAGTATAGTAAATAAAACAGTTCTCTTTCTATATTTCGCTACACTTTAGATGATTTCCTTAATAAATCATGAAGAATCATGTATTATATATTTCTCTGAATTCAGAAATGTATTTATTTATATTATTTGAGTTATCGTCAGTCACTTGTAATTCTAATTCAGTGATGTTTGTGGATGATACATCATTGATTGTTTGTAATGTCAATTTAAATGGTGTATATGTATTATTGACTTAAATAGCAGAATATTTACTTTGAATAATTACTTTACCAAGAAGAATTTGTATCTAGACATCAATACAACGGTATTTATCAAATTTAAGCTTGCTGATACTCTTCGTGATTGCTGGCGTTATATTAAATTGAACCACAAGACTGATGCAAGTAGATTTGAGCAATTACCATTTACTCGCGGTGTGATTGGTGGAACCATATTGAACAACTTTGTGAGAGACTGGGTAGCATATATTTTTCCTTCCGTTTTGAATTTGTGTGTGAATAATATTATACTTACTTTCATTCGCCGATCTCTTATGGCTTGTTGGCTTGAGATATCTCATCTGGGATGAACTGGGTATTCAGGTTAAAGAAATGAGTAAGTCGTCCTATGTCCTGTAGTATTACTATAGACTGTCTCACCCTTAGTATTCAGTACAGTCTCTTATGGGATAAATACCTCTTTTACTACCGTAAGCAGTTTGTAATAAACTGTCTTTTTTTATTTCAAGGCAATGTTGTCAGTTCGATTTATTATGCTTACGGTTGGTATTGTAGGTTGGTGTAAGTATCACAACATAACCTTCCTGTCAAGTGTCAAATTAATATTATAATATAATAATATAGAATAATATCCTAACCAACAAGTATTTAAAATGTCTTGTCATTATAATGAGCTACCAACCTAACTTGTCATTGTCGATCTGACAACTATGTTGTCTATCTCCATAAGACACATACTGAATACTAAGGTTGAGACGGACTATAGAACAAGTTGCAGGGGATCATTCAGTAAATTAATAATAATGGCATTGCCAGGTATTTTTATATATCATTTACCGCTTTAGCAAAGCAAAAATTTAACTCTTTACTTAACTTAAATCACTATCATCAATACAATACCTATTAGAAATTCCATGTCATAGATTGTCTTTTAGTGACAGAAATCCTCAATTACCTTGATATTACAGCATAAACTATCTAACAATTACAAAGAATTACGATTGGATAGATTTAGATATAAACTAGAGAACATACGGGTAGCAAAAACTTATTATTTCTCTAGAAAATTTATGGATAACCCTGAAACTTAGTCAGCTTATGATGGGTGTTGTTACTATTTAAGTATTTCATATTAACTCTTTGTATTGCTACTTGGGTTACTTTTAAATAACATTTTATGGTTGAGGTTTTTAAGACATGTATATTTTAATATTTATGTACTAGTTGCACATACCTTTAAATTGTTTGTGTGCGTTATATTGAAATAAGATGTATCTGACTTATAATACATATATAGTCGAATGGATGAATAAGAAAATATGATTATTATTATTATAAACGATTGCGTTAGGCGTGAACTCTCTTTCGGGTTAATACGAGGGTCGCTTTTTATGTTATTACGAAAGATTTTATTGATGCGATAAAAATCACTGTCCACAAATTTAGTGTTTGTACATTTGACAACAAGAAGAAGTTACTACACAATAAATCGGGTGAATAAGGACAATGATATTAAGTTTATCTCCTCTAAATAATCAATTGTTTGCTGTGTGAAAGCTGACACTGTCATAATAATAAAGAATGTTGCAAGATTCTCTATTGTTTTCTTAATTCGCTCGATGATTTCTGGCATAGAAATTGTTGCTTACCATTCAGAATTAACTGTTCTTCAATTCTCTAAAGAAATAATTCCAACAACTCCAGAACAACCAAGGAAGCAATTTATCATTTTCTTGCAAATACTTGTAAACGAACATCTTTTGTGGGATTCGGTTCATCTCGGAAAACCAAAAAATGGATATCTGGTTAGTTTCCAGTTCATACGAAGATATCACCTATTATGATATTGCGTACGGATTTTGAAATTCCGCCGGCGCATATTTTGATCATTTCTTTACACCAATTAACAAGAGCCTTTTTTGAGCTTCGTAATCCAACAGATGTTCTTCACAGCTAAATGTAAAATGATATGCCTGGATAGGAATTATATACTGTACGTCACATGCCCATCATGTTCAATCATGTTGCACACGGCATCGAAGTTTTTTAGTAAACACTCTTTTTTGATGGTGCTTGAATACCAAATGTTGAATGAAGCGATATGCTATGTTGTTGAGTTAGGCTTAGGCGTTTAGTAAAAGTGAAGCAATATTCAACCAAAACCTTAGCGGCAAACCACTCAGTGTTAGTTGACACACTTCTTAGCCAATATTTTCGCAATAATATATACAGCTGATTGTAATTATACAAGAATAGCCAAGTTGGCGTTTTGTGGAATTTTTAACCTCTACTTCTAGGATGATGCCTCTGACTTTGCCAACTGGAATTTAGTTTCTGTTTTACTGACTGTTCTTTGGTATAGTTATAATGTATTAAAAAGTAACAACGTTTTTACTTTTTACTCCAACATGGGGTTTTCTTTTACTCTTTAAATGTATTCAATAATGAATGAATCATGCTGGAAAAATTTGTCGGAACAATAAATTAATCTAAATGAATTTAATGCAGACGATCACCATAGAAGCAAAAACGTAGAATATGAACTGTTAATTTGCGCTTTTATTAAAATAAAAATAACGTATATATGCACGAAAATTAAAATTAGAGATAGGCACATCACTTACTGAGGGATATTTTTCAATGTTAGATGAAGAATAAGCATATATTTGAAACGTTGCGAGATCTGACTATTTATCTGTTCCAAATCAAGACAGTTGAAAATAGTTTTGATATGTATATATCTCTGAGTGTCACTTCACATTAAATGCTCTAAATAAGATAAGCATTGTGAAGATATTGAATTCTTTTTTTATTATAGTATTCAACAGTCTTTCTTCCTCTTTTTGATCACCACCGGATAAAACAAGAATGTGTAATGTATAGTAGCAGTTTAGAAATTAAAATTTATTTGTCTGATGGTACTTTTAAAAATAGAAGTGATTGTAAATGAAGACTTTCTGGTATAGGCCTAAAATCGTGCAACTATAGAAATTATGGAATTTCAGACTTTCAAAAATACGTACTTTCAGGAATGCAACAGACTGCTGTTTTAATAAATCTAATTGGAAACTTTTCTTTTTCGTTTTAATACAACGAAACCTTGTTTATTTCGAAAGGACTATTCTATGGAAGATATAAAGCACAAATTGGGCGCGGTAATTCCAATTATGTACTTCTTCTAAATTTAAAAGTAAATACCTACAAATACAACGAGATTTTCAAGTTTCTAAATAATATGAAAGATTTTAAAAATAGGATTTGAACTTCCGATATTTCTTTTGCTGTAGACAACTTTGCTGGTTACAAAATAGAATCGAAAGAATTTTTATCTTATATGGCATTGAGAATTATTAGTTATTAACCTTGCATGTGTGTATGTAAGCGCTAATTATATGCAATGAATGATTATTTACTAACTTTTTTCAGATGTGACTATGCAAAAATACCTATTAATTATGTACATTCAAATATTTTAAAACGTTACTTTGCCTAAATTATTTACTGTGTTTTTTTTTCATTGAGAGTCCTTATTTGTGAAGTAACTAACTATTAATAATGCTTATTATGCATTATTAATAGTATAACTTGAAGTCATAGTACAATAAACTTCTGTATTATATAAACATGTGTAAATTGAAAATGAATTATTCGAAAGTCCTGGTATAGTGCAACCACAGACACGTGTTTCAGACCGTTAGTTCTTATCACATCTTACCACTATTTGTCACTCGTGGGTCGATTCACGCATTGGTTGCTATTGCCTACTGGTTGGTAACGTTGATTATTGCCCCTAATAAATTGAAGATCTTCTGACAGAAACAACAAATGGCAGCTTGTCTTCCTATTTTTGATATATTTAGGACATTAAATAATGACGAGATGCCAGATTAGTTTTACACGTATCTTACACATAAATACTTACTAAATATGTTTATATTGTTAGATATGTAGGTACGTGCATTCATTTTACAAAATTAAAAACATTAAATACCTATTAAGATAAAAATCTGAGAATAAAAGTTAAAAAAAAAATGGTGTAACTTCAAGTGGTGCAATGATGCTTTTCTTCAACATAATAGCTCAAAGCTTTGCTCAGCTTTGAGCTATTAAGAAGTGTCTCTGAAGGGTGTGATAAGTATGCACTTGTTAGATTTGAATGACTTATCTATCAACTACCATACTTTTACTGATACTATAATATATTCCTTCTTGTTTCTATTATAAAGATTGGAAAAAATGGTGTTGTAGCAAACTGACGTAATCACTAATTTTATAATAAACTTTGAGAGAAGTATATTTTGGGCTTTTCTCCAAAACGTTCTTCTTACATTAAATTTATGCATGATTTATATAATTTCCAAATTATACTTACACGAACAAATTAAACATAGAATTTAACGCTAATCACCTTGTTGGTGATGTATATAAGAATTTAAATTAGGCTAATTGTACCTTAATAAGTTCATAAGTTGATCAGAAACAGGAACAAAACTACTTGCGTTCTATTTTACAAAAGAATTACTTATAATATTACTAATACTAACTTATACTGCTGTCAATCTTCTCAGATCTACAAAAAAATTTATTTGACGAGAATTTGAAAAGAATTTTAAAGCATAAAGATGCGTTGTGCTCTAGTTTTTCAGTTGCTGTTATACCTTGAGGCATACAAGGAGACCACGTAATGCACATGTCCTACTCACCTTCTACTACTAAATACTTTCCAAAAATGAAATATGCGATCAATTTCTTGAGACATCTGCAATGGGCTTTTATTCTTCAAAAGAGAGGCATGTAATCGACTTATAGTTCACCTTATTGAAAATCATGTAAGGAGGTTTTTAAAATGAAGAGAATAGTCTTTTTCAAATTTAGATACTCGGTGTGCTTTGCATTAAATCACATAACAGAATTTACAGGTAATGTTGCAGATTATGGTTACACACGAGATCATTGAATGACTGCCTGCCTCCATTGTATAAATAGACATGACTTTTTGCGTACGAGGTTAAGTTTAGAAAATGAGCCGCTTGAGGCGAGTTTTCTAAAGAATTAGTAGGCAAAATGTTTCATGAAAGGCGTACTTTATACTATTTTTTCGATTTGTGGTTTTAAATTTAAGAAAAAAATGTTTAGTATAAATATTTTAGAAATTTATTCTTTTAGTGTTGGTTACACCGACTTTTAACTAGGATATTTTATTTGAAAATCTACGCTATTATATAATCATGTCATTTTAAACTTCAAATTAATACTGATTTAATTTATGAACTATTTCTGATAATCATTTAAGAGTCATTTTTATCCTCTCTATGATTTTTACTTCAAATTTTTGTTATTTTCAAATGTCAATATTTGACATTTAAAACAACATGGTTTTTTATTAAACTTATCACCAACTTCAACAAAATAAAATTACACTGTTAGAAAGTAATATATTTTATAATCAAATCGGTTTTCAGAATGTGAACTTAACCGAAATATAAAAAAGTATTTTATATTTCGTAGGTCGTAAATTGTATAATTCCTAACCACAGTAAGTATATATAAAATAGCCTCAATCTTACTGTAAATTTAAAAGAGAACTTAAACTAGCAAGTATTCGAAATAAAAGTATATTATTATTCTTTAGGGGTCCCCCAAATTGGGAGTTTCACAAGGTACTACAGTGACAAATGTATAACAAACTATTACAAGAAAATAACATTTTAAATAATTATTTAACTAATAATTGGTATGAATCTAATATACCTATCAACTGCAAGAAAACATCAATTTTTATCATAATAGCTAAATTAACGAAAGCAAGTAGATTATTAATGAAATATACCATATGACCCAAAGATTTTACACTAAAGAAGACTCTCATCTCAATTAAACAATAAATAAGTTACCTGCGTGATATGGTTCACAAGTTACTATATGTTGACAAAATCTAAAAACGATTCAGTTGAAGAAATAAAAAAAAAGATAGAATAAATGTTCAAAATGAGCTCATTTATTTCGGAAATTAACTGCATTCTTTAAAATGTTGTGGATTAATTGTCCTACGGACATTTCTGGTAGTTTCCGTAACTTCTTCTATAGTATCAGGATAATTTGAAAATATTATATGTTGTTTAGATATGAAAAAATTAAGTAATCTATGATTACTAAAGTTGAACCGTGATTTACGGAATTTTGATGAATACTTTGCCAAAGCTGTCTTAGATTATTGTAACATTTGAAAGTACTGCCAGACATTCTTACAAGGAATATATATAGCCATTTTTAATTTTCTACTTTATTTCGATATAGTAGCCTTCTAGGATGAAACACAATACACAAAAATGTAGCAGTTTTGAAGAAATAATTTCATGAGATATCATGTATAACAAATTTATCAAATATCAAGAATTGTAGATATAAGAAATATATAAATATATAAATAATTAACAAAAAAATAATGAAATTCGAACAAATAATAACTCGTCTTTCTTTATTTAACATATTTCAATGAAATTGCTTATAATCTGGTTACCCGTTTGTAAACCAGAATTGCAGTAAGTATAACTCTTCAAATCCAAGTGAAGATCATAAATATTACAATGTTTATTTAGGCCCTTAAGTAGGTACTGGATGATTTATGTCTGACATTACTTCTGTGACCAGCAATTATGCTTTTTCCTTTTTAGTTGTTGAGATGTTTTATCAATGCTTAACTTTAAGTGAGAACTGCTACCCCAAGCAATATTAATGGAATAGATTAATCTACTTAAAATATTTCAATATGCTCCTTCCTTAACTTAATTTGGAATACAAAAATATTGACTTGCTTTAATAGTTAAGTGTTGATCATTTAGGAATAATCTAATTATTTTGTTATATAAAGCAATGAATAATTGTAACTCTATAGATAGGTATTGTTAAGTTATTTTATTAATTAGCATTTGTGACGTTAAACACAAAATATAGGTATATAAAAAAGAATTAATGCGTTTGGTGTGCCTTCATTTTTGTTCTAATTTAAGTGTTAGCTTACAATTATTTATGATATCTAACGACAATTTCTCTAAAATTAAACCATATGTCAAAATAAAACTTTCTCTTATCTCTCTTTTATTGAACTATAAATCTACATAGACTATTTTTTTATTCTTCTTCAGCAGCGGAGCATTTAGAATTCTTAGTGATAATTACTTACAAGATTGTAAATATTATTCGTGTAAATTAATAAACACTATCTTATTTATGTGATTCATTTATTGCATGAATAATTACTACTGTCAGTGTTTGACTTTTCTTTGAAAGCCTTCTTATGTTTAAAACGAGAGAACGACCTTTGAATATAACAGCTGCATGGTCATAGGGGCTAAATTATAATATATATGTAAAATGAATCTGTGACTGCTTTATAGTTATTTATTAAATATGCTATTACATCTTGTACTTACATCTGGACTTTATTCGAGTACCTATAGCTGCGAGATATTGCTGAATCCTTTTTATCATTTTAGGAAACACATTTCAGTTTATCAATTGTGCAGCCGAATATATTTAATAAACATTCTATTAATAAATTATTTTATGGTATTTAATAGCTGTAAAGCCAAATTGTATGTGCCTAATATATATAATTTTTATTTGACATTGCCTTACATTAGCATCTTACATTTACCACTTCTGTCACACATTGGATTCTGGCATCAAGTCTCACTATAATCACATTTATATTTTTCACCACCTCCCCAATACTGATCATGGTGACAGTGGTGTGCGTTTAACAAAAATTTTCTTTAAAAAAAAGGCTCATATCATCAATTTTTCATTGTAAAATTGCTAATACCTTTTGAACCTTAAAAGTGTTTATCTATCCATTTTTTATGTGGAAGCACATCGAAAGTTCTTGTATTATAAATATTACATACGGTATCACGTGGTCTTTGGCAAATATTTAAATAAGGAATTAAGTTATGCTCATACATAAACCGTCAACTATATTTCTTAATAAAAAGTACATACAAGTCTAGAATAAAAAGTATTTATGCATATCTAATAAAATAGCAGATATATACCTAGTCATCACTAAGAACAATAATACCGCAAAATAGTAGGTATATATATTTATGCTTTTCATGTTGTGCTTGCATGTTATGCTCAACATATTATGTGAATAAATTATATGGCAGAGTAACACAAAAAATTATTCTAAGGCTTTCAAAATTTGCTTTTGAAGATCATTTTTTGAAGAATAATTAGTAGTTAGAGTTACACTGAATAACGAAAGCCTTTCTGCCAACTTCTCTTATGATACAGTACCTAGATATTATTAATTGGTCTTCAAAAATGTTTAATTTTTTAATCGTGTCTTGCTTTTCAAAACCCGCCGCATGGGTTAACTAAAAATTTTGAAGACTTACCTCCAGGGAACCTGTGTGGAAAAATCCTCCCATGCCTCGACAGCAACCACGGATATAAAGGGTAACTATCTCTGGGTGGTGTGTGCGTCGTGAGAGGTGAATGTTGGGGAAATCCATGCTGACCGGAACTCAAAGCAGCCGCTATAGCAGCTCCTTGAAAATGAGCCGCCAATGCGAACGGATGTCCTCCGTGATTGTGCACCATTTCCGGTTGTAAAAAACTGTTTTTCGGGACCAAATTTGGATCGTACGTCGGATTAGGCCGCACGAGCGTGTGAGCTGGTATTCCTGGCACCATGATAGGCGGTTTCGGCGAGGAATTCGGCGATTTTTGCGGTGAATACAGTTTGGGCGATCCATTGAGACGATTATCGGCATCGCTAGACGGCGACAGCGGGGCAGAACTTTCAGAGTAGTGTATAGGTGAATGTTGTGGACTAGCTTGATTTGCACCACCTACTATTGAATCGATGGAGAAACCTATTTTTGGTTTTGATGGTACGGCAACTATTGGTGTTGGTGCAAGAGGCATCATGATTGTCTTTGCCAAAAAATTAAATAGAGTAATATCAATTCGCACATGAAGTATTATTCATAATGAAGTTTTCCTTAACACCACTTTCAGAGCCAATACAAATCCTTTTAAACCTTAATTAAGGAGTCACTATAACGATCTTTATATTAAAGGATTAAGTCACTAAAAATGTCCACAAAAAACAACAACAAATATTTTTTTAGACACATCACCGTCGGTGTATTTACTCTCAATTGGTGACCGATAAACTAAACAAGATCCCGAACACTTACACCAATAACAACATTCAAAATTGTTCCTTTTTCTGTAATGCCTGGATAATTACATATTTAACATATATATATTTTAATAAAGAAAACTATTGATTTATGTTTATTGATGCACGCGCAATGAATACATACACGAAATAACGTCTATATATTTAGTATAAAAATCACTAAACGATTGTTTCAATATTGGTGCTACCGTCACAAACTCTACTAGGGTAATAAGTTGATGAAACCACTCGACTTTTAAAGTAGAGGGGGGAGACAGATTAAATGGTTTATGTCATAGAGGGAGATGCTACTACGCTATTGGTCCTGCCCCCTCAAAAACAGACGTTCACAAGTCGGCGCTCATTGGAAATCGTTCAAGAGGTAAATGGAATTACATGGATAAGCCACGCCTAGTGTTAACACCTACTCAGGTAATCATTCAATGCACGAAAAAAATAAAAGGGGAACCACCTTAAACGCTGGAATATTACACTTAAGGTACAGTTAAAATCACATCCAGAAGACTTAAAACAAACAGCTTGTTATGGGTGTATATACGTCTGTCTGTATGTGTTGGGACGCTTTTTTTTCCTTGTATTTTTGTTTAAGTAGGAGTCTGGATATATATATGTATACATATATATATTATTTAATTTTTTTTTAATGGGTGGGGAAGAGAGAATAATTGAAACTTGTTACGCCTATGCTGCGTGCGCACGGTTGGGCGTTAACGTGACAGTCTTAATCTTTCTGGTAATTCTTTTAATTGCACCCAAAGACTTGCCTCTTTTTCTGTTATTATTCCTTTTTCATTGATTAGTTGGAATTCATCCTCCTTTTTGCTTTCCTTTCTTCTTTCCATCTTTATTATTTGAGATTGTTTAATAAGAAGATGCTAAATATTCTAAGTACCAATTAGATGGAACCATATAACTATTCTGATTTAATTATATCTAATGATAGAGTAATAATTAATATTCTACATTAGATATACCTATATTAAAGTATTTGTGGATATTTCTATATTGGCTTTTTTTTCTATAGTACTTTCCGTTAAGTAGGTATAGGTACAGAAGTTATTTTATTCAAGAAGAGGCATTTTAAAAACAAAGTTTTAACTACTTAAGACTGCACGAAAAACGCGACTAATTCCCAAAACATTTTTAATATATACTAATATAAACCCACCCGGTGAAAATTAAATATAACACTATACATATATTTTAATATACCAATACATTATTCTAACCCTGTATATCAGCTATACCTGATTAAAGTTTCCCAAAATTCAAATATATTTTCTAACTTTTCCTTTAACAATTTTTAACTTTCACCAAGTAAAGATTTATATGTAATTTGTTTTGATTATTTAGTAATCTGATACTCTATTTTTGTAATATCTACGTATACTTTTCTTATGCAAATTTCCCGCGGCTATAGCTCATAAAAGTCTTCATTCACAGGCGCACAAAAAACACCCAAAAGTTCGTTTTTGCGTTTTTAACATTTTAAATTTTGGAGGATTGTTTGAAATACTATTTATTCAACTAAAACTACACACTTGCCGGAACACCTCTATTTTCAAACATGAAATACTTTAATGTTCAGGGAATTCACTATTTCTTTGGGTAAACATACTTTTTCTGTTGAGTTAACCGTTTGCAGTTCAACATTTCGAAATTGGTTGAATTAACATTTTCCTTTCTCTCAGTGTAGTTTGGTTCGCCTTTTTAAATGATTGTGTATAGATATGTATACACAAAAATACATTAGTATTATTATATTGTGCAGTATATTCCAAAAAGGTAGGAATTTGAAAGATACGTGCTAACAACTATTTCTTATCAATTGCAAAAAAGTAGGCCACTAATCTTATTTATCAATTTTATTGATAGCTAATGATAACAGATACATGACTTTATGTTAAATGTTCGACCTGTAACCCTTGCTGTATTTGACAGTAACCTAAACGATGAATAAATTGTTGTTGAACCTTGTTTATGGTTTCCTGAGAAATATTGTTTGTCTGATTTCAATAGCGCTGTTATAAACCTAAACGACATGTATGATACTTTTTTGGATTCAGGGTGTTCCGTATATTCTAAAACTCCAACAATATACGGGCTGTTCCAATTAAAAAAATTGTCGATGACGTCATTTCTCACATATGGTGCACTCTATATATTTAATTATAACGCTAAATGAAAGCAAATTAAAAGCAAAAATCGACCTGTTTCGGGAAATTTTGTTAAAATCGTTTGTTTCGCAAAAAATTAATTTATTCCATACTTTACGGACACACTGTATAATCCTTTACTATAAGAAATACATATAACATTTGAATGTAAAATAACTTGCTTTTCAAATAAATTATACTTATTTACTTCACTCCGAGTTGTAGCTAATGTTATCTTAGTACTTACTTCAGAAAAGTGGAAACTTAAATAGCATTGATTCCCACAAAACTGTTGAAAAAGTGTTTACGTAAATATAAAAACAATCTAAGAATCTGCAGGTTTATTAATAGGAATAAAATCTGGAACCGTTTTCTGAATGTAATAATAAAATAGCTTATTATCTTTATATCTCTAAATAAATGAACACTTAGAAATAGAAGCGGGTACATTGCAATGACTGCAAAAATTATTAAATTAACGTGTATTTCTCACAAACAAATAAACTTATAAACAAATAAACATAACAAATAAGCTTGTGATAGACTCGTTACAGAAGTGAATAATTCAAACGTAATAAAATAGGGAACTAAACCAAAACAGAGGTGTTCTGCAACAGGGCACACAGACATCTTGATGAGGTATTATTTCTCCTAAAAAGTATTCCAAGTTAAAGACACCATATTCAAAACTTACATTAACTCACCAGTTCAAAATTTGCAAGAGATTTTAACAATGAAATCACATTATTTTTTGATATGCCAAATAACTGACTTTTTGTCCCAATATCTGGATGGTATTTCATAGGGTAGCGCTGAGGAAATTCCATCGTATAAGAAAATTTCTTTGAATACTGCATGTTAATCATGTAATACGTTGCATAACATTCTTCAAGCGCTTCTACAAACGAATTGTAACCGTCATTGATATTTTACTTTTCTATATAAATACGAAATATTTTCTTGTTTCGTTCCCTAAAAATGTTGACAATTTATTAATTAGATTTGTATAATTGGCGTGCACCCAGCCTGTCGTGAAAAATTATACGCGATATACCTATGTCAAAAATGTAACACCAGCCCAGTGAAAATAGAAACCAAAGGTATAGATCTTGCAACAAACACGTTTGTTACGATGAACAGTTACTTGATTTGTCTACTTTCGTGGGTATTTGTTTTTATGGAATCAGTTATTTTCGCAAAATGATCGGGGAAAAGAATTTAAAAGAATTACGAAGAGCGTTCAAATTTTGTTGCTCTAAATTGTAGTAATACGGTAATAGGCCAATTTTATCCTGTATCTACACTAAGAATATGAATGTGTAAAGACAAAATTATTTCTTGAAAACGTTCTGCATCGAAAACTAAATTGACATAATTGAGGTTATGTCAATTTAGTTTTTCACCGTATAACGACAAACAAAAGTTAAATGTCAACATATTTACCTTGAACTACAAATCACTTGTATAATGGGCACTTGTGAATAGCCGATTTATATTTTATAATAAAAATAAACTATGACACTGCATCAAATGGATCAAATGCGTTTATTCTGTAAACCACATGAACGAACTCATAACAAACTGCAAACTCTATGTGTCATCTTCTCTATATGCTAGCTGCCGGGGCACATCTTGGCCGGAGTTGGTTATGTATTTCCCCAATAACAACATAATTTTAGTGGGTAATGTTCTATCACCTTGATATAATTAACCAATTATTTGTTTTTCAGGTGTAATTTTCATATAATATTATAAAATTCTATAGTTTCAGAGAAATTGATTCCTCAATGTAAAATTTCACAAAGAAATCCATCATGAACATAAACCCACTCTAAATTTTCAGTAAATTTGTAACATTGGTGTAATTCTACATGCAAATTTTACCCCAATTTTTTTCATTGTATATATCGGACTTCAAGTTACTGCGGCTTGACAAACATCTACGTCCAGCCTTGAAGATGCCCCTGGCACCAGTGGACGAAACGTTGGCATGTATGCTAACTTGACGCGATTCCAACTCGGAAACCGATATCTACAGGTATAATAATAAAAAAAAAAAGTTTAATGATCAATTGGTAAAAACATCTATATAGGTTTAAAAATTCAAATTTGTACTAAAATATGTTTACAATAAACTAATAAAAATTAAATCTAGAATGTTAATAATGAATAGGTATTTAGGAATTGGATAAAAAGGTTGATTAGAGAAAGCTTATAAGAGATGTATACTTTTTGTAATAAAAAAGAACGAACCGAAAAAGATGTTTAACTTTTAAAATGCAAATATTAACAAATAAAAGTAATTTCCAAACAATTAATAATATGAAACTCCTGTTACACATCAAATGTTCAAAATATAAGGAGAAAACAAGGTTAACAACTTAAAGAAAACTATTAAATTGTATAGTAACATCATTGGGTCATCTGAATTCGTAGAATATTTCATTTTAGGAGAGTCAGAGGACTGGCTATACCTATATTTAGAAGAAGATTAAACCAACTTCCTGGTCTGTAAACACTGATGCCACTAGAAGAAGAATCCAATCTATTTTTTTTTTAGAAAATTGAATCTAAAAGAAAAATTGACATATTCTAACTACAGTGACAGTATATAAATTAATAATAATTGTGTTCCGTAAGAATTACTCCATTCAAATTCGATTTTCAGTAATATATCCAGAGATGGTATTTATGATCATGTTCCAATAACGACCAGCTTGACTGCAACTTGCAGTGGCATTATTTTATCTATACCAAACTTCAAAGCATATGATATCAATAAACATGTTCATTAAATGTAAGTACAACAGGAACCTAGTAAATTTAATTAAAAATAGAGCATAAATTTGTATAACACTTTAATCTAACTTATCTTTACTTTAACATTTATCTTTATACATAATCGTTGATGCGTCTGTTAGTGATCGTGTAAGATGTGAACGACTTAACCTATCGAGGGTCTTCTTTACAAAATGTATTTGTTTTCTCGAGACTATGGTTAATAATTAATTATGCCAGGATTCGGTGGGTGGAGCTGCAGGCAACATATTTAAAGATTTTATATTTATGGACCAAAATGACTTAGATCCACATTATATGTTGGTTTAGTGTCTAAAAAGAAAGTCGTAAAATCTGGACCAGTCTGTCAGGTAATCTATTATAATAGTATATTATGCAATGAGCATTTAATGATAGCTATTAAGCACGAGTAAGAATACAATACATGTAATGAATACGAGTGTCTTAATAGCCATTAAATGCGAGTTGCATACACTATTTTTTCTACGACCCCATAATAAAACATTATTTTTTGAACATTCCATTTCATTAATTGAGGTTAAGATTTTCCATGCACCTTTGCGAATTTATCTGGTAATAAATTGTTCGTGGTTACTAAGGCTTGCTCCATAATTTCTGGTGGACTCAAATTTTACATTTCACTGTAATTATCCCTCATTTTTACCGTTTATATTTTCAAAAAAGCACAAATTTTAATTACTTGTAAATTGCAGAGAACTGTCACATTTATTTAATTTGTATATCTGTCAGATATGCAGTCGCCATATTGAATATTGTTTGAATATTGGAATGTCACATTCCTATTGGATATAAACTTGTATCGTAATGAAAAATCTGTATTCCTATTGGATATAAACTTGTATCATAATGAAAATCAGTATCGTAATGGACATAATTAAAGTACAGGTTCGGCATATCTAATAATACAATTAAAGTATGGAAGTAGAAAATTAGTATATTATGCAATGAGTATTTAATGACAGCTATTAAGACACGAGTAAGAAAATTACAATACGAGGCGAAGCCGAGTATTGTAATGAATACGAGTGTCTTAATAGCCATTAAATGTGAGTTGCATACACTATTGTTTCTACGACCACATAATAAAACATTATTTTTTGACCATTCCATTTCATAAATTGAGCATAAAATTTTCCGTACATCTTTGCGTTTTTAACTGGTAATAAATTGTTCGTGGCTACTAAGGCTTGTTCCATAATTTCTGGTGGAGTCAAATATTACATTTGACTGTCATTATCCCTCATTTTTATCGTTTATATTTTCAAAAAAGCACAAATGTTAACTACTTACTTGTAAATTGCAGAGAACTGTCACATTTAATTAATTTTTATATCTGTCAGATATACAGTCGCCATATTGAATATTGTTTGAATATTGGATTGTCGCATTCCTATTGGATATAAACTTGTATCGTAATGAAAAATGTGTATTCCTATTGGATATAAACTTGTATCATAATGAAAATCTGTATCGTAATGGACATCATTAAAATACAGGTTCAGCATATCTAATAATACAATTAAAGTGTGGGAGTAGAAAAAATAATATATGATTTAGTTACTCTAAAAATAGGACTGTTTAATTGAATTTGATAACGTTTATAGGAAATAACTATTTTGATCCTGAGATATTATAACGGGTGTCTGACTTACGAATTAGGACATAAATACGCAACTTGGAAATATCTCTTTTCAGTTGTTCTACCGCCAGAATCGTGTTTAAATATTTATAGTCGAATTCTGAAACCCTCTCGTAAGCTACGGTGATCGTAGTCCCTAGCAACAAAGTGACTTTTCGATGACGATGTTCGGAATTTTTAGAGTTAATGACGTAGAAGTGTCATGAGAAACTTAAATACAGGTTTTATAGGTAATAATTTTATATTTATTATCGTTCTTGTTTGCAAATATAAATATGACTTTATAGCATTATTGTTAGATGTAGACCACAACAGGTAGGGATTGTCTATGTAAAATATATTTATAGAGTGTAATATATTCTCTTTATTTTAAAAATTATAAGCCCATTTACGAAAGCAGTTAATCGATCATGTAACATTTTAAGCGAAAGTTTAGGAGTTCAAAGCCTTATCCAGGTAAATAATATATATATAGTTACATTTGAATATTTCTTGAAGTGCCTATATCTATATAGTGTACATAATATCTTTGTTACAGGTCTTAACAATATTAAGTTTATGGATATTTTACATTATTTGACAGCTACCAGAACAATAGCTTGTTTTATTTGGTCAGATATCATTCAGTTGTGACATAAGATCTGTCACATGATGATGAGGAAATTTGTTGAATAGATAAAATTTCCCGCAAGCTGAGAATCAACAAAAGTTATGCAAGGGCAATTATGTTGTACGATATCATTCTAATTATGTAATCTACATATTTCAATGCCGGTGATATTGGTTATCCTATGCAACTATGGTTATTCAACCCAGTCAATAATTCCACAGAAGCGTGCTTAATATTGAATTGAATATTATCGAAATGACAAATGCTATTTTGTAAAGTTGTTAATGGTGTTTCTGCATATTAATGTACCATCCTGTGAAAATAGCTAGTATAATTTACAAATGTATATACTTTCTTTTCAAAAACAATTAATTGTGAATTTAATCGTGCCCAACAAAAAGGAAAATTTAAGAAGAATTGAAAACTATGTAACACCAACCAGAGTCAGTGAAATTAGTAAAGTCAAGTTTTAAGTAATTCAAGAATATCGTCTAAAGCCGAAGAGTCCATCGCAAACAATACCGGGAGAATATGAAAATCGATGATTATCTGATGATTTTGACATTTCTTCTAAGATCAAACTAACCTACCGTTCGTTCTGGAAGATATTTCTGAGTTATTTCTTTAAAAAGATTTATTATTTCCATACATCATGGAATCAAATTAAATAAAGATGATTGTTGTTTTATATTTTGATCAATATGATATTTCAAAATAAATTAAATTTTTTTGGAAAAACTAAAATTAAATTCTGTAACTGTGGCTTGCACTATACAAAAAACACTAAAAACAGAACACTCTGGTATCCAGTGAATAATATGACTTTGTATTTATAGAACGTTTTTTGTAATTTTCAACTCAATAATTGAATTTCCAAAATAATTATTTGTTAGTTCAAAAACAAACGTCAATATTCCGATAGTATTTAAATTTCAAACTAAATATTTCATAAATAGATATGTCTTTGTATACTATGAATACTTTATAACTGTAATAAACAACTTACCGTTTTAATAACAACTTTGATGTCTTTGATTTTAAAAGTATAATTGTCCTATGTACATGAGTGATACACATTATTTATTATCACTGCACAGACAACTATTCATCAAGTACTAACAGATGCATCTGAATTTATACAGACCAAAAATACACATACCCTTTGGAATATAATAATTATAATAATAATACATTTATTACCCATAAGAGTTACAAACACCACTTACAGGATAAATTACATATATAAGTTTAGGTAGTACATGTGAGAAGTTGCTCCTAATAAACTGAAATTGATTTTACAAAGCATTAATAATATAGTAAATAAGAATAACATGATCATCAGCCTACCTGAAACATTAAGGGAAAATATCCATTACATTTGCCACCATATGGGAGAGAGGCGTCCTTAAAAGCATGTTAGTTCTCGGTTTGGGCATCGAAAAGGTGTCAGTGGAACGCGTAATCCAGATGGCACGACGAAATTGACCTGGGGCAATAGTACCGGCGGGTCCACCACATTATTAACCAAGTTATATAAAAAACAAGTGCGCTGTTGTATCTTCTTCCATCTGATAAGGACTCAAAGAATGCCTATCAAGTAACTCAAAGTGGTCCGTGTTCCAAGCCGTGTAAAAACCATCACTTTTATAACTAAGAAGCTTTTAGAAACGCTTTTGCACTCTTTCCAATGCCAACTGCTGATATAAGTAGTAGAGATACCAAATAGTGGCTGCGTACTCTAATATATGTTTAACAAAGGCAATATGAATAGATTTAATAGCCAAGTGACTATTGAAACCTCTGCAGGAACGGATCAGAAAGCCCAAAACCCTTGTGGCAGGATTACAGACCCCATATACGAGGGCGACCTGAAATGTTTCCGGAATCGACAAGAAAAACACGGTATTGGTGTGGTTTTTTTTTATTATTCGATGTAGTCTCCTTGAAGATCAATACACTTTTACAAACGGTGCTTCAGTCTCTTCAAGCCGTCGGAAAGTAGGATGTTTCGAGGTCAAAATAATCATCTGTAGCGGCGATGACCTCCTCATTTGAGGCAAATTTCTTCTCGAATTGGGTCAATAAATAGCTGTAGTATTGCCCCGTGATCGTCTTTTCCTTCTGCAGATAGTCGATGAGGATCACACCTTGGGAATCCCAAAAAATTGTCGCCATGAGCTTTCGATGGAATGGTCTTTGCTTTCTTCGGAGCTGATTCGCCCGGAAAAGTCCACTGTTTTGATTGTTCCTTGGTCAGCGGTGTTTAATGGTGGATCCCAGTCGCACCCACGGTTACGAAATGCATGAAGAAATCTCTTGGATTGCGTTGAATCCTGACCAGACACTCCTCCGAAACGGTCACCCGATTTCGTTGTTGCTCTGATGTGAGCAAACGCGGTAACCATCGCGCCGAAAACTTTCTCATTGCCAAAATTATGTGTAGGATATGGCCAACGCATTCTTCTGAGATACACGTTGTCTCTGCTGTCTCTTTCAGCTTTAATCGGCGATCGGCTAACACGACATCATGAATCTTGTCGACCATTTCATTGTTGGTAGCGGTTTTTGGGCATCCACTACGTGGTTCATCACTTGTGCTTAAGTGGTCACGTTTGAACTCGCTCACCCAGAAGCTGATGGTCGAAAATGACGGAGTAGATCCGCCATGAACCTCTAGCAAAATATTTCACATTTCCGGTGCCGTTTTCCCAGCCATCCAGAAGTGTTTTATCACTGCACGAAATTCGATTTTATCCAGTTTTGCAAAACCGCCTGACTTGCTACACAAAACACACTCTTAAATAACAACTATGGACAGTAGACGTCTGAAATTTTGACAGTTGCTATAAAAAGGGTTGCCCTTGCCGACCAATGAATCTACTTCAACCTTCGTGCGCCCTCTCTGGCCGATTCCGGAAACATTTCAGGTCGCCCTCGTATATGGTCCAAAAATTGCAGAGCAGAGTCAAATAAAACACCTAGTTCAATCTACTAGAAAGCGTCACGTTGTTTACATTGTACGAGAAGAGCATTGTGGGTGATCTTAGCAAAAGTAACAAACGCACATTTATTAATGTTCAAATGTATTTTATTATCAACAGACCACTGATTGATTATTTACAAGTTATTCTGAAGTATATGCTATCATTCAAACTGCTAATACGCAAGAATATTTTAAGGTCATCAACATATGCCAAAACACCACAGGTGAGCGAAATATGTTAAAGAGCAACGGGCCTAGCTTGGATCCCTGTGGCACACCATATATTGGGGTGAAATGTCCATTGTAGAATACATAACTAGATCGATTTGTTAAATATGACGAGACCGTTTAAGTAGAAAATATATAATTATTTATGTGAGTTTCTTACTATGTGAACAATCATTAAAAAGCAAAAATTACTATTTTACATATGATAAATTTATATTTTATTATTTATTTAATTAAACCTCAGATACGGTATAAATATTAACTATAATAATAATAATATTGATAATAATAATCTTTATTCCAACTCGACTCAAAAAGAATATAGGAAACGTCACTAATATGGTAAATATAAATAAAATATAAAGTTCATCAATACATATCTACATAAAAGTCAAATACATAAAAAAATAAAAACTTTGTCTATCACAACCGTGTATCTCCTAAGAATTCATTTACTTAGTAGTAACTCCTTTCAATAAGCAATTCCTTAGTTGCCTTTTTAAATTGATCGTAAGATATTGTTTTAAATTTTCTTGGCAATCTATTATATAATTTAATGGCCAGATATCTGAGACTTTTTCGCAAAAACTCAATCTGTGTTTAGGAATCTCGAGTGTGCAAGTATTTCGAGTGCGGAAGACATTCTTATTTAGTTTCGGCCGTTTGTTAAAATTTTCTACAGCATTCAACAGCAGCCGTAAAATATTGACGCACGGCAGCGTCATAATCTTGTGCTCCATGAACAAATCCCTACAACTCGTCCCTACAGATACTCTCGACATAATTCTTAATGTTCTCTTTTGCAAAACCATATCTGGTGATGATCCACAAGCTATTATGCCGTACACCATCATTGAGTGAAAACAAGCAAAATAGTACATCATCAATATTGTATAATTCACTACATCTCTCAGTCCACCCAGCGCAAAATATACAGGACCGACTTTATTGCACAAAATTTCTATATGCTCTTTCCAATTGCATGTAGAGTTAACCCAAAAACCCAGTGTTGTCTACCTGAGCTATAATTGCAATAGGCCCCCTAACTAGATGGGATTGATCTCGATCACGCGACGCTGCCTTAAATTCAATAAATACAGTCTTCTCATTATTTAGCACAAGCTTGTTGTTCAGGAAATTGTTGTTTACGATACCCAAACTATTAGACGCATGTTGACCCAAGTCTATAGTCTTCTCAGTGGAAACCAAAAGTGAACTGTCATCCGTGTACATGACGACGCTATCTGATGGAATATCAGTTACGTATATTATATACAATGGAGGCCCTAGCACGCTCCCATGTGGCACCCCACTCCTAAGAATACATTTCCCCGAAATAGTATCACCAATTTGAACGTATTGACTGCGGTCCACTAAATAAACCATTTCAAGGGCGTACCCCTAATACCACACCTAAATAATTTCTGTAGCAACAGAGGTGATCAACTAGATCGAATGCCTTACTTGAGTCTACAAAAATTCCAGCACATGCCTTTCCCTCGTCTATGTTTTTGTATAATGCATCTAAAAACTCTGTAATTGCTGAAACGGGGCAGCGACCTTTTCTGAAGCCAAACTGGTGGTCATTAAACAGATTATACTTTTGCATGAATTGTACTGGTCTATTGGCTACCAGCTTTTCAATAATTTTAGCAAATACACTTAACAAAGATATCGGACGGTAATTCTCAACCAATTCCTTTGATCCTTTTTTAAACAATGGCTTAATCTTTGCTATTTTCAAGCGTGCCGGGAGAAAACCTTCCAAAAACGAATCATTGATTAATGACATTAAGGGAAATATAACCTCATCAATGAAGTTCATAAGTAGCCCGGCATTTACATTATCGCAACCAGAGGAAAATTTACTTTTTAAGCCTTGGATTACGAAGTTCGTGTTCATTAAATGGGTGTAAGAAAAATGTAAATGAATTGAATTCTATATTGCTTACTTTACAAAAATACTTGTTAAAATGTTCTACCACATCAATCTTATTAGATATTATTTGGTCTTCAAATTTAAGGGGGGGGGGTTTACTTGATCGGCGTATACCACAAAATGGTCAAATTCAAAAATCAAGGCACTTGAAAAAGTTGCCGCTACGTGAACGAAATAACGAATATTTGTGCTAGCGACTGACGATTAAAATTTGTAATTATATTAAAAAATAGTTAAAATACAGCACTTTGAATTTTTTTCGTTTTATAGCGATATAAAGCTTACTCTGTTTAAAAAGTACTTTTTTGAATCGTGAGTACCTAGATATTTTGATTCTGAACTCGACAATGTATTTACTTTACTTTCAAAATAACCCTGGTATCCAAAAAATTACTTTGAAACCAATGAGAATGATCACAAAGTCCGCACTGATAAATGGCAAATAGGCAACACACAATTCAACCTCTTACTCACATTTTCGTAATGTCTAAGGCCAGCTATATGGAAGGTATACCTGGTCGACTGTATTAAGCCGACCATCATATAAACAGAGAGGTCTTCACCTTTTTTTATTACCTTAGGTAAACGAATGCTTCATTCAGATATCGGCTTTATTTTCTAATTATTTTGATGATATTTGTGAGAATGTATTAGATATTAATTCTTCGTCTGGAATAAATATATGTTGTTATTATTATGAAATTTAACTTGTTACTTAATTTCTGGCGGTGATATTTTGCTTTAGATGTTGAAGGTTTTTAATCTTAATAATATGAGCAATGTTGTAGTCAACTAAAATATTACAAAAACAATTCTGTGCTGTAACAGTAGCAGTAACAGTGCCTGTTTTGTTTTTTTAATAAAGTGTAAATATATATATTTTATAATAATCAGATGTTTTGGATTGTTGAATATTATATTCTTCCCAATCGGCATTGATGGAGTTGATAAGCAAAATTAAATTATAAAACATTTTGTCACAGGGAAGATTCGAACTAAATTTTATCACCAAATAAAGTTGTATTCATTATTTCATACGTAAGTTTGAGTATACATTAAACATATTTGTAAAAGAAAATACGTGCGGTTGATATACACAAGCAAATTTTAATATATTTCAGATATTTGTGGGTGCTTATTTATGATTGATTACCTGATAATATTGCTGTGTCTACGTCATTAGACTCTCTTTCTGTTCCTTGATATTCTTCTCGCTTTCAAAATGTATTTTATTTTTCAAGGACAAGGTTTCGGCTTTATGGAATTTCAGAAATGCAGTTTTCTTCGGCAATAAATATACATTATTATTATTAATTATGAAGTTGCACGACTTATTGTTATTTTTAACCTTACATGTTGAAGCTTTTTAATAATATGAACAATGTTTGTAGAAAACTAAAATCTGACAAAAACAACTTATGTCATTGTAAGATACGAAATTTAGAGATTTTCCGGACTCTTCAAACTAAGATGCATTGGTTTTAGACAGCAAATTCCACAAATTTCAGTTTTCTAGATCGTAAAAGCATTTATTTAAATATCTGAGTTTGTTGTGCCTTCATGTTTTTGTTTTATTTATACTTTGTATTTTGACCACAGGACAGTTTTTAGAATTTTTTTTTTGTATATGTGAATAAGTAAAATAGCATGGGCCAAACGAGCGCATAAGCCTAATTACAGCAGTTTATCAGGAGTGACAGCAATTGTTGGATGGCGAGCGAAAAAAATGTTGTATGTAGGCGTGAAAAACAAATTTTGTTTAATTTGTGCAAAATATGGTGAATCTAAAAATTACGTATGCTACAAAAATTGGTCTTCGTCGTCAACAGCCATGGAGTCGCCAATTATTCCGGAAGGTTTTCGACATTCTGGTGAAATGCACGGTGTAATTTATGGTAGATTAATAGGGGACTGTGATAGCAGCGTTCTTAGAAAACTACGTGAGATGGCTCCTTACGGTCCCCAAAAAATTATTGAAAAAATTGAGTGCCGAAATCATATATTATGTAATAAATAAAATTAGCGACTGTTTGAAAAAACCTAAATTCAATTCGGACAAAGGACAATTAATAACAAAAAATTTACTTAGATTCAGAGCGGCCTTGACAAAAGCAATTGAACATTACAAAAGTTCGAACTTAACAATAACAAACCAGATAGTGAAACTGCAACGTCACATTATAAATGGATCAAGACATATTTTTGGTGAACACTCCGATTGTGCTTCTTACTTTTGTCAAGGATCTAATGAAGGTGAGATCAATATGTTTGAAAAATTTCAGAATCTTAATATGTATGATAACTTTATTAACGCTTTAAGTCGGCTCAGCCTAATAGTAGATCTTTAATAGGAAACGTAGATGCCAACATTGTAGAATCTTTTAATTCAGTCATTGCAAAATTTGTAGGAGGTAAAAAGATTGTATTATATTCAACGTAATTCTTACAGTGCACGTTGCAAAGCGGCAGCAGTTTCATTTAATTGTAAGGGCAAATATCACTCAAAGCTTCAGACCAAACATGGATGTATACGACAGTGTGTGAAAAAAACGGTATGAGAAGAAAATTTTTTTATAGCAACCAAAAAATACATTCAGGAACTACGGACGATCGCGACGATGGGCCGGAGGCAAATGCATATTTTATTGAAGATATAAATAATTATAACAATACCAGTGTCGACTGTGAAGAATATAATTTTCAATAATTTAAAACATGTGCTATTTAGAGAATATAAATTTTTACATTTTGTAAGAAACACCGGCACTGTTTTTTAGCAGATTTTAGTTTTCTCTAAAAGATTACTCATATTATTACAAAGCCTCAACATGTAAAGTAAATACAAATCATGGTGAGAAATAATAAGAAGTACAACTTAAATAATTGTTAATCAAAATAATAATAATAAAGTTATATATTTATTACAGAATAAAACTTAATATCTAATTAATTTCGGCAAATATCATTAAAATAATTACAAATTACATAAATCATTAATACAACTAAATAAATACAAGCCAGGAGAATACTCAGAAACGGCAAAAACAAATTTCGAAGAAAGTAGCCGCACCAATATTTTCATGCAATAAATAAATGCAGAAGGCAAATATCCTAAATTTATTTGCTTTCCAGTTGACCAGGCATATCCCTTCATATTGCTAGCCGGTAACTGCATCGTGTAAAAGATGCAGGCATTTTAAACTCGGTAAGTATATTCAATTTATTTCAGGCAACCCGACATACGCCGTTCGGGAATTTTTCTTAAGGAAAGCCCACCCTTAAGCTTTATATCGCCGTTGTTTTTAGTTTTTATAATATTCAATTTGTATCTTATTCGTCGGGTTAATAAAATTAACATCTTTTCTATTTATTCTTTCCGCATATTCATTTTACTAGATAATTATCTATAAAGGTTTAACACACTCAACTGAATAAGTATGGACTTGAAAATTTACGATTTATTGCTCTTCACCAGTCTATCATTAGTGATACTACTTTCGAGTCAATATGCAAGTTTACCCTACACCTGTATTGTGTATCTCTGAAATTACAGTAAACAGACTTCATGTTCACTGCTCGAAATTACCAGGACTCTTTTTCTAACTGAATTAACCGTTAATCGTTTTGCACGTAGTTAGTGTACATGTTCGATAGCGCTCTGCATGAGAACTGATAATCACGATGAATTAACCATCGATCGCTCCCCTCAATAGTTCGAGACACAAGATAATTTGGACAATTATCCGCAATCAAGACAAATAGCTCGTTCACGATGGTAATATGTCCATGGTGTTTAATTTAATTATGCACGATTTCTTGTTTTGTTTTCAGAAATCGCATGTTCTATGCAAAATAGCTGTGCTATTGAATACTAATAATATTTTTTGATAAGGAACACCACATACAAAAATGAGGTGTGGGCACTACGCGACTTTCTTATACGTATTTGCATTCCGAATTTTTTTGCAAAACCTTTTTTGTACGAAAATTGTTTCAAATCCAGTTATAAATAGTTTTTTCTAAAAACACTATTAACCCTAGAATACCAACGCGTCGTAATTTTTACGAGCACCGACACGTTTCGACCTGTCAACCCCCACTTTTTTATCACGGCAGTCTGACCGTCTCAGTAGCCTCTTAATATTCGATGAAGTATGAACTGTGTTAACCAAACTTATTGTTGGTTTTGTTGTTTCCGAGTTATAGGCTGTTGATCGTAAAATTTACGACGGTTTGGTATTTATGCAACAATTATTTTTAAAGGCGGTTATTGAATGACGGTAAGTCCTTATTTATTCTTTTGCGCTTAATTTGTACAATGATTTATTTTTCAAGTGTTGAGTAAACAATGGCATCTACAAGTAAAATTAATCGTCATCGGCCTCTCACTGATGCAGAAATTGCAGAAGAAATTCAAAAAATAATGACTGGGGATGATAGTGACGAAATAAATTCTTCAGAGGAAAGCGAAAGCGAATTTGAAGACAATATTGAAAATTTTGCAATGGATATAGATGAAAATGGACCATTGGACTTAGCTGAAAACTCTGAAGAAGATTCAGACGTAGATAAAGCTATTCCAACTGTTCAATCAAACCGTGGGGTTGCGGAATTCAACGAAGACGAAGGTGATGACGATATTCCACTAGCAAGGTTTATGACCAAGCATATGGTCATAAAGCCCAATAAAACCAAGCTAAAAGGAAAAAACGGACATCAATGGTCTGCAATAGCTTCATCACATTCAAAAAGAATATCTAAAAGAAATATAATTCATTTTGTGCCAGGAGCTAGAACCTCAGCTAGAGAGCTTCTTCATCCGAAAGACTGCTTTCTTCATTTTATAAGTGACAACATTGTAGAAAAGATCGTGAATTTTACTAATCTAGAAATTTTGCGAAAAGCAGCGAAATACAAAACAAAAAATCTAACGGTTTCAGAAACCTCTAAAGAAGGGTATCGGCTCACTTGCGGTCGGCGCACTTGCGCTCCCACCTGAAATCGACCTATTTGCGCTCTGACCCTAATGGCAAGAAATTAATGATATCTTCGCCGGACGACTTGCGCTCCCGTTCTCTCGGGATATATACTATATACATGTATAAATACATAAAACTTAGGATATATATTGTACACATATATACTCGCTTCAATAGGGCAGGTCATTTAATATGAATGCATATACATATAAATAAAACTATATAAGAATTATTTTTTTATGTATCTCTAACCTGGCCAAAACTGTTTGCTACTTCAATTCGTATTTTTATTATATAATTACGTGTCTATGTATAGAATAATTCAAACCATTTTTTCTTGAGTATTTTGCCAAATTAATAATAATAAAACAAGCAATTAAGCAAGAGAATTATAATAGTCAGATAAAAGTTAATAAAACAACACTTTCCTTCACATTTCATCCAGACTTGGGACTGGCAAAGTTTAATACATAAATATAAACTTTGGTATGTTTAAAAGTGTGTAATATGTCTTTCTTTTTTGAATAAAGAAATCGTCAGTATATTATATGTAAGTTTGTTGCTTTATTCTAGCTTTTGAATATAGCCATCGTTTATTGTACTGAACGTTGCAATGTATTGTGTTTACAATAAGTAATTTTCATATACTCGCCTCAATGAGGTAGGTCATCCATTATGCAAAAAACTATGTACAATATATATCCTAAGTTTTATGTATTTATACATGTATATATCCCGAGAGAACGGGAGCGCAAGTCGGCCGGCGAAGATATCATTAATTTCTTGTCATTATGGTCAGAGCGCAAATAGGTCGATTTCAGATAGGAGCGCAAGTGCGCCGAGCGCAAGTGACCCGTATTCTAAAGAAGAAGTACTGGCTCTTATTGGACTATTGATATTGGCAGCTGCAATGAAGGACAACCACATGAACAGTAAGCAATTATTTGATCGTAGCCTATCGGGAAATATGTATACGGCAACGATGAGCTGTAGTCGTTTTTGTTTTCTTCTTGATTGTTTACGGTTTGACGACAAAGTTAGTCGTCAAGAACGTGCACAAAACGATTCTTTTGCACCTGTTAGAGAAATATGGGACATTCTTATAAATACCTGTAAAAGTTCGTACACACCAACATCTTACATTACAATTGATGAGCAACTTCTAGGTTTCCGAGGGCGATGTGGATTTCGTATGTACATACCGAATAAGCCCACAAAATATGGAATAAAAATTGTAATGACTTGTGATTCGTCAACAAAATATTTAATAAATGCCCAGCCCTACTTAGGTAAAAAAACTGAGACTGGGGGTCTGCCTTTGGCAAATTACTATTCGAAGCAATTAACTGAGACTATCCATGGTACTAACAGAAATGTAACCATGGACAATTGGTTTACCTCTGTGGAGTTAGCGGAAGAACTATTGAACGATCCTTACAATTTAACGCTGGTGGGAACCATCAGAAAAAATAAAAGGCAAATACCTCTAGAAATGTTAAATGTCAAAAATCGCAAACCTGGAACGTCCATGTTTTGTTTTGACAAAAGAAAACACTTGTCTCGTTTATGCCAAAGAAAAATAAATTGGTGTTGCTACTGTCGACTATGCATGAAGGTTCGACGGTAAATGCTACTACAAATAAACCTGATATAATACATTCATATAATGCCACCAAAGGTGGTGTAGATACATTTGATCAGCTATGTTCTAACATGAACTGCAACAGAAAGACCAGACGCTGGCCAATGGCAGTCTTTTATAACATGCTGAACATAGCTGCAATAAATTCATATGTAATTTATTGCTTTAACACTTATAAAAAACAAGAAAAGCCTGTTCCCCGCCGTGCTTATATGTTTGAAATATGTAATGCGTTAATAACACCCTGGTTAGAAACGAGAAAAAATCTGCCAAGTTTGGCACGTCAACTTCGTGAGGATATTTACAAGATCTTAAAACAGGATATGCCAAACGATCCACCAGCTCAAGGTGAATCGAAGCGAACCATTTGTTCTTATTGTCCAAGCAAGAAAAGAAGGATGACGACAAATTACTGCAGTCAGTGCAAAAAAGCTATGTGTGCTGAACATAGACATAGCCCTATGTTCAGCTTGTGTGCAGTGTGCAGTGTGCAACAGATTAACTTTTTATACACAATTACTAAGTTTTATGTTTGTTTGCTTAGATTAAATTCTTAGAATAATAAATTTTATTTTTATTAACAACAAAATTATTGATTTTAAGTTGTCGTAAATTTTACGACGGTTTGGTATTCACGGAAGTTAAAAAGACGTTGGTATTCTAGGGTTAAAGACTGCCATTTCGACACGTAATGCTGTCAAAATGGTGTTTTTTTCTTAATACAAATGTCTCAGACGTTTTTGAGAAGTAACTTTATTTTAATTAAACACAAACTAAAATGCATTTAAATAATTAGAAACATTAATATTAAATATGCAACGGTAATATTTATGCCTTCCGTTAATGTGCTTGCGTTACTGTCAATAGCAGATTAATTTCATTCCTGTTTTCTACAGAGGCAATATTTGTATTGCTTGAAAATACTGACGAAGCAATTTTTCCTTTTATTTTGTAAAGAGTTCTCAATATACCATTCTGAAACACTGCAGCTGTATCGTCCTCCATGCTTCCTAATTGTGGATAAATTTGCCCCAGAATCTGCTAACAAGCATATGATCGTCCGAAGCAATGGCGATGTATATAATTCAGCATTTGACAATTGCAAATATTCGGCTATAGTTGTAGGCATTTTCCAAATGTATTTATTCCGATTATTTGACTAGTACATTTATTATTAAAATACATAATGAACAGACGCTGATGTTTTACACGCAGGACGGACGTAATGTAACGTACTTGCGATAGTCAATATAGTTTTCAATAATGGTGAAAGTTCTAGGAATTCGGGTTTTGCTATCGGGTATAGTTACTACCAGTATATTTTCCAAATCTGTAACATCAGGAAATAACATTTGGCAGAGTTCATACGACGGCGACCGACAAATAAAATATTTTTATTTGATACTTGGTATAAACCTGTTAATTTCTACTAGAAAAAATATTGTACAATACTTGTATTAAGAAGCTACACACACAAATGTTCGTGCAAAATCTTATGTATGCTGGTCATACTAATGCTTAAATATCTCTCGATTTCTTGATATGTCACATGACGATCTTCTTCAATTAATTGTCGCACAGCATCGATATTTTCGGGCACAACGACCGATTTTGAACGACCTTCTTTAACTTCGTCCGTGAGCGAACTACGTCCACGTTTGAATTCAATGTACCAGCGATATACAGTGGGTGTGGATGGCGCTTGATCACTAAAAGTTGAATTCAGTTGATTAATGCATTGTTCTTGAGTTAGACCACGTCGAAAGTCATAATAAATCATAGCTCGAAAATTTTCGCGAGTTAATTGCATATTTTGGCTGAGATGAAATTTTAAACACTGCAAAAAACACAAATATTGCTCGCACGTCAAAACTTTCTGACTACCTATAACGTCAAAAATGTCAAACTTTACGATGACAATTTCAAATTTCACCTGGCAATACCAGTGTTGCCAATTCTCAATACATAAATAGTGTCCCTTGTATGAAGTCTGAATTCTATACAACATCGTTTGTCATTAATGTATTAATTAATAGTAATGAGTTCAGCTTAAAACCATCAGAAACATTATCCTGGTTCGTAAGTTTAGCAACATTTCTAGAGACATTAGCGGTAATTTAAAATCCTTACTTAGCCTTGTAAAGAGTTTGGGTGTTATCTTACAATATTATAAATAGGCATCGTTATGCAAAAAGTTACCAACCCACAATCTGACTGAGTTAAGATTTCCACAAGACTGTATACACTGCTTTCTTTGATCTGCAGAAACCTATCAACAAATACAAAACGTGACGGCATAATCGTGCTACCAACCAACCCACAATGTAGTTTTCCAGATCCTTATATTTTTCAGAAACCATCCAACTCACTTAGCACAAATTACTAATAATTAAATTACCCACCCACTATTTTAATTAACAAAGTCCTTTACAATGTTCAGTACTCATGCAACCAAAATAATGGATATCCTGGATTTTGAAGTTGACAGTGATTAATGACAGAACAGACATTACCTATTTTAGATTCAGTTTTGCCAGTAAAAATAAATTTGTGTAAATAAAAGCACTGATTTTACAATTTGCAGAAACAATCCACAACAAAAATTATTAAAAATAAAAATGTATAAACTGGCGTAGATCCATATACACTAGTCGAATAATAATACTATTTTATGCAAATGATAGATGTTATATATTTTTAATAGACTAATAGGTCAATTCAGTGTTGGCAGATAAATCATATCTCTCAGAAAAACGTGTATTCTGTATATTTTTCCTGTAAAATTTTTCATATTTATTTTTGCTTTGATATAAATTGTTTAAAAATAGTTCTTAGAAGTGTACATCCTGTTTATTATTTATTTGCGTCCTTTGAATATAATGCCGAAAGGTTTCTGTAAACAGTCGAAGCTTTTTACAAACTTTTCCATAATCATCTGTTTAATTTAATGTGAATAGCGTAAGTATTGGTTATTTTAAATTTTATTATGAATATGTTATAAAACATTTAAGGTTTTTCGACAATCCAAATCAATATAATAATTAAGTTGAGAAAGACTGAAGTCTTAGAGCATTTCAATTACTAAATATATTACGTTATAGTTATTGTATCGTGAATAATTTTTTCTCTGGTTATATCAAATGTCACTGACAGAAGTAAAAATGGATCCGGCAACATATACAAGACGAGTCGTCATGGATCTAGTATGACGTGCAATTGAATGAAACGCGTTTCCACCATAGGTTTCTACGTAACTATGCCCTTTTGTATAGTTATTGCTATGAATCGTATTATTTCTACAGTTTTATTTATTTATTTGTATAGCCCTTTCTTAAGGATACCTCATATATTGGTGTAAATATATCATAATACCGAATGTTGGCGCAACCCAGAAATATATTATAACCAGGTCATTCACGGGTATTGTGTGTGAAACGTATCCTCAGATTAAAGAAAAATATCGTTTCAATTTCATGCAAGTTAATAGTATATGCTGAGTCCTATATCTATATTTTGGATCATAATATAACAGATATGATTATTATCGATGATATTATGAAAGATGATACCACGACAGTCATTCCACGTGTTGTATTGCATGGGAAAATATAATGAATAAAATAAAATAGTTATACTGTCTAATTTATTTATTTATTTAATATGAATTGCGTAATACACATTTTAAATATTAAGAACGGTTTTGATGAAAGGTTTGTGCTTGCTCCTTATATGATGAGGTATAAAAATAACTCAATTGAATATTTTTAATTGAAAACAAATCTGAAAGGTTTGGAGAAAAATCTGGAAAAACGCATTCCAACCTAAACTGGTGTGTCTGTTAGCTATCGTGTAACTTTTGAACGACTTGACCGATTGGGCTCATATTCACGTAATATATCTGTTTTGTCGAGACGATAGTTCACAGCTATGCTAAGATCTGATTAGCGGACCTGTAGTCATGTTATTAACAAATTATAAATTTATGGACCAAAATAATTCATATTCATAATATATATTGGATTAGTGCCAAAGAAGAAAATCACAAAATCTGGACCTGATAGGTGGTGCTGTTGTCGAGTTATCAATATGTTTTATATTTATAAACCGACATGATTTATATGTACACAATATGTTAGCGTGATCAACAAAATCCTTTTGGTGTATGCTGCCATCCGATAGATGTCGCTATTTTTTCTGGTGGAATATTAACCTCGCTACCTACCGGAAAGGGCAGAACAACGTCTGCCGAACCAGCTAGTATATAATAAGTTAAAGCCACATTTAAAAAGAATCATTGCAAAATGTATAAATTTTAATGTTCGATATATCATTATATTACTATGAATGTAAAGTAAATAAGATATTTAGTTAGTATTTTTAGTTTGTTTGTTACATTAGATGTCAGTACACATTTTAGCAATTTGTTTTATTTATTCATATTATGGTAGTTTGTATGGCGAGTTTAAAATTGTTCAAAATTGAGTTGATAAGACTTTCTTAAATGCTAAATATAATAATCTGAAAGAAATAATGAAGAACCTACCAAAATATTACCAATTTAATTAAGAAATATTGAATGTTTTAGCTGAGCTATAAAAACAGCGCAATATAATCATTGATCAATGTATTCATTCAACTTACATCGATTTATACTTTATAATACAAGTGGGTCATAAATATACTCTGTGTATTTATTGGATGTATTGAATGTTTTTACTGTGATACAAATAAAATACCAATCAATATATAAATTATCATTTAGTGTCTAATGTACATGTTAATATAATGAAAATTGCTTCTAATATAGCTGGAAGTTACAAAGGAATGTATAATTACACCAGAATATATATATTATTTCTAAACATACACATACTTCATAGCAGATTTATTAATTGTCAATAAATATTCATGTCCGCGAGAAAATTAATATATCCTATAACTCAATGAGAGTGCTATCTCAATAACCTATTAATTAAGGCCATTGCACTCTCGGCAAGATTGTAATACACTTGAAAGGAAGCTATTTAATCCACGTAAAATGCAAATATTTTTAGAAGGTAGGGTATATAGGAAGAAGGCGTAATCTAATCTAATAAATAATAAATAGTATCCTAAGAAAACAGCTAATTGCATAGGTTTAACAAGTGTGCGTAAATAATTTCTCGTTTAGTTCATTTGTATTTATTTAGAATTTTTTTATATATATTTATTTTAATCAGGCCTCTATTAATAAGTATGTACTTCAATGTATTTCTTTAAATATTAAATTTATTTATAAGAATAATAACCGCTTGTAGTTTAAAAACTTTTAGTTAAACCGACACATACATAGGCATACAGCAAGAGCGCGCGAGGTATGATCACCCGATGGTATACGTAAACTCGCATCTAAACGTGGTCCGATAATACATATTAGAGTTACGGCACAACATACTAGCATTGCCTGCTCATATTCGAACTCATAGTGATCTGATTATTTTTTCGCAGATTGACAAAAAGAACAAATTAAATTTTCTCTTTAAGTGATGACGATTGCTTAGATAACTAAGTCGATAATAACGCGAAGATTGTAATACTTATAACGTAATTATGATTATCCGTATGAAATTAAATAATAATGTAGTTGTGTAAAAAGTTATAGCAGTACAACTGGGTTTTAGAATGAAATAAAAACAACCCGCCTGAAACATCTGCAGAATAAACTAAGATGTCTAGAGAAAAATAAATAAATAGAAATTTCATGGTAAAAAAAAACTATAAATAAGTATAACAGAAATACCATAAAATAACACAAAAACCTACGTGCATTCCTCTTTGCAGCCAGTACGCAACTGGAACTGATGTAAATATGTATCTATATCTGGCGAACACAGCTGGCGGAGATCAATTTTCCGAATATACGTCCGAAGAATATCGACTGGCACGGGTGATCATACCCCGTGCGCTCAAGCTGTTATATGGAAATAATAGCAACAGATTTATATCTTTATACGAAAAATGTTGGTCTCCCCAATTTTTTTCCTCAGCTACGGCATTGATGTCAGATGTTTCAACTGAGATGGTATGGGCATACCTATTAGTAGAATTGTAGGTTACAGAAGGAGTAAAAGGTATGTGAGCTATTAGATAATATAGAGCCCAACAAAATAAAATATTTTACCTAGATGAAACATGGTTAAATGAAGGGCTTACACAATCAAAAGTCTAGGTTGGTGTTAATGTACATAACTGCATGCAAGCATTTATAGATGATGTTGAACAATCCAACAGGCAAAGACAAGAGGCTTATTATTGTACACATAGGATCTGAAAATGAGTTGTTGAAGGTGGATTGTTAGTTTTCCAAAGCAAAAGAACTGGCGACTACCATGAGGATATAAATTCTGTTGCATCTGAAAAGTGATTTAGTGCTGTTTTAGAAAAATTACCAGACGATGCCACTATTATTATGGATAACGCGCCCTACCAATCTCGCAAAAGTAAAAAGATTACCACTACATCATCTAGAAAGAAGGACATGCAGAATTAGCTACAAACAAAAGAAATACCACTTCAACTAGTAATGAGTAGACAAGTTTCAATGAATTTGATTAAACAACATCGCCACCATTTCAACTATTATCATCCATTACCCTACTGTGTACTAAATCCCATTGAATTGGTATGGGCCGTAATAAAAAAATAAACTACTCAAAAATGAATAGGGAATTAGACCTTTTTTAACAGATCTAATTAATTCGATTAAATTTAACATATTTTCTCAAACTATAGATAAATTAGAAGGTCCACAGTCGTTTGTGAACATTTTATTTGGTAAATATCTTTTCTGTGTGATAAAATATTGAATCTTGTATTTTAACCTTAAATTAATTTAGAATACAAAATTATAAAATTCGCATTTTTTGACAAATATTATTCATTTTAAACGTCATTTCACACTTTCACGATGCCAAGATGACGTCTTGGCATCGTTAAATAAAGAAACTTTTGATTTAATTGCGTTATTGCATCAGCGAGAGCAATCTGGAGCAGAAATTGCTGCAATTTTTAATGTGTCTCCAAGTGTTGTTAGTAGGACTCTAACAAGATTCCAAAAGACAGGATCTGCAAGGAGAAGACCCGGTAGTGGATCTGAGAGGAAAACAAATCAGAGACAAGACCGCTACATACGAATTCAGACAAAGATGAATCCGTTTAGAAGTGCTGTATGCTTGCAAACACGGTTACGTGCCGCCACTGGAGTTAGAGTTTCGGATCAAACCATCAGAAACCGTCTGAGAGAAATGGATCTTCATAGCTGCAGGCCTGTATGACTCCCAAAATTAACTAATACCAACAGAATGGCAAGAAGAGCTTGGGTTAACCAACAACTAGCAGAAAATGTTCAATGGGAGCTTGATTTATACACCGATGAATCCAGATTCTGCGTATTTAGTGATAATCGTAGAGTAAGGGTCTGGAGAACTCGAGGAGACCGTTATAGACGCGAGTTTACAAAAGCTGTGGTGCCTTTTGGCGGCGGTGGTATCATGGTGTGGGCGGGCATTAGTTTGAATGGACGTTCGAACCTGCATCTCTTTGAAAACAATGTCAATGGACACATATACAGAGATGACATTATTCAGCAATATGTGGTCGACTTTCGTGAGGCTGTCGATGAAAACATGGTTTTTATTGATGATAATGCACGACCTCATCGTGCACAAATTGTAATGCAAGCAATAAATGACCTCCATATTAACCATCTACCTTTACCACCAACGTCTCCCGACTTGAATCCAATTGAGCATATTTGGGACAGACTTCAAGAACAGCCCAACGAACATAATCCACCCCCAGTTAACGTGCAACACTTGCGGGAAATTTTACCGCTGTGTTGGAGAAGAGTGTCACAAGAACACATTAATAATTGCATTATGAGTATGCCCCGAAGATGTACAGCTGTGAGAGATGTCCGTGGCCATACACGATATTAGAATTAATTGTTACAGAAGAATGTTTATTTTAGCTATTGATAAAAAAGTTGCTTATTTCACAATTGATGATTTATTAGTAATCTAACGATTTTTCTGAATAAATAATTGAAAATTTTAAATTGTTGTGTACAATTATGTATCTAATATAATACGCTACAAATATTTACCCATATTTTCCAAAAAATACAAAAAAGTCAAAATTCCTTATTGATTTTTGAGTAGTTTATATTGTCGCGAATAATAAAAAAATTAAAATGGCAGAAGTCAAACAATTACTATTAACTGCATTAACTAATTTTAATAGTTTTAAACAAGGAAAATGTATAGTACATGTAATTAAAGAGGACGAAAGAATGAGTCTAGTAGATGAGTTAATTGACAAAATCGTGGAGCCTTTTATCATTTCAACTTCAAGTGATATTGATACAGATAGTAACAGCAAATAATAAATTTATAACGTGCATAATTTGAAATTTTCCTATAATTGAACTTGTGATCATGTAATAATATTTTGATGATTTTTTAGTTAAAATACTGATTGAAGTTGTCCAGTAGAAAATATGCTTTACTTTTTGTGTTATTATTTACCAATATATTTTTCAGTTCTCTCTGTAAACATGAAGAACCATTAAAATATTAAGTAAATTTCTTGTATTATTTTTAGATATCATGTAGATAACTAACTAACTTCCTTGACCAAAATGCAAACATTGTTGCCATATTTTAATATAAATATTCCAAAGTAAATGCAGAAATTTACTAAAAATATTTGAATACATAAATCTTGACGTAAAAATATTGATTATGTGTATGCATATCAGTGCGTATACACATAACATAATGTATGTACATAACCTATATCATCAATTTCTCCAAAATAAATGTCATGATATATTGCATAGTGTACATATGGCTCTACTTGGTGGTCCGCCGAATTAAAAAACAGAGTATAGTTATTAATTCTATTCATCATGTTGATAAGTTCTAGTTCCACGGTATGCATTATCATATGATAAAATGTTGTAAATTAAATACTTAGGAACATCCCTGTCGTAGAACAAATGAACAAGAAAATGGGTGTGCTTTAAACCACATAGCAGAAGTGTAAACTTCATCAAGGCGACGTTAATAACACGACATACAACTTTTTTTTCGTTCTATATTACATTTAAATAATCGTCCGCGAAGTTACCAATTCGCGAACGCAACACAATTTGCGAAATACAATTTCGCGGCCGTTGCTATGGCAGCGGCCGTTAAAGTAAATACACATTTTGACACATGTTTAATCACACATTCTACGACTTATTTTGACAACTATCAAGTGTTTGTAGTTTATTATACAGGGTGTAGCACCTAAGATGCCTCGGACCGTAGCTCCTCTATCATACAATATATCGAAAAAAGTCTAAGAGAAAAATTGTCCATAACTACAATCACCATTTCCCTAAAATATTTTTTGTCATCAGTGCCGTGCCGTATTCCAGTGGCGTATCAAACCTATGTTTTTTTTAAATGGAACAATGCATATTTTGTGGCTGATTCGGAAAGCCCCCAAAGAGTACTTTTACTTTCTTATACGTAGTATAAGGAAGTATTGTGATGATGAAAATTTTCGACCTCGAGATTTTTGCAGATGTCCACGTTTTGAGGTCCCCTGATACCAAAAAAGTGGTTTTTAAAAAATGTCTGTGTGTCTGTGTGTCTCTCTCTCTCTCTGTGTGTGTGTGTGTGTGTGTGTGTCTGTGTGTGACCACGATAGCGGTCAAACCGCTGTAGATATCAATTCCAAATTTTGTATTTACGAATATAATCTCCCTCTTGAGAACTGATTAGATTTTGAGCAAAATCGGCAGACCGGAAGTAGTAGTTTACTTCAGTGAAAAAATCGAATTTTGCAAATATTTCGTCAATTACTAAGTTTAAACAAATTTATAAAGAATTCAAATGTACTCAAAATTAAATTTGAGAAAAATAGTTTTAATAAAGTTTTTCGAAATTCCTACCGGAAGTAGGTTTTTACTCTTATCGAAAATCAGTTTTTTGCGAAAATCTCGCAAGTCATGCTTTCTAGGTAGGTACATTACGAGTATAAAAGTATTTAGAAGATACGTTTAAATATCTTTTGTATAAAAAAAATTTCAAAATTTAGACCGGAAGTACCACTTTTACTCTTATCGAATAGCGATTTTTTCTAAATATGTCGTAAATTATGCATTCTATGTATATTTATGAAGAGTACAAAAGTATTTAGAGTTGGATTTGGAATATTTTTTGTATAAATGAAATTTCAAAATTCGGACCGGAAGTAACACTTTCATACGTATAAGAAAGTCGTGTGGTGGCCACACCTCATTTTTTACTTTCTTATACGTAGTATAAGGAAGTATTGTGATGATGAAAATTTTCGACCTCGAGATTTTTGCAGATGTCCACGTTTTGAGGTCCCCCGATACCAAAAAAGTGGTTTTTAAAAAATGTCTGTGTGTCTGCGTGTGTGTGTGTCTGTCTCTGTGTGTGTCTGTCTGTGTGTGTGTGACCACGATAGCGGTCAAACCGCTGTAGATATCAATTCCAAATTTTGTATTTACGTGTGTAATCTGCCTCTTGAGAACTGATTAGATTTTGAGCAAAATCGACCGACCGGAAGTAGTAGTTTACTTCAGTGAAAAAATCGAAATTTGCAAATATTTCGTCAATTACTAAGTTTAAACAAATTTATAAAGAATTCATATGTACTTAGAATTAAGTTTGAAACAAATTGTCTTAAAAAAGTTTTTCGAAATTCCTACCGGAAGTAGGTCTTTTACTCTTACCGAAAATCAGTTTTTTGCGAATATCTCGCAAGTCATGCTTTTAAGACAAGTACTTTACGAGTATAAAAGTATTTAGAACATAATTTTCAATATCTTATATATAAAAAAAATTTCAAAATTCAGACCGGAAGTACCACTTTTACTCCTATCGAATAGCGATTTTTTGCAAATATGTCGTAAGTTATGCATTCTATATATATTTATCAAGAGTACAAAAGTATTTAGAGTTGGATATGGAATATTTTTTGTATAAATGAAATTTCAAAATTCGGACCGGAAGTAACACTTTCATACGTATAAGAAAGTCGTGTGGTGCCCACACCTCATTTTTTTTTCGTATATAACGTCATACTCCTACTTCAGCGGTTTCGCTGTTATAACGGTTTTTCTTCGCAGTTAGACCGTACTTCGACATTTTTTTTTGGCAGGAACTAAATTGTCCCGGCGTTTCGGTTTCGAATTTAGGGATAGACTAAGACCTCTTCTAACTACTCCTAATTTTTTTTCAAGTGATTTAAGGAAAGAAGATAATTTTTGATTGGGCTTTGCAAATAGTCATTTTTTTCTAAAATATCAAATGGGAACCATATAAAATAATTATATCGTTGGATAATCGAAATTCCAAGTTTTCCATTTATTAAAAAAAACACACATTTCATTACAAAATTAAAAAGAAAAAAAAGTTGTTAGGTCAATTTGTCGAAGAACGTCTTTTTTCAAAGTCAGCTGTCATGCAAACGGAAAAAATAACAATAAACTGACAGAAGCATTATTGTTATCTGATAAACGTTGCGAAAATGCCTGGAACTCAACAAGAAATGGTTGACATGTGTTTATTCTTGGAGAATGTTTCAAAAATTGTTTGTTGGCGTCACGAGTGTACTCTGAGAGATATCCTCTCAGAACGTTTCCAAATCCACGTGAGTTTACAAAGGTGTTGGATAGATTTACGTCTACTGGTACTGTTCAACGAGCAAAGAGAGTTAGAACGAAGCCAGTTTTGACCGTAGAAAACGAGTTGAAAGTTCTGGAGGCTGCTGTTGAAAATCCTCATATCAGTGCCCGCGAAATTAGTAGGAACACTGACAAGTTCCATCCATTTAAAATTCAATTGCACCAGGAATTGCAATCTCAAGATTTTGAAACCAGGCAGAATTTCTGCAATTGGTCTTTGCAAATAGTCATTTTTATTCTAAAATATCAAATCAGAACCATATAAAATAATTACGTCGTTGGATAATCGAAATTCCAATTGCAATTGAATTTTAAATGGATGTAACTTGTCAGTGTTCTTAATAATTTCGCGGACACTGATATGAGGATTTTCAACAGCAGCCTCCAGAACTTTCAACTCGTTTTCTACGGTCAAAACTGGCTTCGTTCTAACTCTCTTTGCTCGTTGAACAGTACCAGTAGACGTAAATCTATCCAACACCTTTGTAAACTCACGTGGATTTGGATACATTCTGAGAGGATATATCTCAGAGTACACTCGTGACGCCAACAAACAATTTTTGAAACATTCCTCAAGAATAAACACATGTCAACCATTTCTTGTTGAGTTCCAGGCATTTTCGCAACGTTTATCAGATAACAATAATGCTTCTGTCAGTTTATTGTTATTTTTTCCGTTTGCATTGACAGTTGCACTTCTATTGTTTTATCATGACAGCTGACTTTGAAAAAAGACGTTCTTCGACAAATTGACCTAACAACTTTTTTTTCTTTTTAATTTTGTAATGAAATGTGTGTTTTTTTTAATAAATGGAAAACTTGGAATTTCGATTATCCAACGATATAATTATTTTATATGGTTCCCATTTGATATTTTAGAAAAAAATGACTATTTGCAAAGCCCAATCAAAAATTATCTTCTTTCCTTAAATCACTTGAAAAAAAATTAGGAGTAGTTAGAAGAGGTCTTAGTCTATCCCTAAATTCGAAACCGAAACGCCGGGACAATTTAGTTCCTGCCAAAAAAAAATGTCGAAGTACGGTCTAACTGCGAAGAAAAACCGTTATAACAGCGAAACCGCTAAAGTTAGGAGTATGACGTTATATAAGAAAAAAAAGTAATCTTTGGGGGCTTTTCGAATCAGCTACAAAATATACATTGTTCCATTTAAAAAAACATAGGTTTGATACGCCACTGGAATACAGCACGGCACTGATGACCAAAAATATTTTAGGGAAATGGTGATTGTAGTTATGGACAATTTTTCTCTTAGAATTTTTTCGATATATTGTATGATAGAGGAGCTACGGTCCGAGGCATCTTAGATGCTACACCCTGTATTCGTCTCATTTTCATGATAACGCATGTAAAGCAAGTAAACCACTTTAATTTAGCACCTTTAGAACTAAATTAAATTAAATTGTGTCTCAATTTAAATTAAATCGATTGAAAAATTTAACGGTTGCCCAAAAAATTGTGTGTATATCTTGTCCGCGAAAAACTTTAACGTACTCGAGATTGTCTTGCCTCGGCCGCAAGCATTATTAAGGAGATTTTCGGACGCATGTATATATATAAATAGACGATATGAAGACTGGCTTTCAACTCCCGCCCTAGGTCTAATGGTTAAGTGCTGGCCTCTCACCCAGGCGGCTCCGGTTCACATCTGCTTTGGGACATGAATTTATTTATTCATTAAATTTCAATTTAATTGAAATTAAATACCTCTATATGATATATTTATTTATCTTGTTCCCTTAGCCGACTTTACCCGAAGAGCGTTAGATATCCGAACGTTACATATCCGAGCGTTGCAGGTCAGTCTTGTGCACTGCCTACAATCAGCGCAACGCGCCTAAAGAAGTTTACACTTCAAAAACTTTTCGAAATTGCTAATTTAATAAAATGGAAACTTCTAAATCGGGATGTGTAAATCAGATACAGAGAAACGTTCATAAACTGACATAATCGAATCATCTGCCTTTTACAGCTGTATAAGCCTTTTAATGATCTACCCGTATTTATGTTATTGTCAGCCATATAACTTTATTCCATAAATGAATAGCTAAACTGTAATTCTCTCACCTAATTATAAGACTGAAGTGTTATTTGGAATTTTGACACACGTAACTTACTATTAATATTTACATTTATTTATTATTAATTTAATTTATCATTATTATTATTATTGTATAATATTTCCAAGTATCTTTCAACTTCAAACAAAATGCCAAATAATTAAGTAACCGTTTGTAGGAATTCCAACCCAGTGAAAAAGGAAACAAGCGAGTCTTACGGCCAAATTACAACCTGTCACTTGGCAAAGGGAGATGTGTGTTTGTCTCGGTAACTCTCTTGTTCTCTCTCTCTCTCTCTCTCTCTCTCTCTAATTAGTATTAAATAATGCCGTGTTTTAGTTGTTCGAGCAAACCCGTCGTCGTAATGCGAACACTTAATGCCTTTCTAAAGATTCTTTACTTCTGGGTTAGTAAACGGTATTAGGATAATTACAGAAAATTTACAAACACACGGCAGACAGCTAATTATATACAGGGAAGTGCATAACTTGTAGATGACGTGACAATTTTTTCATAAGAGTGCTATGATCAGCTAAATAATAAAATTTGAAATATCAGGACGTTGAGTGGTATAAACTCATTAATTAGTATAAAAGCATGGTGAAAGTTAAAAATAATACCTAAATTATATGTAATAATTTTTGAGCATCATACAATAGATAAACCAAACTGCATCGCAATGCCGTTGAAATAACAAATATTTTTTTCTGCTACTGACGTTATTTACTTGAACTAAACTATTCTTGTAGCATAATTTAACCCTGTAAAGAGACAATATGAAAATGTTTATCAATGAACTTGTAGTATGGTAATTGGTATACTAGAAAAGAAATTCCATTCGTGAGATTGCTGGTCGTGTAAAGGTGTGGTATGGCTACAACGACGGTGTTTACGTCCCGTAAGTGCTACAGTTATAGTTTAATTGTACTGTACCAACTTAGTGTTCTACAGCTTAGCAGTTTAATTCATCTTGAAATTCTTAACTAACAGCACGCCAACGAAGTCATTCTTTTTTGGTTCCTCTTCCACGTTCACTGGCTTAAACATTACTTAAATTACTTAAACATGACTTTTGTGGGCGTTTCGGTTTTACAAACATAAATTTTCGAGAATTGAAGGTATCGCTCTTATAATTCAAAGTTTCGATTTTATCAAAAAGCAGGATGCGCAAAACGGCTTCAACGTCAGTATCCAAACTACCACCAACAGAAGATGCTCTGAAACAGCATTGTTGCGGTCCCAATTTCAAACACATATATGAGAGAATTCTTTGACACCATTACAGGGAATCACAAATTTTTAAATTTTGGTTGGTATGACAGTAAAAACGGTAAGGCCATTCCAGTTTAAACCTCTTTTGCAGCCTTTCCAAATCAACTATCAGCTGTCACCAGCTGGATGCAAGAAAATAATTTGTATCATTCAATGCAGATGTAGTATTCAAAAATCTTTGGACCTTTTCAAAGACATTGATGGCATTCAGTGAATAACTTCTAACTTCCTTTAAATCATTAAGGAGAGGGATTGCAAGAGAGCTACGGGGAATTCTGAGATAAACAACGCTGGCGAAGCAAGCGAAGCAAGCGAAGCATTCTACGCTAGATACTTCAAAGTATGATTGCTGCAAAATTATTGTACAATTACATTATGTATATCAAACAATTATAAGAGTTATTATGAAGTGTTTTCTCCAATTCTCCAGTTTGGGAAAATTGCTAGAACAGTGCCCGTTATAGCATTTTCTTTTGAAAAGATAAGATCTGAGAAGATCAACCGATGTAGGTACAATACCAAATGAACACCACGCTTATGTAATAGTATTTCACCATCAAACGAGTCGAGGACTTTTGGCAAATAGGTGTAAATTACATGCACCTGCCCACGCTTATCACAAGATTATCGAATGTATTGAAAGACCTCAGTCAAGTTGGTGAGAGTAGAGATCGACCAGAGAAAAATCCATGTTTGGTTTGGTTGATTACTCCACTAAGCTATAAATATAGAAGTAATATAAACCCTTTACATTCAGCATAGCAAATCCTAGTGATTAAATAAGACTTGACTGAACCAAAACGTCATCAACTCTACCAAAGTTTCTTAGTTTACTTGAACTTGATCAGACTTTGGAGAAGTTAGTATATACTATATTAACCTCATCACGGACATCTAGAAACTCGGACACATAGCGCACAAATGAGCACAAATTGGAAACATTTAACTTACCATTAATGAATCAATACTAAGCAAATGATAAGTGATTCGTTAGCTACATGGTTGTACATTTGTTTGAGTAGTATAAGTATGAAGACATATGAGAGATATAATAAAGATTAGTAATATCATTTCTTTTATGATTCTTGAATACTGGAGTAACTGAGTAGTTTTTTAGCAACTGAGGTGAGTTTTTTGCTTTATAAATATGCAAAATCTGTTGTAGTAAAGTATCTCTAAAATATTTCATAATAAATAAAGAAACACAGTCTGTGTCTATATTTATAGAAAGCCGTATCTAAGACTAAGTACAAAATAAGCACACTGCATTCCCCTAAAACAAAATCCGCAATATTCTGGGTAACACATAATATGAATAAAAATAAAAAAAAGTATGAAAATACATATGTACCAAAACCATTCGTAATATTCTCTGGGGAAAAACGAGAGTTTACATGTACCATCACATTTCCCGGTATCCCTACTTGCCGTTTTTTTCCTGTTAATCTTAGACGACAGTTTCTGCGACTCGGCCTTAATAACCGCCTTAATACTATACACATGTTCCTGAGAATTACTTTTTTATACTATTTCTAAAAAGTGTACGAAACAATGTTTCTTAAACCTACTCAGTTGAAAAGCAGAATTAGACCTTCAAAAGATGTTTTTTGGAGTTGCAGAAATTATTATCGTTTGCGAATCATACCTCAACTTCCACTAGGTGTTAACTAATTTTGGCTCTCAGTATAAGTTCAATTTGTAATACAATACTTCTTGCCAGACCCAGCTTATCTCTCTCTGTGTATACTTTTTATACACAAAAGTCACTTTTTGCCATTATTTTGTATTCATTGATGTATAAGAAGCAAAGTTAGCATTTTCTTCAAAATTCCATGAATAAAATAGCTCGTGACAAGTGAGTGTAAGTATGTGAGGTGTAATATACATAATGTACAACGGCCTTTTGCGGATTGATTTCCAATTTCAAGTACGTTATTTTGAGCAGTGTTTTAAATCACTGCAACGTCCTTAAAATGTTTGTGATTAATGTAGACACTGAATATGTATTAGAAATAACTCAAGGCAAATAAGATTTCGTTTCGAATTCGTGTCGCGTACCGTTCTTAGAGACGCAAAGATAGGAAATCGTGATAAATTTTATGGGGGTAGTCACAGTTTTGTGGGTGCACATTGAATACTAATGCAGTGATGCCCGACTCTAATGGTTTTATTAGGTGAATTATATATATTTAGTTTGTTCTTAACTTTGTTAGATGAGAGACTATGTGCATGCTTCGACGATTTATTTAATATGTAATACATATTTAACAGGAGTGAAAAAACAAAAAATGCGACTGACATTATAATAGGACGAACGGAATGTATAAAACACACTGTTTTAGAAATCCAACAAACAAAATTCCCCATTATGTAGAGACTTCGATGTATAGAACATCAATTAATTAGTATTTTTTATCAAAAATTATATAAAGATAATAACACTAATTTATATATGTACTAAAAATGTACATTTGATGAGAGGTGGCTTTCTTATGTATTTTCTCCCGCTGAATTCGAAAATCAGGGTTAAAATTTTTTTACGGAAATTTTTTTGAAATATTAAAATTTCAATGTTTTGACCTCTTTCCACTTTAAAAACCATAACCAGCTAGATGTGTCCAATTTGGTCGTTTTGGGTACCAAACGAATGACAGTGAAATGGTGAATAAAAACATAATTATAATGGTATCTTTAATTGGTTAAGCGGTTCAAATGATATCAATTAAAATATTCCAAATTTTAAAACAAAATTAAAGTTTTAAGCTGGTTCTGTGGTTACGGTAAAATAGGAATCGATAAAAAAAAAGCGTACGGTTTCTCTTCATGTTCGTAATGCTGATACTTTAAGGCAAAAAATGACACCAACCAGAAGAAAATTTACCGAAAAATGACAAAGTTAGTAACGATTGAGTAAATAAATCAAAATTCAGCATTTTCTGGAGTATTAACTTTTTCGACAGGCGGTCATGTCGGCAACTTTGTTTTTGTTCTCACGTCGACGCCAATGTTAAAGCGGAGTTACTTGCATCTCGCCTGAAGCAACGGAATCTGTTGGCTCCAGGTGTAAATAGAACATTTTACAGAGACCTATATCAGCCTTACGCGCAACATTTTACAAAGAAAAAGGACATATTCTACTTCACCGATATTCCTGCTTCGTTTGAGCAACTTTAGTGCCTTAAAATCCAAATAAGTAGCACTTATCCATTGACGGTAGTAAGGACAATTTGAAAGAAGTCCTATTGCATATTGAAAATGAAAAACTATCAATACCCATCGCTCATGCCATCAACACTAAAGAATCATACGCCGTAATGGCCGCTTTGAAAAAAATTGATTGAATACGAGCATCACAATTGGAAAACATGTTCCTATTTTATAGCCGTCGGCATGTTGGTGAGGAATGCGGGATGGGTGTACAAAATATTGCTGCTTTCTTTGCCTTTAGGATAGCCGCGCTAGTGATCATCATTATAGAAGAAGAAACTGGCCAGAGAGGGATCACGTTACAGTGGTCAAAGACAATATAAAAGAACTGCCACTTGTCAAGAAAGAAAAGAAAATTCTTCCAGTGTTGCACACTAAACTTGGCCTTAGACAAGGAGAGCCAAGTGTTCTCCTATTTGAGAACCCTCTGCAAAAATCAGGGAAGGCGTCTTTGATGGTCTACACATAAAGGAATTGTTTGTGTGCACAGAGTTTTCAACTTATTTAATAACCATTGAAAACGAGGCTTGGCATTCATTTCAGCTGATTGTTAGCAATTCGTTAGCAATTCCCTTGGGAACAATAGAAGCCCTAGCGACAAGGTAATCATTACCGATTTGCTGAAGAATCAAAACAAGATGGGTACGGAACGCCATTATTTCATTTCATTCTTGTTTATTTCCTCTTGTATTCTTTTACCATTTTATTTATTTCTGGCAAGCATAAATATGTCCCAAAAATTTTAGTGACATAACTGACGAACACGGGCATTATAATATTAGGTATATTCTGTTCATTTTCTTAATACCATAACAACATATACAACAAGTCTTCATATAGCTGATTACATATAGTGATATACAGTGATACGGGACAAGTAGCTGAAGAAGAAATTACATACACTAAAGTATGAGAACATACAACATTATGAAAAATGTTTCCCTAACAAGATGATGACTAATAACAATAAGAAAGTTCAATATTTATCTGAATATACTTATAATTTTAAAAGTAATTTAGATGTACTGGTAAAAATTGCAAAAGTTACTAAGGATTACACAACATATTAGAAATATTATATATCATATCTTAAAAACATATACACAACAACAAGGATACTGTAACGAAACCAGTCGACTTTAAAAAGAAAGGCAAATATTCGGCGCGACTGGTAAACAAGTCGTAAAGCAATAAATCATCCATTTTATATGAACTGTGAAGAGACGGAATGACTGCGAAGAGACAGAATGTCTGCGTATGTTCCACAAACATCGAGAAGAACACTAGCGTTTTTCTGGTGTGTTCCAGATGTTTCGTACGCGTATATAAAGGCAGTTGAAACGATGAATGAGTAATTCCGGAATAAGAAGTAATTCATTCAATAGTCTCGTACAGAACAGTAAAGATAAATAAACATAATAGTTCCTCGAGTGGTACGGTGTTATATAAATAGAAGTGATATAAATACGGTAGTGTTACATAAATATACGGGCATAAATATTTGTAATAGAAATAAATACCTGTGTTAATTTAAATCGTAGTAGTTTTAAGGTGATACATTTATTTTATATTTTTATATTGTAATTAATTTTACGAGTGTGAATGTACAGACTGTTTTAAATAAATAAATTGCACGGGTTGTTTATTGCGAACCCGAAAACGTTACAATACTTTTTAGTTCACTACTGCTTCATATCTTTATAGATATCATATAAACCTCCTGTAATAACCAAAGAATAAATATAATTCAAATTAGCTATAAACAACATTGTGTGTATGAAGTATTTTGTATTTGTTAAGTGATTTCGAGTGATTTAAGTGCAACATTGTTTTAACAGATTCTTTTTTGTTACCAATTCAATTATTAAAAATACATACTGCTGTGGCCCTAGCTACATTAAAATACATAATCTACCAGCTTCACAGATATTTCTGTGATTTACATATAATTACCTTCTTTGACCACATAAACAATTATCTTCTACTATGCTGCCCAGGACACATGCTCTCAGATGTAGTTCATTTGATAAATTCTTTACATTCATGGATAAGGTAAAATAAATAAAACAAATTTAAATAAATAATTAATAAATAGTAGCTTTGGCCCAGGTGTTACACTCCAGTTATCCAAGTATTATCCTTGGCTCAAACACACTGATAAATTAGACGCCTACCCCTTGTAATCTTTTATGAGACCAGTTGGCACAAATCTTATCCACGCAGTCACTTGCCAAAACTAGATCAAAGCGAGGAACAATTTAATTGCCCTGGTACGGATTGCAGAACCGTTCATTTTTACGCTTAGTCAATGAAATACCTAATACACACAACACACTTATTGATTGCACAGGTGCTCATACTACATACATCAATCGATTTATTGATCGGCTGCCTGTCCAAAACAATTATGTATAAATAGTTATTAAATTAAGATTATATATATATCCAATAATTAACATTATTTTAAACAAATGAATAATTGAATTATGCCAATTGCACTAAAACTTATTTATTAACAACGAAAGAAGTACCGCGTATTTTCGTATATATCCTCAAACTGTTGAGTATCCATATTATACTGTAATCATTTGTAATTAATTCAATATCAATGCAACATGACTATTCGGGGTCCTCCGTATATAGGCTTTATAAGTGTAAAAGTGTACGATCTTTTCTAAGCCACAAACACCTTCTATTTATTTTTAAGTTTTTAATTGCTCGTTTACTCGCAGCAGAATTCCTTGATTTTCTTTGGGCGGCCTTTATATTGACATTGTTTAAATATAAAAATCTTCAAATAAAATTATATTTCCGTTTTGTAAAGAAAACTTAGTAAATTTTATAAAATATTTGTATGCAATACTGCTTTATACACCTTAATACTAGTCAATTGAAATTATCGTCTTTGAATACACATCTTACAACACAAGCTCATATATTTTTAAATTAATAAAGCTTTACCATTGTAAAGCGTTTCTTAAATCTTAATGTTTTAAGACATTTTAACTGGAAATAATTGAAACAGAATAAGTCTCAAATATAATTTGTATTCCACCTGTATGAACGAAGAAGTTGTTTAATGTTTCAGGCGATACTGCTACTTGAAAACTGTAATATACAAATCATGTGTGAATGCATAAACACATTTGCATCCCACTTAATTAGCATAAGAAAAATGTTAGGTATGGTCTGTAAGCATTCCAAACATAGAGAAGAAAATACGTATCTTAAAGTAATAAAATTACTATTAGTACAAGTTATACATGTGAAAACGCAAATAAATGATATTGAAGAAAGTGTAATACCTACACTTTGTGTAGGTATTATATTAGTTTATTTTAAATAAATTGGTAAGTAATTATCTAAGAAACAAACTAAAAGAAAACTTTTATTAAATGTTATATAGGCAACTTATCCAACACGTAGGCACTCGTGCACACATTGGCAGTATAAAACATTAATCGAATAAGCAATACAATATATATATATATATTGTTATGGGGTGAAAATATATGCACTAATAATACAATAAGTGATATCGTTATTTTAAGCATTTGATGAAGTTTATAAAATTGTGATGTGGATTTAGATATTTGTATTGGGAGTAATAAGGTTAATTGGATATAACAAGAATACTATTTGTTAAGAATTCATACTAAAAATGATCATCCTGTATATTGGAAAGTAGTATAGTTTCATTTTTCTTTGTAGTCAACCATAATCTGGAAAGAAGAAATTTAAATATTAATTGTTATGTTAAGGTGTAGATTATGATTTTGTAAAAACTAGTATAATTAACGTTGATGATGTGATGAGGAAATAAGATTTTAATTTGAAAAGACAAATCAATTATAATGTCGATAAGTTCACGGGTAATAATTCAAATTTCATAGTATTAAATATCAAGAATTAAAAATATTTATGAAAATAGAAGTTACAGGATTGTAAATAGTGTATTGAAAATTACAAATCAGGTAGTTTTTTTAAAAGAAAGAGATACAGACTTTGTGATATTATAAAAAAAAATAATATAAAAGAATTTCTTTGTAGGATTAAGTCTCATATATTTAAAATGTATAAAAAAATTAGAAAGAAATACAAGATTCAGCATTAAATAGAGCTAGGCTAGTCGGGAGAATTATATTCTTATATTAAAAGAAATGTTTGTATACATATCCTACTATTAATATTTATTATTTAATGCATATACAGGGAACGTTCACTAAGTTTTCAGAATTTTGGTTTTAGAATATATAAAAATATTGCGATTATCATTTATAACTTGGTCTAGTAACGTGAGGTGGTATTGGTTTCAACTTTTACCCCCACCACTAATTCAATATATAAAAATTAAATTTAAATTTCTAAATAAAATTCAGATTTACAAAAAAAATTTTACACACTCATTATCCTTTTAATTGACATCATCAGTATCACAGCAATACATTTCACTAAAATATAGGAAACTGCAACATGAATAAGTTGTAAATAAACAGGTGCTTTACTTGCTAAAAAACGGCATTACCTTTATAGTCCTTCCTATATATCTTCTGACAAATAAGACGTCCCTTCTAATAAGCAGTGAATCTTTTTTATCACGATATCCTATCTAATACCTAACAAAATTATAGATATAACGTATCGTCTGACATTCGAGCTTGTAAACCACAACAAAAATATGATTACTAAGCATAATCCGTAATTAACGAAGAGTAATAACTATCAATATGAAATTAGACAAACTGGACAACTAAACAATGCGATTGACAGTGCTTTTACATTGGCAATCATGACAAACGGAAGCATGAGCGATTGTCGATTGTTAGGTGCTCTACAGGTGGCAATATACCCAACTAATTGAGTGACCAATGTAAAATATGATAATAGACTTCTGCTGTCACACATACTGAGATTCGAAGAGGCGCAGGTAAAAGCTTGCAGTTCCCTAAAATGTTCTTTTACCTGAATTCCTAATTAAATAATAAATTCTTTCTCTTTTTATTATGAAGTAATAATCTGTTTGTATACATCTTTTATTTTGACGGGTCGTTCCAACAGTCCTTTTTCCTTTTAGAAGTTGTAAAAATATAAGTATTATATTAAAAATTAACAAGGGGTAAATTTATATTGAATTAACTGCTTACACATGTAATTTTAGTATGTCCCAAGTTCGATGTGTTTTACGTATCATTTTAGTTTTATTATTTGATATATAAATTTAATGTCTATAAGAAAATTGGAAAGTGTCACTTAAGCTCATCATATAATACAGTTTTTATGATGACTTTAGTGTAGTGTGTTGAAATTTTATAAATTTTTCATGCACCAATTTGTTAATTCATATGAGTATATACATTTTAATAAAAATATAGTAATTAATTATCTTTTTTTGAATATATACAAAGTTATAAACAAACTCTAAGACAATATTTTATATATACCTATATTAATTATTTCATTATTTAAACGTAATATTTTGTTTACATAATTTTTAGTTCATATACTCAAGCTCCAATTTCTGCTTTAAATCAATTGTTCATATTTATGAACTCATGTTTTTGAATAATTCTAGTCCCCCAGCTCGAAATTTCCATTTGATATCCAATGATTTTTAAAACAATTCTGTTTAATACTACTGTTACAAATAATAACTGAATAAGTAAATGACCATCACACTTTCTGAAGGTAGGATAAAAAATATATATAATGTTCTCATAACCACTAAGAATAATATTTATTTAGCTTTCTTTCTTTTTAATTATTGACTAATAGCAACTATATACACCTTTAAAATGTTATTAAATATAATACATCAAATACCATATTAATAATATATGTATACTTCATTATTTCTTTTTTTGGTTATTAAAGTTACAATACTTTTATTTTCCTCCGAATATACCATATCCTTAGGAAATTACTACTTTTAGAAACTTATAAGCCATTACAAGTTATAGCAAAACAAGTATGTATTACCCACACTCACGTGATCAATTTCGTTCTTCTTTGTCAAACTGTGTAGCTCGGATTTTCAACATAGTAATGGTAACATTATCGTACCCAGTAAAAAAGTAATGGACTTGTTCTCTTTTTAACTACTTTGTTTTGATAATATTTTGGTGGCCTTGATATCCAATCACTGATAACTAGGCATATTGTGCTTTTTGACTGCCTCTTTGTATTTAGTAGTATACTAGTTGCACAGGTAAAAAAAAGTTAATTACTGATTGACTATGTTTTCTGTATTTTTAAAAATCTTTTAGCTAATAAGAGCGTGGTTTTTCAGACGAATATATAACAACAATTGATGGTGTTGATATTACATCATTGATTTGGAAAGACAATAAATATATCACATTACAATCTATATATGCCGAAAAAACCAACTTGCACATGTCAATCCTAATAACAAAAAGGATGGACCAACAGTAGAAGTAGAATGCCCACATATTATTCAAGAATACAATAGACATATGGGAGCGTGGATCAATTGGATATGGGAGATTATGGGAGATATAGAATTACACTTAAGAGTAGGAAATTTTTTTTATGACCAGAGTACCACTTACTTGACCTTACAGTGGTAAATGCTTGGCTCTTACATGTACGAGTCATGATGATAAAAAAAACCTGAAATGTTGCTTCAATATAAATTTAGAAGTGAAGTTGCAAATTGCTTCTGCAATGTTGTGACCAATTCTACTCATAAAAGAGGCAGGCCAGCCAATAGCATTCAGCAAGAACTTGAAGCCAAAAGGCGTAGAGGAAATACCCAACATGTTTCCCCAAGTATGTGCGTATAGATCAGGTGAGGCACTGCTTAGTGTTCACAGAAAAGCGGACTAATTGCAAATACCCGAATTGTAAAGGCTACACCGATACTATTTTTTAAAAATGCGGCGTGGTGTTATGTTTAAATAAGAAAAATACTTGCTACAGATTGTTTCATGAATAGATAGCTTTTAACCTTTGTTTGCACAAAGATGCACATTTGCAATAACTGTCTATTTTCTTTGTTAAATAAAGTTTTTTGACTACAAAAACTCCAGCAGACATAGTTCAAAACGAATCTTAATTTAATAATTTATTGTATTTTATCAGTATCTGTCAGCTACCTACGGCATTGACGGCTGACATACCCAATATACAATGTGATCAATCTCAAGTGAAGGTTGCGGGGCCTACATTTTTAAGTTAGCAACAATGACTACTTGGTAATATTGAGAAACACTATTGTAACGATTAGGGATTTGACAGATTTATTATACTATGATATCAAAAATTAAATTGGTCAATGTTGGCCATGGAATGTAAAACGCTTGTCTTAGTTTAAATCATCCTTTTGAAATAATTTAATCAATGTCAAGCTACACTGACATTAGCAATAACCTACAAATGTGTTACCTACTTAGTTCAGCTGTAAAATAATAATGAACAACAAGTTACTAAATAAATAACGTTTTTATTAACCAGAAAAACTAAATTACAATAATTGTTGGCAATGCCCCCCGTTTTGTTCAATGCACAAGTTTACGCGCCTCCTCATGCTGTGAAAAGCGTTTTGCAGCATTTCTGGCGTTATGGTTGCACATTGCTGAACAATTCTTTGTTGCAGTTCTTGCAAAGTATGTATCGGATTTGCGAAAATCTTATTTTTTAAATAAGGAAAGATAAAATAGTCCATATTTGTCAAACAAGGTGATCTCGGAGGAAACTCAACTTCCGTATGCAAACTTATCAGCCGGTCATCAAAAAACTCGCGGATAAAAGCAAGACTTTCTCGTGTAGTATGTTCTGCTGCACCGTCTTGCTGGAAATAACCGTATTGAAGTTCATCATCGTCTAACTGTTGCACAAATTCAGTCAAAAAAATATTTCTGTACCTTTCTGCGTTGACGGTGAAATTGAAAAAAATTGGCCCAATTATTCTTCTGCGAGAAACTGCCATCCAAACCCCAATTTTCTGAGCATGTAGTGGCGTTTCAATAAAAATATGCGGGTTATCAGTGCTCCACATTCGCATATTCTGAGAATTGATGTATCCCGAAAGGTGGAACCAAGCTTCGTCAGAAAAAAAAGTTAAGTTCAGTAGATCGTCATTCATTAAATTATTAACGAACCAATGGCAGCACGCAAGGCGTCTGGGGTGGCCTGCAGGCAGAACAGCTTGATATGATTGCATCTTATATGGATGAATGTTCAGGTCCTTCTTTACAATCGTTTGGCATGTTCCATAAGAAAGCCGAATTTCTTGAGAGAGACGTTTTAAAGGTTTTGTAGGCTCTTCTTCCATACGTTGACGAACGTCATTAATAACTTCTTCTGTACGAACTCTTGGTCTACCAGCACCTTTTTTATTCGTCACAGAACCAGTTTCACGAACCACTTCAACACAACTTGTAAGGGATGCATAAAAATTGTCCGGTAATACTGCTACGGCTGGGAAGTGCTCTCGAAAATTGTCCAAACACAAACGTTGACTGTATTCCCAGGTTCCATTAACTAGCACACCCGTTCGAAAATAGGCTTCAATCATGTAAATTTTATGCTCTGTGGTGAGAACCGTGATTCAAAAACCGTGCAGGATTAGAAAACTTCAACACAATAACTTTACAGATTTTGACATTCAAAAAATTATGACATACCTAAATGTACGATGCACGCTACGACAATAATTTTAAAATCCATGACCTCCATTGACCAATTTAATTGGTGATATCTCGGTAGTATATTTACATCAGTAAAGACAATGGAATGAAATAAGAAGCAAGTAAAATATGATAACTAAACGACAACAAATTGGAACAAAATGACAGCGATTGTACATATTCAGAATAGGTACCTGTACGTATCTGTGTAACAAGAAAATACCCTAATCTAGGGATTTTTAAGATACCGCCACACTTCACTTGAGATTGATCGTATTGTACTTAATCCTACACACCACTCAACATTAATTTCTCTTCAAACGGGCATTATGCTCAATACATCTTTCTTAGTCTGAATCTAAATAATTTTCTTATTTTAATAAATGGCACCTTTTACGTAATATTGACGTCATAAGTGACATTTATAATGATGTGCACTGTAACTTAGCTTGTGTCTGGTAACTGTATTATAATTGTGGTAAATTACACTATCAATTTTTTCTCGACTTTCCTTCAAACACGCACATATTTTTAAATTAAAAAAACTGAAGTGCACAGGTGTTAATAGTTTCGCTACCTTATGCAGGTATACGTCCCGATAATCATTTTCGTCGATATACACTATCGTAAATAACCATCGAGCTTCTCTCCCATATATAGGAAATCCTAAATATTGCAACATTAATTCCGAGAGAAGAGAAGAAGTTAACGCACACACGAATCTCTCGAATGTGCTTTTTAAATAAACAGGCCACGATCATGGCAGCGATTGTGTGTGCTTGTTTTCTTGTTTATTTTGAAGTGTTATGGCGGGTAATTTCGTAAATTATCCCCCCGAAGGCTGAATTTGTAACTAAACTACGTATTAGCGGTGGATCGAACGGCCAACTAATTCCTATCATTAGCGTTAAGGTTCGATTCGTGATGTTTGAATATGCTGACGTGGACGGACTCATGACAGATACCAGTTCTGATTTTTTTCAAAGAAATACAGACGGTGTAATAGACTAAGAACATCTCACTTTTGTGTCTAATATGAAATGAAACATTTTTAAAGAAAATCGATATGGGCTAAAATAAGTATCGTATTTTTGTTTAAATTGTATTCTTTGCAAACATTAATTAGATTAGAGTATGGACTGAAAGAGTATATCTGTGGATGTGGTGTATTAGTTTATATGAGCACTAGTAATATTAGATCCATTTTCAAGCATGAGTGTGATAATAATCTATTAATTTATCATACTACCTATATCCTGATTTAATTCTTATTTTATGTACTTATATGCAATCACATACTTCGAAAGTGGTTATACTGTATGAAAAATGTACGTGGAAAACTAAACCAAAATATTTGTGAAAAATTATTCATTATATACTATCTTTTGGTATTGGGTTTAGAAATTCACATATTTCACTAATATCACTGGTCAACAGTGAAATTGCTTCTTAGGTGAAAGTACCCAATCCTGAATGAATTCAACGTGCTGAACACGAATATCACATTGAAAAAAGTTGATTGGCTCACGTTCAAGAGATATTGACGTTTTGTCCATTGTATATATAGATGCTATTGCATAATGTAATGCAATTTAGTGAGAAATTACGAAATTTTGCGTCATATTGCATCACCCCTTCATGCAAAGAAGTTAATGCAGCATTTACTGTAAGTTTCCATTGAGAGTGTTGCGAAATTGATTGCGCAATATCAAGCAATAGCTAATTATAGTTTATTTATAAATGGCCGACGTGACAGTTAACTCTAGCATACATAAGTGATTGCTATAGTGTAAAGTAACTAAACAGTAGCAATGCCTCGTAACTGTGTTAATAGTGCAAATAACTTCTGTTATATTTGCGGAGAAGTGACATTTGCTGCACAGAAAAAGAACATCAGTGCAACAGTTAAGAAAGCGTATCATTTGTATTTTGGTTGCAAGATAGGCGACCAGGACAAAGACTGGGCCCCACACGTATGCTGCCGCACTTGTGCCGCAAATCTTTCACAGTGGTTTAATGGCAAAAGAAAGGCAATGCCATTTGCTGTGCCCATGATTTGGAGGGAGCCCACCAATCACGTTGACGACTGTTATTTCTGTATGGTACGACCAGCTTCTGGAGGCATCACCAAGAAGAAGAAGTGGACAGTTGAATACCCTAACATACCATCTGCTCTGCGACCTGTCTCTCATGGCGAAGGACTCCCAATTCCAGAACCTTCTACAGATTTTTCTATCAGTTCAGACGATGAGGATGGCCATGCGTCGGCGAGTTCTCCTCAACGTGGCAGTAAGGATGATGAGTTTTCGTGCTTTGACGAAACATCTGCACCACATAAAATTACCCAGGATGAAATGAACGATCTTGTTCGCGATTTGGATCTGTCGAAAAGCAAAGCGGAGATACTGGCCTCAAGACTTCGACAGTGGAATCTTCTGGAACAGAATGTCTGAGTGACTTCATTTCGCACTCGCCATCAGCTCTTCGAATCTTTCTTTAAGAAAGAAGAAAGCCTTGTGTTCTGCTGGGATATTGATGGTCTACTACAAGCTCTCGGTATTGCACATGATCCCCACGAATGGCGGCTGTTTATAGACGCTTCAAAACTGAGCCTAAAGGTGGTTTTGTTGAATAATGGGAACCAGCTTCCATCCATACCTATTGCACATGCGGTCTACATAAAGGAGACTTACGGCAATCTAAAGCAGCTACTGGAGACGATTAACTACAGCAAGTATGGCTGGCAGATATGTTCTGACCTGAAGGTAGTATCTCTGTTGATGGGTTTGCAGCAGGGATATACAAAGTACTGCTGTTTTCTTTTTCTGTGGGACAGCAGAGCAATCGATTTGCACTACATCAAGAAAGACTGGCCTCCGAGAGCATTTTTTAAGCCTGGAGAAACGAATGTACAGCACCCACCATTGGCACAGCCACACAAAATCATCATTCCTCCTTTACACATCAAACTCGGTCTTGTCAAAAACTTGGTAAAAGCCATGGATAAGAATGGACCAGCATTCAAGTACCTGCATGACAAATTCCCTCGACTCAGTGAAGCCAAAATTAAAGAGGGCATCTTTGTGGGGCCTCAAATTAGACAGCTCTTCCGAGACCCCAAGTTTGAGGAACTTCTTCAAGGTAAAGAAAAACAGGTTTGGGATGCATTCTATCAAGTGGCAGCAAACTTCCTGGGGAATGACAAGGCAGAAAATTACAAGTGTCTGGTTGAGGATATGTTGGCTTTGTTTCATGAATTCGGCTGCAATATGTCCTTAAAGATCCACTTTCTTGATTCCCACTTAGATTTCTTTCCTGATAACTGCGGGCAGGTCAGCGATGAGCACGGCGAACGCTTTCATCAGGACATTGCCACCATGGAGCAACGGTACCAAGGCAAATGGTCTACGTCAATGCTAGCTGACTATTGTTGGACAATCAGTAGAGATGCTCCACAAGTCCACTACAAACGGCAGGCCAAAAGAAGTCGAAAGCCGGAAGCAGACTAATGTTTTCTTACCATGTATTATAATATTGACATAAGTACACTTTTTCTGAAATATGCGTAAATGTTTTCTTACCATGTATTATAATATTGACATAAGTACACTTTTTCTGAAATATGCGTAAATGTTTTCTTACCATGTATTATAATATTGACATAAGTACACTTTTTCTGAAATATGCGTAAATGTTTTCTTACCATGTATTATAATATTGACATAAGTACACTTTTTCTGAAATATGCGTACATATTACAGAAAACCCGTAGCTAATTCAGCTTTTTCTTAGTCATTTTCGTGTTCAGCACATTGAATTCATTAAGAAATGACTATTTTCAGCTTGGAAGCATGAACTTTTCGAAAATTTGTTGCCCAGTGATTCAAACATTTCGCTATTCCACTTACCTTGTTATCATTTTCTTGTCAAGGAATACGTGTGGACTGTTATTTAAGTATGTACTTTAAGTCTTCAAATTTATATAAAATTTAATTGAACGTTAACTTTAATAACATGAATACCATTATCCAAACTTTACAACAAATATAATGTAATTCAAGGTCAGTAATACAAAAAGTGTGTTCACAACTTCCCTCAGTTGGACCTACCCTACCTTTTTAGAATATTGTTCTTCTAATCTTCAAATTCTCACCAATAAAGAAATCTATTTGATCAAATTTGTAATGCTAATTCTATTCTATTTTTTTTACTTTAATAGCTATTGAAGTAAAACCTATATACAAATTATAAAGTAATAAATTCTACTAATGCTAGGTCCACTACCTTGAAGATTGATATACTATCAATTAATAAATTGAATGTAACTTGTATTGTTTCCAACAATGACTATATTAAGACGTTTCACGATTTTTTATAGTGAGTATGAATTTTCTCATATATACAGCCTGTTTCAAATTAACTGGGCACTATTGCTAACTTTGTTATTATTGGAGCTATGACTTTGGTTAAATTATCAAATTAGCAGTGTTTTTATTGCTGTTTACGATGGTGAACTTTCAAAAATAATTGAACATCACTTTTTTGTGATATTAGAAAGAACATTATTTTTTTAAATGGAACATCCTGTATATTTTTACTTTAAATGAAAGAAAACCTAATTCCAGACAAAAATTATTGTATACTCTTACATCAAAATACTTGAAATAACGCAGGTATTAACCATTTTGTGAGTTAATCAAAGTGGCTGTTATTCACACTGACTTCAATTATTTGTTGTACTCGCATATCAAAATATGTCATTTCGCGCATACATTTAAGTGCGAGAAATAAATATTGTATTGAAGAAATAAATCATCATTACAATAATAAGGTATAATTGTAAATATGTGGGTCCATTCTTCAGACTTGTCATCATTAGATTTTACTTTCTTATACGTAGGATAAGGAAGTATGGTGATAAAAATTTCCGACCTCGAGATTTTTGACAATCTACGTTTTAAAGTTTTAAAGTACCCTGATACAAAAAAGTGGTTTTTATAATCTCTCTCTCCTACCGGAAGTAGGTTTTTTATTCTTACCACAAATCAGTTTTTTGCGAATATCCCGCAAGTCCTGCTTTCTACACAGGTGCATTATGGGTATAAAAGTATTTAAAATATAATTTTCAATACCTTTTGTATAAAAAGAAAATTAAAATTCGGACCGGATGTTTATGCATTAATTCAATAAACGGTAGAAGCATTTCGAATGCTATAAAAGGCGCTCATAAAAGAGCTTTAACATGGATTCAACAAATTGGTGATATTTTTGAACATTTGTTGTAATTTTACAAAGTTAAATAAATGATTTATTGAAAGTAAGAACTACTTTGATTAAATCACAAAATGGTTCATATCTGCGTTACTTCAATATTTTGATATAAAAGTGTTTAATGACTTTTGTCTACAATTAGTTCTTCTTTCATTTAAAGTAAAAATATATAGTCTGTTCCATTTAAAAAATTAATGTTTCTTCGAATATTACGAAAAAGCGATGTTCAATTATTTTTTAAAGTTCACCATCGTAAACAGCAATGAAAACACTGCTAGTTTGTTAATTTAACCAAAGTCATAGCTTCAATAATAACAAAGTTATCAATAGTGACGAGTTAATTTGAAACAGGCTGTATATAGGTATCGATTTATTATTCTAAATGGGAAGTACATAATTAAGACTATAATAATAACAGCAAAAAGAAATAAATTAAGGATACTTATCGGATCTTTAAAATGGGACTGCTGCACTCTGACAAAGGTCTTATCCAGGCTTTGAACAAAATATCACGTTAGGTGAGGCTTTGCTCTTAAAATAACGGCATACTAATAAGAGAGGAGTATATTTATTTTAACCTAGTGAAATATTTTTCAATTTATTTTTTTTTAATATATAGAATTATATTGTTTGCATTTTTTATTAAATTTTTCTAATCATTTTAATAAGGTAAATTTACCCATAGGTGAGGTTCGAATTCAAGAAATGCTTTTTATTTTATTGTTATTGCACATTCATTGAACACGAAATATGTTGATAAGCAGTGGTCATGTCATCAGCATATATTAACTTTTTAGAAGTTATAATTTGTATATAAATTACAGAGTAATGGATGTAATGCTCCTTCAGATAAACCAGTATGTAAATGTTTTGGAGCTTTTTTACCAAAATAAAAAAATATTTTTTATAAGTTGAATGAATATTATTCACACTTATCTGGTACCTTCCATTATCTTCAGGTCACCCCATGAATTCATCTGCTTCTTCCCGATATACTCTAGTATGGATTTAACCTCCATTTCTTTTCTTACATGTTTTTTTCCTTGTATGTCTCATTATGATGACCTTTACTGAGTATAGCAGTGAAATCTTGGGTTTTCTAGATATAAATTTGTTTTAATGAACTGCTGTTTAACAGCATAGCACGCTTTCATTGCTTTTCCTATTCTTTCGCTGATATCTATTTCTTAGTTCCCACTGCTTCCTATTATTGTAGATATAGATTAGATATTAATCAGATAGATTTAAAGCGTTGTACTTGTTCTGTGTCTTCACAGTTTAGCTTTATGGTAATCTTTAACTGGTCATTCCGTAGCATCATGACTTTGTTTTTTATGTTAAAGTTCAAACTTTAGTTTGAAAATACCTATAAGCAACTTTTGCCTTTCTAAATTCAGCACATTGATTCAATTAATTAATTATAAATAAAGACAGTTACATTCTAAAAATACCAGATGTATATTAATATTAGAATAGATTCTATCAAATGCAACAACTTTTCTAAACTTATTGTATTCAATCTCTCAATAGTAAAAAGTTCGTGTAATATAAATTCTGAATTTTTCTAATGTCTTTAACAAATTCCAAATACTGTTACCAATACGCAATAAAAAATTTGTTGAAAATTTGTCAAATTTAATTCTTCTGATATGTAATATTATGATTATTTAAATGCTGCATTTGGTATTGGTGATGAAATGTAAGAAAAATGACTCGGTTGACCAGTGTATTGCCTAAACCCTCAAAATGTCGTTTAATTTTGAGCGTCCTTGTAAATATTGATAATCATAACGGACTCAGCAGAAGAAGGCGAGTTCTACCGCTGCATCCTTAGCACATAACACCGTCCCACGGTATTCCATTACAAAATGAAAACGTGTAATTATATTTTCAAAATATCAGAAACCAGTCTCCGATTTATTATCTGATCATGAGAATGTGACCTTGCGAACGGGATTCTAACTCGGACAGAGTCACATTCACATCGCCGGCCGACATTAAGGTATATTAGTTAGGTAGTTTTCTCGACTTTACTTAATCTATGTAATTATAATACTACTCACTATTCGAATTCCAGCGCCATCTATGGCTCATTAATAAATTCTGCATTATCTTTTCTCCCTTCTCTTCGTCTCTCTCCTTGCAGGGTTCGGTCTGCTGACCATCATCCAGATTTCGATGATGGATACAAACAAGATCATTGGCACAAACTTCTGCATTTGCCCGTGTTAGAGCTCTCCTTTTCTACCCTGGATTTCTGTAGATCTACTTTTCTTTTTATTCGCAACAAACCAATGCAATTCCTTGCATGTTCTTGCCTACTGCATAGGTTGTTATATCATTAGGAGAGTAGATCGAGTTTTATTACTGATAAGAGGTACCCCCGAAGCGTAAATTTAACTACGGTAATTTGCACTTGAGTATCTTTCGACATGCGAAAAAAATAGTATGGTATTAAAGATATTGATCCTCGATTCTTAAGCGTTAACTTGCAAAGTTGATGAGGAGAATTTCGTAATACGATTATTACTATATATTTCGTTTATCATCAAGGTATTTTTTATAAAGTTTGATAATGTTGCTATTTTATTGCTGATGTTTACAGTAGAAATAATGTAAACAGAAAAAATCCAAATGAGGAACATTTTATGGTGGGGGGAGCGAAAAGTACAAAAAAAGCTATTTATAAATATTTTAATAACAATAATGATTTATTAACTAGGTACCCAACAGAAAATTACAAATGGGGCAAAAGAATTACAAGAATGATCGATAATACAATGTAGATTATGAAATTATGTATTACATAAGTATGACAACAATAACAACAAACACAGCATATTATATAATTTGAAAAATTTACAATAAAATCCCAAAAATGATTCATGTCAATTATTGAAATTTATACCAGTATGGTATAAGGGTGCGTCGAAGCAAGTTAAGCTCTATGTTTTGGAATTTCCATTATATTTATTCTATTTTTGTATTTATAGCTATGTTGGTGTCAGGTAAACAGGTTTATTAATCTTTTACATTAAACAGCGTTGATATTAATTAAAAAATAATAATAGAATAGTGTATGTTACGCCCCTTAATCAATTAATAGAGGGCGAAAATGTAGGGCGCTCCCAAAACCAGAAGTACATCGTTTTTATTTAATAATTAGGGGCAATTCAGTATACAACCCCACCAGTTATTAGTTACTCTCACTAAACACCTAATTGAACGTATTAAACCTGGCCATTTAAGACACCTGTCGTCTTACTTGCAACTTCCCTTCTGATCTCGGTTGATAAAACAAGTAACTCTGCCGCCGCTTGTCGCAATGGAGACGGTCATGGGTCTAAGCATATACGACGATGGACTAGCTTAATGCGCCATGCACCAGTCAACAAGTTTATTCTTCAAAGCTGGAAGTAAGAAACACCAATAATGTTAGAAGACTAATTATAGTGCGAAGTTATATATTGAAAAATGAAATCGTTACTCTAAAGTAAAGTTACAAGTGAAAATTAATAAAAGAAAACTACAGAGGTTGCGTCAAATAAGTGAAGCTATATTAACTAGACAGGCTTATGCCAACTGACACTAGTCAGTTTAATAACACAAAATTTTAAAAGCATTGATTGAAAGTAACACAAAAAACTGAACTGGGTAGAGGTTACGTTATTTAAGGTCTAATAACTCTTGTCAATTTGCGTGGTGATAATCAACAGATAAGGAGATCTCATTAGACGTACATAAATCCTACATAAAATTAAACGTGATATAATATAACGTATATATGCACAGCAATGTGCAAAATTTATTTAAAAAATGAGGTGTGGCCACCACACGACTTTCTTATACGTATGAAAGTGTTACTTCCGATCCGAATTTTGAAATTTCATTTATACAAAAAATATTCCATATCCAACTCTAAATATTCTTGTACTCTTCATAAATATATATAGAGAATGCATAATTTACGACATATTTCCAAAAAATCGTTATTCGGTAAGTGTGAAAGTGTTACTTCCGGTCCGAATTTTGAAATTTTTTTTATACAAAAGATATTTAGAAGTACGTTCTAAATACTTTTATACTGGTAATGTACCTGCCTAGAAAGCATAACTTGCGAGATATTCGCAAAAAACTGATCTTCGATAAGAGTAAAAGACCTACTTCCGGTAGGGATTTCGAAAAACTTTATTAACACAATTTTTCTCAAATTTAATTTTGAGTACATTTGAATTCTTTATAAATTTGTTTAAACTTAGTAATTGACGAAATATTTGCAAATTTCGATTTTTTCACCGAAGTAAACTACTACTTTCGGTCTGCCGATTTTGCTCAAAATCTAATCGGTTCTCAAGAGGCAGATTACATTCGTAAATATAAAATTTGGAATTGATATCTGTAGCGGTTTAACCGCTATCGTGGTCACAGACAGACAGACACACAGACATTTTTTTAAAACCACTTCTTTGGTATCAGGGGACCTCAAAACGTGGACAAATGCAAAAATCTCAAAAATTTTCATCATCACAATACTTCCTTATACTACGTATAAGAAAGTAAAAAAGAAACGAACTAAAGGTGACCCAAAATCAAAAAGTCACTTTGGAAATACACAGAAGGTGTACCTACGATAATTAAAATTTATTAAGGGGAGGGTAGGGTTTCTAAAAGAATTTTTTTTTATTTTTTTTATTTGATTTACTGAATGGAGAACCTTTCAAGAATATTGTGTGAAAATTTGAGATGAATCTGACCAAAACTAACGAAGATACAGCGGTTTAAGCGACCGCGTGTCACTTCCGCGCGCAGCTTAAACCGCTACGGTATAGCGGTGGCCGTCATACAAACGCCTAATGCCCTTCAAGGATTTGACGTCTACTGTTTATTTAGTCAGTGTCAATGACTGGCATCGATGATTCAGTGTGAGGTAAACCGATAAAACTGGCTTATGGACGTTTTATTCCAATTTGTTCAAACTTTCAAGCGTTTTTCCCACAATTCACGTTTTCAAAGTCGGTGCCCCTCATAACTTCAAAACTACTGCACCGATCCTTTTGTAGTTTTGAAGACTATTTCTGTACATAATTTACGAGGTAACGCTGGAGAGTTTCTTTCAAATTTGTTGATATTTTTTATTTTACAATAACAAATTTGCCGATTTTTTCCGCAAAAATCGTGTTTTTCATTTCAAAGTGTTCCCGAAAAGTGAAAAATAGAAATTTCGAAAAACCCTCCCAGCGTTACCTGAAGAAAACGATTATCTAACGAAAAAACTTTGATTTTTTCATTTCAGATGATTCAGCACCGAGCTATGAGGGGCACCGCAATTCAATTTTTTTTCGAGACACTTCAAAATAATTGCTGCCATTGCCGAATTTTTTAATATTTCTTCATGAAAATTTCACATAATGTTCTTCAAATGTTATACTTTAATGTACCATTGGCTTTAATGCATAGATTTCAACTGTGTCGTCAAAAAAAATTCACAAATATATGCCTTTTTTTCCACGAATTAACCCTACCCTCCCCTTAAACAAAGCATAAATTAAGCACAAATAATCAAACCAGCACAGTATAATATTGTCTGTAAATAAGCACTGACTGTTAAAATTAAAATTATCCAATAATTACGATGCATAAATTTACGATACAAGTTACATAACAAATAAACATCCGGTATAGATATAATTATTCAAACAAATTTTAACTGTTGTTCTCAAAATATTCCTATTAACTCCCAGTTCAATACTTACAAATAAACCCCCTCAAAAGAAAACAGAATTTCATCCTCAAAAATTTAATCATAGCTCACATCAACAATACTTTACACAAAATCAACATTACGACGCAAGTTTGACAGCCGGTACGAAACACCACGACTAATACTATAAAATTGGACCGTACAAATGGGAAAGTCCATTTGAAACGCTAAGAAGGAAATAAAAATAATTATTAAGGAAAAACTCCAATTCTAAACAGTTGCGTCAATATCAACAAAACTCAGCAGGAAAAATAACTTCCATATAGAATCGCAAGTGAATCCACGATCATCTGAACTAATAACAACTCAACGTCCATTAAATTTCTTTGACAAAACCAAATCTAAGCTGAGTCGTGCTTTTGCAGTCTTTATTACAAAGCCGTATACTAATACACTAGATGTATAGCAGAAAGTCAAAATTCTGAGGATCTTTAGTCTAAAGGCGATAATTCGGCATGCCGATTGCACCTTAAGCTACAAGAATATTAAATAAAATCTGAACTTTTTAAGTTCTCATCCAAACAGTAATTCCGTTGCATAAGGCATTTAGTTAAAGTAAAAATACATATTGGATGCAAAATGATTTTTAATCGCAAAAACATATCAACATCTCGTGAACTTTAACATACCGTAGTCGACAATTTTTAAGTTCTGTTTAGCTATCTATCCCATGCATTGTAAATGCAGCTATACCTGCTTTCCAACAGTGGCGAGAGAAGCAATGCAGTCGGGGGATATTCACATTTCATAGGAAACGTTTTCCGGGTGTACTTGGCAGCTTCCCTATATGTTTGTCTTTATTTTATTTCGGTATGCTCTTTTCCTCTTCTACTTTCGTACCAGAAATTAAAATATGTCGACTACGGTATTATCTACAGGGTGTAGCACCTAAGATGCCTCGGACCGTAGCTTCTCTATCATACAATATATCGAAAGAGAAAAATTGTCCATAACTACAATCGCCATTTCCCTAAAATATTTTTGGTCATCAGTGACGTGCCGTATTCCAGTGGCGTATCAAACCTATGTTTTTTTAAATGGAACAATGTATATTTTGTGGCTGATTCGGAAAGCCCCCAAAGAGTACTTTTTTTTCTTATATAACGTCATACTCTTAACTTTAGCGGTTTCGCTGTTATAACGGTTTTTCTTCGCATTTAGACCGTACTTCGACATTTTTTTTGGCAGGAACTAAATTGTACCGGCGTTTCGGTTATCAAATGGGAACCATATAAAATAATTATATCGTTGGATAATCGAAATTCCAAGTTTTACATTAATTAAAAAAAAACATTTCATTACAAAATGAAAAAGAAAAAAAGTTGTTAGGTGAATTCGTCGAAAAACGTCTTTTTTCAAAGTCAGCTGTCATGACAAAACAATAGAAGTGTCAATGCAAACGGAAAAAATAACAATAAACTGACAGAAGTATTATTGTTATCTGATAAACGTTGCGAAAATGCCTGGAACTCAACAAGAAATGGTTGACATGTGTTTATTCTCGGAGAATGTTTCAAAAATTGTTTGTTGGCGTCACGAGTGTACTCTGAAAGATATCCTCTCAGAACGTATCCAAATCCACGTGAGTTTACAAAGGTGTTGGACAGATTTACGTCTGCTGGTACTGTTCAACGAGCAAAGAGAGTTAGAACGAAGCCAGTTTTGACCGTAGAAAACGAGTTGAAAGTTCTGGAGGCTGCTGTTGAAAATCGTCATAACAGTGTCCGCGAAATTATTAGGAACACTGACAAGTTAGATCCGTTTAAAATTCAATTGCAATTGGAATTTCGATTATCCAACGATGTAATTATTTTATATGGTTCCGATTTGATATTTTAGAATAAAAATGACTATTTGCAACGACCAATTGCAGAAATTCTGCCTGGTTTCAAGATCTTGAGATTGCAATTCCTGGTGCAATTGAATTTTAAATGGATGGAACTTGTCAGTGTTCCTACTAATTTCGCGGGCACTGATATGAGAATTTTCAACAGCAGCCTCCAGAAGTTTCAACTCGTTTTCTACGGTCAAAACTGGCTTCGTTCTAACTCTCTTTGCTCGTTGAACAGTACCAGTAGACGTAAATCTATCCAACACCTTCGTAAACTCACGTGGATTTGGACACGTTCTGAGAGAATATCTCTCAGAGTACACTCGTGACGCCAACAAACAATTTTTGAAACATTCTCCAAGAATAAACATATGTCAACCATTTCTTGTTGAGTTCCAGGCATTTTCGCAACGTTTATCAGATAACAATAATGCTTCTTTCAGTTTATTGTTATTTTTTCCGTTTGCATTGACAGTTGCACTTCTATTGTTTTATCATGACAGCTGACTTTGAAAAAAGACGTTTTTCGACAAATTGACCTAACAACTTTTTTTTCTTTTTAATTTTGTAATGAAATGTGTGTTTTTTTTTAATAAATGGAAAACTTGGAATTTCGATTATCCAACGATATAATTATTTTATATGGTTCCCATTTGATATTTTAGAGAAAAATGACTATTTGAAAAGCCCAATCAAAAATTATCTTCTTTCCTTAAATCACTTGAAAAAAATTAGGAGTAGTTAGAAGAGGTCTTAGTCTATCCCTAAATTCGAAACCGAAACGCCGCACAGTGGGGCAAAGAGCGTTTCTACCTGGCAAAAAATCAAAACATGAAATGTCGTGTTTACCCACTATAGAATTATTTTCTTAATTACAACTATCTTATGCATTAGAAAGCAGGATTGGGGGTATTTTAAATGTACCTGTACTCAACTGTACAGAGGTCTAGTTATCGCTAACTGCTTAAGAATATAGACGTCTACGTAATTGTGTTATATTTGCCCTGTGTTTGTGAATTTATTGTAGTAAAACTTTTTATAATATTTGAGTTTCTTGCTATGGCGCCTTCAATATCAGGTATGTATTTATAGATCACAAATATTTATTGCCATAAAAATCATTTAGATTATATAAAATGTTATAAATAATGGGTTATGTAAACGTATACTGAGTTGTACATATTTGCAAAAAGTATGCATGAAAATAGTTATGTATCAAGTTAGATCACGTTTTAGTTTTAGTTTTATATTAATAATTGAACTTTATATATTATTCACACCACGTTAACATTTCTTGCACATTTTTGCACATTTCGAGATTATTTAAATTTTTTGCAGATATTGTATTTTGCGAAAGTTAACACAATTTTAGATATGTAACTATTTATTAATTTTTATTTACAGGAACGGTCTCAACTAAACTTTTTTTAAGTCGATAAGAACTATTCGACATCATGACAGGTTGCACTAATACTGGAAATGAAGAAAGGGTCAAGTTTTTGCGAGAAGAAATAAAAATTCGAACTAATTGTCGGGAAGAGGATGTAAAAGTTTTAAATAAAACTTTAGCTCACTTCTTCTCACAGTTTAGAGCACGTTGGACGAAGGCCTCTAGAATGAAGGAAAGGTTACTTTTACAAAATAAAGATTGGCTGAATACATCAATGTCATTTCCTTCAGAAAAACGGCAACGGTAACGTAGAGGTCGCCTTCAAGTTATTTTCGAAACTGGTGCAGAACGAACTAAGCGGCTAAAGACAATGTTACTTAGGGAATCCTCTTCTATTGCTGTTTCAAGTTATGCTGCACAAATGAGTCTTAAGGCATCGGGACAATCACAAACTTCTAAGAAGCACGGAACAAGGACTTCAAAAGGTTTAGGGAACACAACTCAATAAAGTGCGACAGAAAAAAAAGTATGACAGTTTTAGTATGCTTCTGCTAAGCTCAGATCATGTGGTGGTGAACAAAAGAAAAAATCTGCAAGCTCTACCGAAAGAGGTATTAGAGCTCTTAAAATCATCATCTGGTCAAGTTGACGCCGACGATGATGATAATGATGACGACGACGAAGACAGTATTGATGACGATGAAACTTTCTATTCTGAAGATGACATTTGTTAATTTTTAAGTAAAAAAATTTGCAAACATTTGGAAAGAAAAATTATGTTTAAGTTATTACGTGTTTTACTTAATAAATACTCCTAATATATAGAGAACATACACTTGCTCTATTTACTTTTATTAACGTTTATGAAAATGTATATATGTAATTTGAAATAAAAAATATTAGGTCTGTGTTTAGATGCTAATAAAAGCTCCACCACGCTACAATTTATATGTGTGACCGGTTTAAGGAAATCACGTGAGGTGCGATAACTTCGGGTGTATGCTTAATATTTTTATGAAATTTTATACAAATGCTACTTTTGTCGATAAGAATCAATGTACCAAAATTCAGCGTTCTTGCTTAAGCAGTTGAATTGATGCTAACTTTCAGGGCTTTCTGCCCCACTGTGCGCCGGGACAATTTAGTTCCAGCCAAAAAAAAATGTCGAAGTACGGTCTACCTGCGAAGAAAAACCGTTATAACAGCGAAACAGCTGAAGTAGGAGTATGACGTTATATACTTTTGACGCACCCTGTATTATTGATATTTATAATTAGTAATAATATTTTTTTTATTAATACAGTATTGCCAAATAGATACAATTAAAAATAACCTTCAATAGAATTAATAGATTATACCTACTAAATCTTGTAATTTAGTAATGTGATTATTGAAAAAAAAAAGTAGATATACTCTACAGATAATACTGAAGACAATTTCAACTAAATCTATTTGGTGATACCTTATTAATGAACAAATTACGTGACATATCACTAATACGTACAATTATAGTGAATGTCACAGAGAGTATCTGAGATTTGTTTGTGGTCTAAATAAGCACTTAATGATACACAAACGTTACGGTTCTAATTAGATAATCATGTTGTCAAAGTCTACCTATCCATATATACTATGCCCGTATGTGGTCACTTAAGTGGTAGTTATTGTATTGTTATTATTGTCAAATTTGGAGACCCATTTCTAAATGTACACATTCCTGTTTGTCTACATTTTAGGTAGAGTTTTGAATAACTGTTTTAAAACACTTAGGGAAATAGGTAGGCTTCTCGTACACGGCTAATGTATAGAGAAAATTATTCTATTTAGAGAATTCTTTTTAAAGTACCAAGTATGTATTTAATTAGCTCGTTAACATAACATTCTTAACAACGTGTGCTGAGCGAGTTGTCTTGGAAACTTGCACTATTTGCTTTAAAATATGTTAAGGGATACAATGTAATGTTTCATGTGGACTTTCTAAAGTACCTAGAGATATTTTGAGCATTTATTGATTTTTTATATACCGATATCAAGATATACTTTTAATTTTTATTATTCCATTTATTGATCAAATAAACACTAATGCCCCAAAAAGGTTATTATGATATATTGCAGTAATATTCTAAAGATTCTAAAACAAACGTCTCAAAATATGTCTCTTTCATGCAAATGAGAAAATTCAACTAAATAAGTAGCTAAATGTTAGCTGGAAGTTATGTAGAAACAGTAATAATAATAACACTGTTTGTCCAACGCTTTACATTTAGGGGACAGAGTTATTCTGTGTAACATATACTCCTATATACAAAAAAAGGAAAGGACCATTATTTAATTAACAATTAGTAGGTATAGAAAATGTCTTCATAATGGAAGTCTGAAAAACGACACATCTTGACGAGCGGCGATCGTTGTAGTAAATTTGTTCTTAAAAAGGGAATTAGGACTGTAGAAGAGGAACGAACAGATAGTCTGTAAGTGAGAAAGTTCAGAGAGAAAAGCAGATCCCGTCAGCCCGTCCATCCGTTAGACAGCTTTCTTATAAACCGCGCTCCATGAATATCGCGTCGTATTTCAAAAAATGAAGGCTATGAGCCTCCAATAGCAAAGCGTAGTCAACACCAAGTAACTCTTTGAATTGCGGGAAGAACTGGTTCGACTGTATGAGACTTAAATTAAATGAAGAAAAGTCGCAGAGTATACGATTTTCAACAAGAGATGAGCATCAAACTGCAACTCTGCTTGGTTTAAATATTGAAAGTGGCTTAAGGTGGAGTCACCATGTCGACATGGTGTGTGAAAATTTGTCATCTGCGCTGATAAGAATAGGTCAAGTGGCTACCTACAAAGCGGCACGTGTCTCCTATTTTAGTTATTTCCACAGCGTGGCAACCTATGCAATTTTACTTTGGGGTAATTCCTCCGCCGCCAGTAAAGTATTCCTGAGACAAAAGAGGGCCATTAGAGTAATATTGGCGATCAGCAAACAGGTTGTAGGGGACTTTTTAAACAACACGGAATACTTACCCTTCCAAACGTATATATACTTACAGCTCACAGAGCGAGTGTTGACCGGTGGGAAAATCTTCGCTAGGCAAAGTATGGGTCAGTGTCAGACAGAAAAAGTATTCCGAAAAAAAAATGATAACATTTGTTCATCATCGCATACATTAGCCGTATGAAGGAGTAAATGCTAATAAGAAATTAAACTTAGTACACTTCGATGTGTAACGCTTAACAGTCTTCTCGAGATTACTCGTGCCTATCGTATTATGAGAATCCATTGCCAACTTTGTGGGAGGGGCATGTCACTGGCCAAGTCTCGCTCTGTGAGCTGTACCTGTGTAAAGCATGTACAGGAAAATCGGTGTGTGTATAGTGAACATAGTGATTATCGCACATACAACACTAAAAACAATTTGTCAGTACCACATTACCGAGTAAAGTGCGCACAGGGAAGCACAAACTATGAAACCATTAGAATATATAATAAAGTGCACCACAATATCAATGGTTTGCAATCCACAAAAGCAATTATGGTGCTGCGCAAAATGCTAATGAAGGGTGAATTTTTTCCGTCCAGGAATATTTTGAAGCGAATTTGTGACAGGATGAAGCGCACACTCTTTTTAACTCTCTAACTTTTTATCAGCATGTGTGGTTTTAATTCTTGTACAGCGTTGTTTGTTTATTTGTATGCTTCGCTATATAATTATTTGTGTATATGTACTTCTGTGAAAATGGCTTATTTTTTTGTATTTGAAAGGTTAAGTAATGCCTTCATTATTGAAATTAGTTGTCAAAATGATTGGTTCTGAGTATATATTATCTTTATAATTATAACTTCAACTTAATATGTCTTTGTTCCTGGCCGTATAATTTAACAAATTATAATTCATTCTTGGGACTAGCGGCCAAATTTTAAGGAAAGAAAAACCAAATTAACGTTTCGACATCTTTTTATTTTTCGATGTCTTCTTCAGAACAAAAAACTATCAGAAGAAAAACAAAGTTAGCATTATTAATACACCTACATATACATAGTTGTTTTTTGTTGATGAACATAAAACAAGTTTATGAAACAATAATAAATATAAATTTTTTGGTATATATACAGTTAAACAGTTTGTGATTAAGACAATTCAATGTGTGTACTTACATTAAAATTAAATTAGTTATATAATACCCATATTGGGATTTTTTATTATTTGTCCGTCTACGACTACATTTTGTCAGTTTTGTTTAAAATAATGTAACGATAATTATTTGTCACTATTGTATTGATATTTCAATACTAGTCAAATACATACTGATACATGGTTTTACTTCGACAAGGTGTACACATTCCAGATACAAACAAAAACATAGGAAAAAACTCTTTTTTAATACATTGCATGCAGGTGTTCGTTTTGTATCAATAAAGCCAGCAAATATATGTTCTATTCTTTTGTATCGGTATATTAATTTACATTATAATATATTAAAATAAATTTCAGACAGCCCGCTAATTTCTGTTCTATCGTTGACTGCATTATTATCTTTTTTTATCTGTATCATCTCTAGTACGTTTCTAGCTGTGGAGTTTTGTTCTTTGTTAAGGATACTTACGTTATTGAAGTCAAAAATATGTCCAGTAGCATTACAGTGTTTTTTTAATGAAGTTATGTTTTGGCAATATTTGTGGCCTTTCATTCTTTCAGCTAGATGTTGTTTTGTTTGCCCTATATAACTTTTTTCACAATTCCCACATGGGATTTTATATACAACATGGGTTTGTTTTTGAAGAGGCACATCATTTTTAATTTTTGTATATAGATGTTTTAAATTGTTATGGTTTTTATGTGCAATTTTTATGTTAAATGGTGCTAATACTTTTGACATTTGTTCTGATAACCCTCGTACATATGGAATGCCTACATATTTACAGTTAGTGGATTGTATTTGTTTGCTAGGTTTTGATTGTTCACGATTATAATTTTTATGTACTCTTTCTCTAATAATTTTTTTAATGAAATGAATGGGGTAGTTATTACTTTGTAAAATATCTTTGATTTTCGTTAAACTTTCTTCCCTAAATTCTGGACTGGTTAGTTTTATAACTCTATCTACGAGAGCAACTACGACATTTTTTTTATGTGCTATAGGTTGGCACGATTTAAAATTCACATATCTGCCTGTTGACGTAGGTTTCTGAAAAAATTTGGTCTTTATTCTGTTATTACTTCGAATCAAGAATCATAGTACAGCCAAAAAGTTAAAGATAAATAATTCTTTACCACCTAGTATATATGGATTACCTAAACTACACAAACCAGATGTCCCAATGAGACAGATTGTATCTTGTATCCAAAGCCCGTTGTACAATTTGTCTAAACATTTAGCTGATATTTTAACAAACATAACTTACAAAAATGAATACTATATAAAAAATTCATTTGAGTTTAAAGAGTTCATTGACAAAGTACAATTGCAGGATAATGATCAATTAATTTCCTTAGATGTAACTTCACTATACACTAATATACCAGTAGAGTTAGCAAAAAACACTGTCAAAAAAAACTGGACTAATATTTGTCAATTCACAGATATCCCATTAACGGAATTCCTCAATGCATTAGAACTCACTCTATCGACCACATACTTTCAATTCAAAGACAAGTTTTATCGACAAATATATGGTTGTGCAATGGGTGCGCCCATTTCCAGTGTTATAGCCCAATTAGTGTTAGAAGAATTAGAACAAGAAATATTAACAAAATTAAATTTTAAACCCACCTTTTTTAAACGTTATGTAGACGATTGTATTTTGGCAATACCAAGTAATAAAGTAGAATATGTTGTACAATGCTTCAATAGCTACCACAACAGGTTAAGTTTTACACTTGAAATAGAAGAAGGGTGCAGTATAAATTTTCTTGACATGACCTTGATTCGAAGTAATAACAGAATAAAGACCAAATTTTTTCAGAAACCTACGTCAACAGGCAGATATGTGAATTTTAAATCGTGCCAACCTATAGCACATAAAAAAAATGTCGTAGTTGCTCTCGTAGATAGAGTTATAAAACTAACCAGTCCAGAATTTAGGGAAGAAAGTTTAACGAAAATCAAAGATATTTTACAAAGTAATAACTACCCCATTCATTTCATTAAAAAAATTATTAGAGAAAGAGTACATAAAAATTATAATCGTGAACAATCAAAACCTAGCAAACAAATACAATCCACTAACTGTAAATATGTATTCATTCCATATGTACGAGGGTTATCAGAACAAATGTCAAAAGTATTAGCACCATTTAACATAAAAATTGCACATAAAAACCATAACAATTTAAAACATCTATATACAAAAATTAAAAATGATGTGCCTCTTCAAAAACAAACCCATGTTGTATATAAAATCCCATGTGGGAATTGTGAAAAAAGTTATATAGGGCAAACAAAACAACATCTAGCTGAAAGAATGAAAGGCCACAAATATTGCCAAAACATAACTTCATTAAAAAAACACTGTAATGCTACTGGACATATTTTTGACTTCAATAACGTAAGTATCCTTAACAAAGAACAAAACTCCACAGCTAGAAACGTACTAGAGATGATACAGATAAAAAAAGATAATAATGCAGTCAACGATAGAACAGAAATTAGCGGGCTGTCTGAAATTTATTTTAATATATTATAATGTAAATTAATATACCGATACAAAAGAATAGAACATATATTTGCTGGCTTTATTGATACAAAACGAACACCTGCATGCAATGTATTAAAAAAGAGTTTTTTCCTATGTTTTTGTTTGTATCTGGAATGTGTACACCTTGTCGAAGTAAAACCATGTATCAGTATGTATTTGACTAGTATTGAAATATCAATACAATAGTGACAAATAATTATCGTTACATTATTTTAAACAAAACTGACAAAATGTAGTCGTAGACGGACAAATAATAAAAAATCCCAATATGGGTATTATATAACTAATTTAATTTTAATGTAAGTACACACATTGAATTGTCTTAATCACAAACTGTTTAACTGTATATATACCAAAAAATTTATATTTATTATTGTTTCATAAACTTGTTTTATGGTCATCAACAAAAAACAACTATGTATATGTAGGTGTATTAATAATGCTAACTTTGTTTTTCTTCTGATAGTTTTTTGTTCTGAAGAAGACATCGAAAAATAAAAAGATGTCGAAACGTTAATTTGGTTTTTCTTTCCTTAAAATTTGGCCGCTAGTCCCAAGAATGAATTATAATTTATTATCTTTATATATATAATAAAACACTATAGTGTATAATTTCAAAATTAATATAATGTTTAACACACTACATATGTTTCGCCACACTGTGGCTTCATCAGGTGGATGAAAATACAATTTCAAAATACAAATTAGCTCCTATATATATATCAATACAAATTACAAACATAATCTCATTCTAAGAGGGGGTGGACATGTTTAAATTTTAGATTTAGTAGGAGGGGGGCATTTAAATCTAGTTGATCATTTAATATTATACCTAATTTATTACATTTATTAATTTCTAAACTTTCTAGCATATTAAGTTTTTTACTTTTTCCTAAAACATGTAAAGTTGTAAAATTAGTATTGAATTTATGATTATGTTCTAAGCAATGATTAGCAAAAGTTGAGTCTGTCTTCTTATCCCTATAACATCTTTTGTGTTCTTTCATTCTAGTATCAAATGTCCTTCCTGTCTGTCCTACATACACTTTTTTACAGTCTTCGCATGTCAACTTGTACACCCCTGGGTTTAATCTATTGTCCGTTTTATCTTTATTGTTTTTTATTGCGTTTTGTAAGGAATTGTTGGTTTTGAATGAAATTGTCTCTTCACTACTTGTTTTAATTAAGTTCCCTACTGTGTTTGAAATTATACCAATGTATGTGATGGAATTATAATTGTGCGTTCTATTGTTTTTTACTGTGGGGTAAATTAAAGATAGCGTTTTGGATTTCTGTAGTTTTTCTAAAATATTATTAATTAAATCTATAGAGAAGCCGTTATTTAATGCTATAATGTATATTCTGTTTAATTCTAAATCAAAGTTTTCTTTATTCAAAGGGATATTAATTAGTCTATGAAGCATTGATTGATAAGCAGATAATTTTTGTGTAATGAAAAACTACAGAAATCCAAAACGCTATCTTTAATTTACCCCACAGTAAAAAACAATAGAACGCACAATTATAATTCCATCATATACATTGGTACAATTTCAAACACAGTAGGGAACTTAATTAAAACAAGTAGTGAAGAGACAATTTCATTCAAAACCAACAATTCCTTACAAAACGCAATAAAAAACAATAAAGATAAAACGGACAATAGATTAAACTCAGGGGTGTACAAGTTGACATGCGAAGACTATAAAAAAAGTGTATGTAGGACAGACAGGAAGGACATTCGATACTAGAATGAAAGAACACGAAAGATGTTATAGGGATAAGAAGACAGACTCAACGTTTGCTAATCATTGCTTAGAACATAATCATAAATTCAATACTAATTTTACAACTTTACATGTTTTAGGAAAAAGTAAAAAACTTAATATGCTAGAAAGTTTAGAAATTAATAAATGTAATAAATTACTACAATTTACTGCAATTTTAACTATTCTAACGGTATAAAAAGGATTTTCCCTTAAATATTGTAAAAGCACGTCTTCTTCGCGCGTGGATATTCGGGGACGAGCAGAACCACCTCTTCTGTATAATGTTCTTTCCTGCTCTCAGCATTTCTTAATCTTTAGCAGAGTAGATTTATTTATGCCAAATTTACTCTAATTTACGGGCATATTGAATATCTATATCCATCAGTTAAGTATGACAAACTTAATTGACGCTAGATGATAAATTAAAAACTAAAGTCATATTTACATAATCGTATATTAAGTATACGCCAGTTTATTGCACAGAACTGTACATACATATACAGTGAGCTCAAAAAGGTTGGAATAAATTCATTTAAAATTCAACCTTTAATTTTTTTAAAAAACACTGGGACCCGTCAATTTTTATTTTTAGATGGGCATTTTTTAAACTAATTTTTGTTTATACAGGGTGACAAAAAAAACGATTTCATTTGACACTTCAATTTTTTTTAATTGAAACACCCATTTTTTATTTTATTTTCGGATTCAACGTAAAATTTTGATCACATTTCATGTATTATAACCTAAGTCTAAGTTAAGTTCTTTTCTAAAATAATCAATGTAATTTAAAAAAAAAATATATTTAATTCTAAATAATAAATGTCTCAATAATTCGTAATTAAATTGTGAAATATTAATTTAATAAATGTTGAAATTGGCCACCACCAACATCCTGGCAATATCCGAGGCGATCTTCGAATTCTTGCAAAACATTGTGCACTATTTGAGGTTCTATCAGTCTCATTTCTTGTCTTATTCGGGATTTAAGTTCGTCAATATTGTTCGGTCTGTTGATATACACTTTAGATTTTAGGTAGCCCCATAGATAATAGTCTAACGGGGTCAAATCAGGGAATCTGGCCGGCCATTCTATTGGGCCTCGTCGACCAATCCACCGTCCAGGAAAAACACTATCTAAATATTCACGCACCGGGCGAGTAAAATGGGCTGGTGCTCCATCCTGTTGATACCATAAGCTATCATTGGGAATGTCAGGATCTTCTGGATTTGGATACACTACAGCAAGCGCAGGTATCAAATCGAATTCTAGAAATTCTAGATATCTTTCTCCAGTCAAAGTGCCGTCAAAGAAGAAGGGACCCAAAATTCTGTTTCCAATAATCCCAGCCCAAACATTTACTTTTTGAGGGTATTGTGTGTGACACTCCATAATCCAATGCGGGTTTTCTGTAGCCCAATAACGGAAATTTTGCCTATTCACGGTTCCGTTTAGGCAAAACGTTGCTTCATCCGAGAACACAATTCTTCGTGAAAATTGAGGATCATCAATACATCTCTCCATCATTATTTCACAAAATTGCATTCTTCTATCTGGATCGTCCTCATTTAGTTCATGAACTAACTGAACTTTATAAGGATGCCATTTATTTTTATGTAAATAGTTTAATACAGATCCTTGACTAATTTTGTTCTCGTCAGCAATAGCGCGACTAACTTTATGGTTGTTCTCTTCAACGGATAATAGCACATTCAACTGCACATCTTCTGAGATAGTGGGCCGGCCTTTTACATAATTATCTCTCACATGCCCCAAATCCCTATATTTTTTTTCTATTTTACTAATAGTTGATTGAGATATAGGCGCTCTGTTTGGGTATTTATTGTTGAACAGCTCGGAAACTTCCAGTTGGGTACGCATCCTATCTCCATAGCCAATCATCATTAGTATTTCTATGCGCTCCCTTTCATTTACTCGTGCCATTTTACAGTTAAAAAAAACTACTTTTATTAGAACTTTTATACAAATGTTTAAATACTTTTGACAGGGAATGAACTTCAACGTCAATGTTAAATAACCTAGGTAACAGATAAAAATGGTATTAATGTTTAAATGTTTACAGTTTCAGTAAATTTGATTATGTTTATGTACAGTTTAAATGAAAAGAAATAAGCTAACTTAACTTAGACTTAGGTTATAATACATGAAATGTCATTGAAATTTTATTTATATTTCGAAAATAAAATAAAAAATGGGTGTTTCAATTAAAAAAAATTGAAGTGTCAAATGAAATCTTTTTTTTGAGTCACCCTGTATAAACAAAAATTAGTTTAAAAAATGCCCATCTAAAAATAAAAATTGACGGGTCCCAGTGTTTTTTAAAAAAATTAAAGGTTGAATTTTAAATGAATTTATTCCAACCTTTTTGAGCTCACTGTATATGACGTGTGTAATGTACTGAACTCTATAAAAAACGCAAATAAAGTTATTATTAATGGGAAATTAGTGCAGAAAAAGAATTAAACCGTAAAATCTAGTATCCTGCAAGGTAAAATGATGACACTAACCTGTATCGTCAATGCTATTTTGCCATTCCATTTATTAAATACCGCATAGACCTGCGAAATCAAATTTAGTGCCGATTTGAATTTCCAACATCGGAGGTGCTCCGTGATTGAAAAAGTTTGAAAGCCTCTGGTTTAGAGTAGGTATTACACTAGTTGTATGAGAACTTGAGGTATATTTAGCTTGGAATTATTACATTGTTATAGAGGTTTTTTCTGATTATAAATCAATGCAATCAATGACGTAATTATCAAATTAAAAATCACAAAAAAGACCTAATAAAATTACGTGTAATATTAACATCGTTACCGATAAACTTCATAACTTAGATACAAATTCAGTATAATCATCGTCTATATGTTTAATATGTAAATAACATATAACTACATAATATAGGAGGACATGAGCGTTTCTTTTTGGTATGGATAAAACAATTTTCTATAAAACGAGTAATCCTGCAGTAGATAAAGCGGTCATTACGTTATAGATATATTATTAAGGTATAGGACAGTGGACTGGAATAACATCCTCGGATAACAAGTTCAAAGTAAATTATGCGATTAACATCTTCGATATGTCGTAATTTACACAAATTAATGTACACATCCGTCCACTTTAAATCGAGAACGAACGAATATAATTTACTCATATTAATACAACATAACTTATTTGTGGCTTGTATTATTACACAGTAATTACGATATATTGCCGTACAGATTTATGAATAACAAATAATTTAATATTTTGCTGGATAGGAAACGTTCAATTATATTAAATTGATTTTATAAATGAGTTTCCTTAATGCGTCTATGTATATAAAAAAAATAGGTTGTTTGAACTGGTGACGATAGACTTAAAAATACATATAAAAATTACAATTTGTAAAACGAAATTATCACTGAACTGATTATGAAATTCTTGAATAATCATCAAAACATAAACTCTGAAAATTGATTATGTTCAATAAGAAACTGCTTTAATAAATAAAATTATTAGAGAAGAAACAAAGAAGAGCATCCAAATAAAACTATGAGATGCCCAAAATACGGAAAATTGTCAACAAAATGAAAGCCAAACTGTAAAATGGCATTCAAAGAAAATATATAACGATGGATTCAAAGAAAAGAAAATATTTGATTCAAAACCGATAAAAGGAGTAGTCTAGAATCTTTTCTGAAGCAATACCGTGGTTAAGGTAGTCTTGTAGAAACAACAATAACTGAAGTTCTACGCTTTCCCAAGCGATTCCTTCCTATAGAAAAAACTCTTCTCTGGTGTTGGTTTTCTAGGGTTTCCGCCATTATTTCACGAATACGAGGTAGGAACCATAAATTTCTCGACCTGACAGGCTTATACAGGGTCAAACGTGTTCAAACTCCGTCACATCATGCATCAGTTTTTAGTAATCAGCCAACGAGACTAGCGCACGAAAATGTCTGAAGTAACGAAAATTGAGTACCGCGCGGTCATTAAGTTTTTAATAAAAGAAGGGCATACACCTTATCACATTAAAGAACGTTTAGACGGCGTTTACGGTGATTCATCTCCTTCGTATTCAACTGCAAAAAAGTGGGCAAAATGTTTCCGTTTGGGACAAGAATCCCTGGAAGATGCTGATAGGTCTCGTCGACCAATTGAAGTGATAGCGCCTCAACAAATTTCAATTATTGAACATTTAGTGCTAGAAGATCACCGTTTGAAAGTGAAGGAATTAGCGGTGATAACACACATTTCCGAAACATGTGTTCGCCGAATTCTTGATGACCATTTGGGTATGAATAAAATTAGTGCTAGATGGGTACCGCGACTTCTTTGTGCTCTCCCACGTGAACGTCAAGTCGAATGTGCGTAGTCGTTTTTAAACATGTGTGGAGACGACCCGAAACCAATTTTGGAGTCCATTGTCACAGGGGATGAAACAATGGTTGTGTTTTACGATCCTTTATCGAAAACTGAGTTCATGGAATGGCGTCGACCTGATAAACCTCGTTCCAGAAAGGCGAAAGTCGTTCAATCAACGAAAAAGCTGATAGCCACAATATTCTGGGATTGTGAGGGCATTTTGCTAATTGACTTTAAAGAGCGCAATACAAGTGTGAACGGCACATATTATGCGTCTGTATTGCATAAATTAAAGGACAGTATTCGTGCAGAACGTCTTGGAAAATTGACAAAAGGTGTGCGATTATTGCACGACACTGCTCCCGTTCATACTGCCACCATTTCACAAGCTACCATCCGCGAATGCGGTTTTCAAGAATTGGAACATCCACCGTATATTCCGGATATGGCTGCTTGTGACATTCTTTGTTTTTCAGTTTTAGAAAAAGACAATAGGGGACGTAGTTTTAAGGACGACAGTGAGTTGCAAGCAGCTGTTATAGAACATTTTGAAGGAAAAACTTCAGATTATTTTTACAATGGTATCGAATTATTCATTAATCGCTGTAATAAATGTATAGAAGTTAGAGGAGATTACATTGATATATAAATAAAAATTCTTATATTGTTCCAAGTTTCTTTTTTGTATATCAGGCCGAGAATTTATGGCGCCTACCTCGTACATAGAAGCCAGTCGCTTCTGGTGAGTTCATTTAGGTCATAGGTTCCCAAAGTGGGCGATAACGCCCCCTTGTGGGCGCTGCAGGTCTAAAGGGGGGCGGTAAGAGACCCAGAAAAAAAATGGGGGCGTTGTGTAAAGGCTTAGGGGGCGATTTGTAATTTCATCTAGAATCTAGGAGGACTCTTAGACACCGACTGAGCTCTCGACTCTCGACTAGGGATGGGCGATAAACATCGATGTTCATTAAACATCGATATTTTAGGATCGATGTTCGATGTTTTTGCATCGATGTTTGCAATTTAGATTTATCGATAAACTATCGATGTTAGAAGAAATATAGTGAACATCGAACTTTTAAGCTTGACAAAATGTATTTGCACTAATCACAAAATAAAACAGCGTCCTCTGTTGACAAATACAAAAATGTTTCCAAATTAACAGCTCACATACAGGCTACGAGGATGTAAAATTGTCTACGAATAAAAGAAGTATTTAAATTACACAGTGCTATATCATATAAATTCGAATATTTCATTTTAGGCTCTTTTAAATATTACTCAGTATAAATATTTAAATAATATATAATTAAATACATAAATTTATAGTACTTTTAATGTGCAGAATAAAAGTTAAATTATGTATGCATGCAGAATAAGTGAAGGAGGTAAACGTATTTTCATAGAAAAAGAAGGGAGATAGACATTACCGATGTATACTTCTTCGGGAAATTCCCTAGTGCGTACAATCATACACGACGATACACGTATTAAATGCAAGATGACACATCAGAAATATAAAACCATATCCATATGTATCTCGGTATTTGCCAGCGTAGTCAAAAAAAAATGCAAGACTATAAAATCCCAAATAAAAATCGTTCTCTTAAAAAGCTTTGATACACGTAAATGTATATATTTTTTAAGTATCGGACGATTTAAGTCATGTGGTTGTTTCATGCGTAATTGCATAATATTGTTTTTTTATATAGTTTTTTTTGAGTAGTTTCTAAAGTTAACTACATATTATAAATGTATATATTTCTTTTATTATTTTTTTTGAATAGTGATATCTTTTATATCATTTTGTTAAGGACGTAAATTAATTAAGTTATAATAAAGTTTTTGTTAAACTGCCAAAAAATAAATCTATAAATATAATTATCGATGTTTAAAAACATCGATGTTTGGTAGTCGATATTTTGCAACCATCGATGTTGATCAACGATGTTAACATCGATGTTTGATATCGATGTTTACCCACCGATGTCCCATCCCTACTCTCGACTACAGCTTGTGAACATCAACTAATATTAATTAAGAGATTGCTCAAACCAACTCGGTTCGATATTTCTCTCCGAGTAGTTCATATATCTGTCCTGTTTTATTGAATAAATAAAATAAAAAACATATCAATCGGTCGCTCCGTTTCGAAACGAAAAGAGACACAAACAAACAAATAAAAAGGCAACTGTATCAATCGGCTGGTTCATAGAATACTTGTTCTTACTTGTTGAGTACGATTGAGCGTCGAATGAGATAAACGAGTTTATGCATGTTTGTCTTATTCCTGTCGGTGCGTGCTGCTTATGCAATCCTATATAAACAACGTAATATTTATTTTATTTTCATTTGCGGTTTCGCGCGTAATAGATAAGCAGTACTTAAGTTCAACACTTATACTTACGTATTTCTCAAAACAAAACAATGTCGGAAGTAAAAAAGAAGAGACGGCAATACTGTGCGGAATATATTAAATTCGGATTCATTGAAAATCCTACAAACCCATCGTCGCCTTTGTGCCTTCTATGCCTAAAAACATTTTCGAATGAAGCAATGAAGCCTTCAAGACTTCAAGATCATTTGAATAAAATGCATCCAGATAAGAAAGACAAGAATGTAGCATATTTTCAAGACCTAGAGAAGAAGCATAATACTCGGCCAAGTGTAGCAAAACTCTTTTCGGTGGCTGCTAAGCAAGATGACGACGGACTTCGAGCTTCGTACAACATCTCTTTGTTAATTGCTCAAAAAGGCAAACCACACAACATCGGAGAAGTGTTAATTTTGCCAGCAATAAAGGAAGTAATAACTACTGTGCTTCATAAACCGGCCGCAGATATTATCGGAAAAATTCCTTTGAGTAATAATTCTGTGCAAAGACGAATTGATGAAATGGCCGGAAACATAGAAGAATCATTGTGCAATCATCTGAGGACTAGTCAATTCTCAATTCAGCTCGATGAGTCCACTTTACCAACTAATGAAGCATTGTTGCTGTCTTACGTGAGGTTTATTAAAGATGAGAAAATATGTGAAGAACTATTGTTTGCTAGAAATTTAGAGACCGATACAAAAGGCGAAACCATATTCAATACATTGGAAAAGTTTTGTGATGAGAAAGAGATTCCCTTGAAAAATATTATATCAGTTGCTACGGATGGCGCTCCGGCTATGACAGGGTGCCATAAAGGCTTCATAGCGTACGTAAAAAATAAAATTCCAGATGTCCTTGCTGTACATTGCGTTATTCATAGACAACATTTGGTTGCTAGAAATTTAAGTGAACGACTATTTCAATCACTGCAATATGTCATCAAAGCAGTCAATAAAATCCGTAACTGCTCTTTGAATGATAGATTATTTCATCAGCTTTGTGTTACTAATGACGAAGATTTCAACCGTTTGTTGTTTCATACCGAAGTTCGTTGGCTATCAAGAGGCAATTGTCTGACTCGATTTTACAACCTGTTTGACTCTGTGATAGAGTTTTTGGAAACTAAAGATACAGAATGGCGCAACAAGCTCATTACATCAAAAAATGATATAGCTTACATGACAGACCTGTATAAATTGTTCAACAACATGAATCTCCAACTGCAAGGCGATGAACTAAATTTAATTAAAACAAAAAATGTCGTTGCTGCTTTCGCAGCCAAACTGCTTCTACACAAAAAGAATATGGGCAGACGTGAGTTTCATAATTTTCCGAATTTATCAGTATCCTGCAGTAACGACGACTTGTTTGCCTACTGCCAACATTTGGAAAAGCTCCACATTGACTTCACCGAACGATACCAGGATATTTTGAACTTGGAAATACCAGACTGGGTGTTGGATCCGTTTTCAAATGTCAACACAGCAATATCACCACATCTGGAAGAAGAACTTATAGAATTGACAACGAACGAGGAAATAAAAATCAAGTTCAAAAATGGCTACCAAGAATTTTGGCTACAAAAACCGATCCCGCAATTGTACCCTGGATTGTGGTCAATCATTCAACGATTCTTGATAGCATTCCCATCGTCATATTTGTGTGAACGTGGATTTAGTGCTGTAGCAACGCTGCTTACTAAAAAGAGAAATCGTTTGCATGTTACCGAACGTGGTGACTTGCGGCTGTTCTTGAGTAAATTGGAACCTGATATCAACAAACTTATTAAACAGCATCAGATTCATCCTTCACATTAGTTTTTATATTAGAATCGATTATGTTTGTTTTATTTTGAATTTTGAATAAAAGATACTTTGTCTGAATACTATAAAGTTGCGTTTCAATAATCATTCTCATTGGCAGGTGTAGCCCGTAAAAGTTAACTTGAGACCTGAGCGCCGTTGTGTACTACCTACTACGCTCAGGTCTCAAGTTAACTCATTCATTCTAAACGAGACTTTTACTATAACCCATAGTAAAAGTCTCGTTTAGAATGAATGTTTAATCTCCGCTAATATAGCTCACAATAATTAATTTAATTTGAAGTTATAGTGGTTTTTGAGTAGGTGAAAAAATGGGGGCGCTAAAAAATAATTTATTCTCAAAGTGGGCAGTAGGCAAAATAAGTTTGGGAACCACTGATTTAGGTGAAACAATTGCATACGTAGACAAGACTGATTCCTTTATTATAGGTGATATACTCCCAGATGCTGAGCTTACACCGATAATCAACGAATAAGTTTTGTCTTTGTAATTGCTTCACCAAAACGTACTCACCACCCGCCACTGATAGAAGCATTAACTTAAGTTGTACCACAGGTACAGGCGTAATAATTATTTGTAGAAGTCAAAACACACAAGAATAAGAAGTATATAATGATCTTTCAAAATATTGAAATACCAAGTAAATTGATTAAATTAATCCAAAAGACGATGGAAGGGTCATAGGCAGCCGTTCTGTTTCGAACAGGTATTTACGATGTATTTGAATTTAATGAAGGAGTGAGACATGTGATTGTGTATCAGCAACTTTATTTAATATTGTACTGGAAGGCAATATGAAAGACGTAGTGTTAATGTAAGCGTAATAGAAAAGACAGCACAGATGATTACGTATGCTGATGATCTCGCAATTATAGCCAGAGTATAACGTAGACTGGAGCAAGTAAAGATAAAAGAAAGAGTTGGTAAGAGAGATTTAGTGATTAACGAAGAAAAGACAAAGTTTATGAGAATAGCTGTAAGTAATACAAGCCGCCTGAAAAAACAACGGATAGGAGCATTCAAGTTTGAGGTGGTTGAAAACTTTACATACCTGAGCACTATAGGTAACAACGAAAACCATAGAAAAACAAAGAATTCAAGCGGGGTATAGAGAATATATAAGTTTAAATCATTCATGAAAAAGAAGTGACTAAGTAAAGACACAAATTTAAGAGCATATAGATCACAGCAATAAGACCTGTGGTTACTTATGCGTCAAAAGCTATGTAGGTACCTAACGAAAAGAGATCAGGAAAAATCAAGAATTTCTGAGAGGAAGATTATAAGGAGAATATGTTGACCGAAACAGTTAGGACAATTATATACAGAAGTGTAAATTATATATATACATAACGTTTGTAAAAAATTGGTATGAAATCAATTTTCGAAAGAATATTTTTTTCTAAATCATACTAAGTGTGCCATAGAACTTGAAATTTGAAATCCTATAGCGTAACCAAAAATTTGATTATAAAATTATTATATTAATAATAAGTTATTATAAGTATTTAAAGTGAGTTCTGATTTAATAAATTCTTCTTGGAGCAAATTAATAAACCCTTGAAGTTCACCAATGTCTTTGATAGTACTTATTACAAGTTCAATTGGTATATCAGTATTGAGTGATACAAAAATAAAATATAAAAAAATTGTATGGGCTATTTGTTTACCCAAGTAGCAAAGTAGGATTATTTACGTCTATTCAACTTCATAATAGGTAAATCGAATTTTCTACGAAATTTATACTAAGGAAAATTTTCTTAAAGTTAACGTTGAACTTAGGTGGAGAATTTTCTGATAGTAATTAAAGGTTAAATTTTTCGTGATTTGGTGAATATTAAAGATTAAACTGATAATAATTTGGTACCGTGCGCCTAACTTAGAGAATGACAAATTTAAACAAGGTGGAAGTCCATTTACTATAATAAAATGCCGTAGTTTACGGTTATTATATGTACCTATACCTAGAGTCATTGTCGTTGATGCACATCCCAAATCGTAAGAGCGACGTCAGATTTACTGTTTTACATTTTGAAAATAGTTGCGCGCTCTTATGATGTAAACAAATAACAAATTTAAATATTCAAGATAAAATCAGATTTTTAAAATATTTTTCTATTTTTTGTCAAAAAGTACTTTACATATTCTAAAAATCCATCCCTTTTAAATTTTGCATAATAACTTTAAATGCACCAATAGGACTGTTTGACTTTAAGTCTGACGTTTATGGTATTTATAACTTTGAATGACTTGCCAAACCAACGAGGCAGCTTTTAGAGGAATTTAGATTTTACAGACTAATCTAGAACAGAAACAGTCATGTTCATAATTAAAATAATCCTTGAAAGTTAAAAAGTTTTTGGTTTAAAGTTAAATATTACCAAAATTCAAAATTGTCTCAGTAATTTAACGATGATTTCGAAGAGTTTATTTGGTCGTTTAAAGAAGAATTATTAACTGTATTTATTTATTACTTCATGTATACCTAAAAAGAAAAGAACGTGACATAAATTAAGCCTTATAAGTCCCAAGCCCAAGAAGATATTTTCGAAGGAAAACAAAGCAAAGTTTAACTTAAAAAGTGTCGTCACATTCTTTTAGTTTACTAAAGATAATTCCAAAGTGCATCTTTCTATTTTTTGAGCATTACTATGCATTCAAATTTAATTTCCCTGTTAAGTCTGTTATTTTGTCAAAATTAAGTAGTTACAAACATTAAGTAGGGTTCTTAATTATGACACTGTCAATTTTTCTTGTCTTGCTACTTGGGTAATGGCTCTCCATGTATTAATGATTTTTTTAATATCTGTGTTTCGTGTTTGTGTTGGTACTTTCATAAACGTTTCAAAAAACGTAAACAAATCTTAAAATCCTTGAGAAGATTTCTGAAACCAGATCAGAAAATATATTTGTACTAATGCCAGTCAAGATTCTATCCCGACAATAGTATCAAGGCCTTCGAACCCACCCATCAAACGGCAATTCAATTAAGATTGAAAAAAATTAAAATTTATTTTTCAAATACCTTCCGTAAATGTAATATTAAAATTATCCTAAGAAGATTGTACTACATTTACATTGAGAAGAAATGAAAGTTGTTTATTTGTATATGTCATAGTTATACAGCGGACGTGCCAGGTTTAAATTACGACGGAGCAAAGAAATAATGTAAACAACACGCAGTTACTCAATAGCACTATTCATATGGTGAACTGCAACATCTGTTATTGCCCAAGAACGACAGCAAAAGAAATCGTCTTGCCTCATAAAATTGGTTTCTTCATCGGCGTAGCTAGAAACATGAGGGGTTTTTAAAATTTATTATATTTACCTTATATTTCGCACTGACTGTTAATTACATACTTCGTAATTTTTGTAGTAGTTCCTGTTTAATACCGTTTCATTGAATCTACTTCTCGCAATTATCTTGACTTAAGTGTGCACTGGATTTCGTTAAGTTTCAATAACATACGCATATATTTTTAATTATCATTTATTTAGATCTAGAACATTGTTTATGTTACTATGTTATGGAAGAACGTCGAGAATGGCATCGTGAAACAATGGCGAGTTGGATTAAGGGTTATACTGATTGTATGTTCTCCATTGTCAATGATTCCGAAATTTATTGCAAAGTCTGTAAAATATCGTTACAGAATGCCCAAAAAGCGTACGTACGGTACTTAGCATCGCTAAAACATACACAGAAATTGGACCCCTTGAAAGCTGACAATATTAACGAAGAACTGTGTGAAGCTTTAATGGCGGCTAATATCCCATTAAATAAACTTGACAATCCCACTTTCAAAACATTTTTTCAAAAATATACTGGTCGAAATGTTCCTGATGAATCCACCTTACGCAAATATTATGTTTCTAGGTGTTTCACGAAAACAGTAGTATGCATTAGAAGACATCTTTCATATCATTACGTATGGATAAGTGCCGACGAAACTGTCGATATATTAGGACACTGTGTGGTAAATGTTGTAGCTGCTGTACTACATCCAACTATTCCATATAACGCATATGTAATAGCATCTAAAGTTATAAATACAGTTGATGCGGAAACAGTTACTAAAACCATTGACGAGAATTTGCACAAAATGCTTCATTCGGACTACAGGTACAGGGAAAAATACTTTTATTTGTTAGTGACAGTGTCGCATATATGTTAAAAACAGACAGACTATTAAAGGATACATATCCTTATATGCTGCATATTACTTGTGTACCAAACTTCCATCTTTGTCATTGCTTCCCTCACCAGTAATAACTAGATGGGGAACATGGTTGGAAGCTGCTAGTTTTTATGCAGAGAATTTCGATAGTTTACAAAATTTCGCTACATGTTTAAATGATGATACTGTATTTCTGAGTGCAAGGAACTAACACAAATCCCAAATATAAAAATGCAGTTGTTATTCCTTCAGGAAAACTTTGGAAATTTGCCTAAACTAATCATATATTTTGAAAATCGAAATCTCAAATCAAAAAATGGATTAATCACATTAGATGTGGCTGTTAATATTTTCAAAAGTATTCCAAGTGACTTCGGAAGTGGCCTTCGGCAAAAGTTAGACGTAGTTTTTAATAGAAATCCAGATTTAAAAATAAGATTTATTGCAGCAATTGTATATGGGGACAATGACACAAAATCTAACTGCTAAATACGCTGAAATAAAAGAATATTTCCAGGGACGTTTTCTATCTACAAGGATGTACTTCATTCAAAGAGAACAAATCCTACAGAAGAGAAAATGAACCAATAATAAGGTATTTTGTATTTTATAGATCACCAGCCACATGTTACCCAATTATAAAAATAAAATTAAAACCTCTTTAAAAATACAACATTTCAATAGTGCGCCCATGGGCGATGAGTCATCAACCTTTCGTGTCCGCTCTCTGGTCATAGTATCACAAGATGATTTTGATAAACGAATTCCACAACTGTGAACATTTATTTACTATCAGCATACGAAAGTTATTTATTATCTCATACTTAATGATATTGCTAATTGATTTTATAACTTACTGCAATTAGTAAAGTTACCAGTGTCATATTCAACATAAATAAGTCTTTATTTGTAAATACTAAATATTTTGTTCAGTTTGCATTTACATAACGAAAAAAAATCATTTCATTCAACATAAGAAAATTAACCGTATTACACAAGTGGCGAAATAATGCCTCATCTTCACATTGACTCCCATCATAAATACCACAACAAATTGAATGATGATTATACACACATATACGAGGCATTAAAACATCACAGAAGATTCTTATACCTATGTATATACAAATACGCCACTCGTACAACTTTTAAATGAACGTTTCTAATATCTGATAAAGTAGTTGTGTGACAACATTTCATGAAGAGGGTCCGTGAACAATTGACGTGTGCTTCACTTTAATATTTTCAGAGATTGGCCTCTGATAATTAGCAGAGATGTACTCAGATGCAGAACTTGTGGACTTGTTAAACTTTCAACGTTTTGTTCTCGTTCAATCCTAGCGACTTTTATTTAGTACATTGAAAAGATATTTTTAATTTTCTTTTACGTTTGCATTAAGACAAGAATATAGATATATTTATTATCTTGAAATTATATAAATATACTTAATGAACTCTAGATTCAATTGTGCGCAAATGTACTAGTACGCTGAATCCATAGCATTTAGAATAAATTGTAAAGAAATAAGATAACAGGAAACAGAAAGAAAAACACCAAAAAGTCTACATTATACGAGGACCACCTTTCAAGCTTTTATAAAAATTAGAAAACAGAAAATCCATCATGTTGTGCACCGCTTCGATTTTTTTTAGAATAACAACTAATTTTGGTCGACTTTGACAAAATATATTACTGATGAGTGCACGACCACGGAGAAATTCTGATAACCATTGTAAATAGTCTTTTTAATAGTGCTTCATTAACAAAAGTCGAACGACGCGATTCATTATTGTTAGAAAATTATCCAACCTTCACAAGAAATATGCATTTTTTCACAAAACGCCCAATATACAAAAACTACTCAGTCAATTTATAAACTGCAACTGTTTGCACAATTACAAATGTCATATTTTAATATAGTAATGACACCTCAATAACGCACCTGGTCATTTCTAAAGCTGACTTTCGTATGGGAATTAATATTAATCATTTATATCGAGTATTCCAGAATATCTTATACATGTAATACCTCCGTTATTCGAGTAAATCCAATAATGACACTAAAACTGTATAAACAACTTCGAGAAATCAAAGCAGCGTCCGTCATTTAAAGCGCAATTGTGTCAACAACCAATATTCCATCACCCCCACCTTTTTTTTCAAATCGCAATCTTTTTTTGGCAATAACGAACATGAGTCGAAATACTGTCATGCATAATATGCTGGGAGTTAGTTGATATTATACAGTGCGTGTCTAATGTATCCCCACTACTGTTATCTTTTAAACGAAGTGGAATAAATCATAATAATAAAGAGGGTCGAATGGCCATTTGAAAGGTGATTTGTAATATGTTTGAAAAATCTATTCAAAATTTGTTTCTTTTTTATTTCCTTCATTTGTTAAAAAAGCAGAATTTTACGGGTATCAAAAAAAAAACAAATAATCCTGAACATATCACTGTGGTTTTAGATTAAATTTTTAAAATAAGCACCCTCAACCTCTTGGCAATAGCACAACCGATTGCAAAACAATGATGTAATTATCCTACCTTAAAATTCGGCGTTTTTGTTTTGTTTTCTTCCTGTTTCAAGGTTTTATTCCACTTCGTTTAAAAGATAACGGAGTGGGAGAATTAGCTTGTGTGAAGGATTTCTCAAACCCTCTTTTGTCCATTAACGTCAATAACTTTTTTAGCATGTTTTATTTTATAATGCATTTTATACCGTTGTTTTTTATAAACCTTTGAAGCATTTTGTATTAGATATATATTAAATATTTCTCTTCTTTTTTTTTTAATTTGATAGGAACACCCAGTATATTATGTATTACCGCATTGGAATTTAAACTGCAATCGTTTTCGGCATAAAAAAGAGTGGCTGCTATTTTGCCTTTCAAAAGGCGGAATTTTGTTTCATCACTGCACCTATTCAAATAAAGAAAATATAACCTGTACAAGAAATTCTGAGACACTGGTATACAGAATAATCGGGAAATTATTTTTAGTATAACTAAAGTAAGTGTTTCAGTCTCGTTTGCCATCGTCAGTACGCTTTATAAAAGATAAGTTGGAATAACATTATAGATAGAATCATAAACGGAGACCATTATTTAATACACTGCCAAGCTGAAAATAGCACTCCAAAGGTATCAGAACAGCTATATAGTGAAAAGTCGGCTAATGGGTAAAAGAAGCCTTAACAAAAAGGAATCTAATAAAAAAGTACTCTTGTAAATTTCCTAAGCTATATAGGCTGTCCCAGCTAAGACTTTCGGGTCATATCTCCATTATTATTGAACGAATGTTTTTTTAAATTTAAAATGTAGATACTTTATTGAATCAGGATTGTTCTGTTACTTTTGAAATTAGTGAAAGGTAAAAAGGGTAATTTTCACTCATTGTTCTTTTTTTTCAAATTCCACGAAAATATCTTGATGGTTAAACGCCAAAAATCAAGCCTCTGCAGAAAAAATTAAGTAAAACACCCCCTGTGACCACTTCCTGTGGGGATACGTCAAAACAAAAGTTTATTCAACACCGCCTACAACTCTGAAGATTTGCAGAACAGAATCCGAAAAGCATTTGCATCAATAAATGCTAATATGATGCGAAAGTAATTGATGATTTTAGGATTCGTTTAGAGAGATGTATTGAAGCGGATAGTGGTACATTCGAACATCTACTATGACATTTTCATCTGATTTTTGTTTTAGTGTTCTCGTTTTTTGGTCGTTCTTTGTTATCAACTTTTGCTATTAAATTGTCGTTTTAAAGACTATGGTCAGTATAGCGCAACGGTTCTTCACTTAATAAATTGTCTATATACCAAATTTTATAAAAATTCGTTCAATAATAATGGAGATATATGATCCGAAAGTCTTAGCTGGGACACCCGGTATAATAATTGTATTAAAATAAAACCTCAAACATTGCTTTAAACACTAACCTTCCCACAAATAGTGACGGCTCGGACGCAGCTCTTTTTTTATTGTTGAAAGTTTGGATATAACAATCGAAATATGATGTGGTGCACCTGTAGCACCTCTTTCGTAAATTGTTTTATTTTGTGGATGATCACTCAACATTCGTTTATTTTGTATATACATACACAGCTTTGTTAATGTTAACAGGATGGCGATTAAATCAATCTGCAGATGACAACGGCGTAATTAAAGAAAATCGGGTAATTTTTTTTTAAATTGTGAAGTAATTTTTTGTATATAGATAGGCTGAACTAATCGAGACAACTATACAGGTTGTGCTAATTATCTTACATCCTATTAATTTAATTGAAAAATATTTCAAGTAAAAAAGAAGAATAATTAATAGTTTTATACGTTATAATAATCTGTATTAACAGATTCATATTAAATTTGTGTAATATTGTGTATTAATTTTTTTTGCTGTCACTATACGTAATACAAAATTTAATACCTACTTATCATATTCCTAAAATCCCTTTATTATACAGTTTTCTCTGGGCGTTTTTACATTTTTCTCAAAATTATAACTATCTATTTTGCTAACATTCTTTTGGAATTGTAAACTAAACAGAGTGTTTTATTTTATTGTAATTATAACAATTATTATAAAAAATCGATAGTTTGTAATTTATCTAATGTACTCTATGTAATGCTCCTCCATACATAATAATAATATAGCTATGAATTATAGATATGAGTATGTATATATGCATTCCTAAGTTCTGAAGACGGATCTGTTCCAGTGTCATTTTAGTATTATTGATGGGGTCTGGACTTGGATGACTTAAAGATTGTATCAGAAGCCTTTTGTTTCGACAATCAATTATCTCTAAACTCGACTGCGGCATTTTAATTTAATTAGAGTCTATTATACGGAGCGCATTTCTTCAGAGCTAATCAACCGTTTAGTCCGGTGATTAGGGGACCAGGTTATATGGAAATGCAATTGTGCTTAAAATACATTTATTACTATTAGTTCGTAATTTATCAAAAGAAAGAATCGATTTTTTTTTAATAAATTATGTAGGCACGTCTTTTCGTATTTACAAATACAGTGTGTGACAGTGAAGATCATACAGAAGCCTGAGTGGACACACTTTTCGTGAAAATTATTATTTTAATGTTCGATTTTCTAGATTGAAAAATAAAAGTAAACTCTTTCACATGTTTTTACGTTTTGTTATTTTCTTTCTATTTTCGTCAAGTATAATTCAATCTATAAAGGAAGTATACGAGGTAAATCCAGAAAGTATGTTCCATTTGTATTTTTTGCCGCGGCAACCCTGCGATCGCAGTTCCATACATGCGCTCTATGTCAAGGAGAAGAAGATGATGCCATTTTGAGATCGCTGTTTGAGTGTGTAAAGCTAGACACCCTTTTTTAGAATATAGAAAATTTGACGGTTGTTCCAGGTTGTTCTAACTTTGTTCTAAATTATTCTAAAGTATTTCAAAAAAAAGGTCAAAATTATCCGAGATAATTGAAATAAACGACTTTTTCACCCAGTCCCCTCTTCTCGAAAATTGAAATTCTGAAAGTTGTTACAGGTTATTCTAGTTGTTCTAAACATTGATCAAAAAAATCTCGAAAAAAATGTTCTAGATTGTTCAAGGTTTGTAAATTGTACCAGAGTATTTTAAGAAATAAATAATAATCGACCGAGAAAATGGCAAAAAGCAACTTCTCGCTAGCGGTCTTTTTTCGAATATCTAAATTCTGACGATTGTTCTATGGTTGTTGTAAATTGTTTCAAAATATTTCAAAGAGAAAATCATAATCGGCCGACATAATAGGAAAAAGCGATTTTTACCCGGACTATTTTTGCGAAAATTGAAATTTTGATACCTGTTCCAGTAGCCAGGAAAGAACCGTTATAATTTCAATTAGGAAAGACTTCACGCTACACACGTTCTTCAAAATTTTCTTATAATATTTTCTTTTTATGAACTAATTTTTAATAAATTTTTAAAATTAATTAATTGTCCTGTTTGATTCTATATAATGTTAATTTCTGATTGTCTTATTGTACCTGTTTCATTTTGTCGCACGTTAACGTAGCAACAAGTAGTAAAATAACGTTATTATATCTACTAAATGTTGCAAAAGACATATAATTTAAGCAAGATTGATTTTGTATAGATATTTGAGTTAATGAAAATGGCAAGAAAATTGAAACAATGAATATTCTTAACACTGCATTAGATAGGTAAACAAATTTTAAATGCATTAGAGGAAGAGTGTTCAATTCTCAGCCATCAAGCAAAAAATTCCTCAAATTATATTATTTCAATTTTTTGCTTGGAGTATATTTGTATGTATATAACACGTTTACGTAACGGGAGCTACAAAACTAAAAATGTCGACACGTGTTTGTATTCTCGGAAGAAAAATCATGAAAAGAAAAGTGGCTAGCCTTATTCATAAAATAAAATAATTAAGGGAGCCTGATTTCAGACTTTCGGAGTTTATTTGATTTTAGTTACATCCAACGATTATGACTTTACTCTGGAACTGCCAGAATTTCGATTTTTTAGAAAAGGGTACTGGAAAATATCGTTTTTTTTTATTATCTCAGCCGGTTTTGATTTTTTCTTTAGAATAGTTCATCAGGTAACAATATCGTTTTGTAATAAACTTGGGAAAATATGTATTTGCTGCTACTTATACTTATTAGATGTTTATTATAAATCATAAGAGTATGGTAATAGAACTTGCAACATACAAAATTTCCTTCAACACAGTAATGTTCGGAAAGTCATTCCGGCATTGTAAAATCGTTTTTTCCTATTATCTTGGCCAATTTCGATTTTTTCTTTGAAATACATTGGAACAATTTAGAACAAACTTGGAACAACAGTCACAATTTAGATTTTCAAAAAAGGGGGGCAACTTCCCTCTTTTAGATTTCGTTTTTTTTTGCAATATCTTTTGATATTTAAGAGATACGGTTCTGAGGTATTAGAATAATGTTTAGAACAAATCTAGAACAACCTGTAACAACTCTCAGAATTTCAATTTTCGCAAAAAGAGGGGCTGTAAGAAAATCGTTTTTTCCTATTATCTCGGCCAATTATGATTTATTTTTTGAAACACTTTGGAACAATTGAGAACTAGCCTAGAACAACCTGAAACAACCGTCAGAAATTAGATTTTCGAAAAAAGGGGGTTAACTTCACACTTTTGGATTTTTTTTTGCAGTATTTTTTGATATACAGGGTGTCTCTAAAAGGTGCGGAAAAAACGCTACCACACATTTCTGAGGGCGATCTAACCCAACTTACCTCAGTCCAAAAGTGGATGCACCATTGCATTGAATTGCCACAAGAATAACACCCAAATTACAGAAGCATATGTGTCCATATACGGAATGAATTTTTTATATCCAGATTACTCATAAACGGCTGCTCCAATCAACTCCTACCAGGTATACCTTCTCTAGGTTAAAAACATTGGAGAATAAGAATTTTTATTTAAAAGTTAAATACAGTGTGTCTCAAAAAAGTTATTACGTTTTAAATGGATACAATATGCCGCAGGTGGCGCCCTCTACATTTTGCAATGAAAATGAGAGCAGATTTAAATTTTTTACCCCACGAAACCCCCCCTACCCAAATATTGTGACAATATACCAATTACTACAGAAATTATTTATAAAAAACTAAAACCAAATTGAACTTTTGACACTCTGTATCTCCGAAAGCATCCACTTTTGGACTGAGGTAAGTTAGATCGTCATATTTTGCCCTCAGAAATGTGTGGTAGTGTTTTTTCCGCACCTTTTAGAGACACCCCAGTATAAGAGATATGGTTCTGATGTATTAGAATAATGTTTAGAACAAATCTAGAACAACCTGGAACAACCCTCAGAATTTCAATTTTCGCTATTATCTCGGCCAATTATGATTTTTCCTTTAATATACTTTGGAACAATTTAGAACAAACCTAGGGCAATCTAGAACAATCGTCAGAATTACAATTTTCAAGAAATGGGGGCCGGCAAAAACTCGTTTTTTCCGATTATTTCGGCCAATTTTGAATTTTTTTCGAGATTCTTTGGAAGAATGTTTTGAACAACTAGAACAACCTGGACCAACCTTCAGAATATCAATTTTCGAAAAAAGGAGGGCTGGGTGAAAAAGTCGTTTTTTCAATTATCTCGGCCAATTTTGACTTTTTTTGAAAAACTTTGGAACAATTTAGAACAAACCTGGAACAACCGTCAAATTTCTGATATTCGTAAAAAGGGGGGCTAACTTTACACACTGTCGCTGCTTGTTGTGTACGCTTTGTAGTGCTTGTTTAGAATGGCGGCGTTGAATGAAAATCCCGCCGTTTGTGAAATTAGATCTAGGATTTATTTTCTAAATGCGAAGAACATTAAACCGTTCATCGACAAATCTGCGAGGTTTATGGAAAAAGTGTAATGAGTAATTCAATAGTGAGAAGATGGGTCCGACAGTTCAATGAAGGACGTGATCAAGTGCACGATGAAGAACGATGTGGGCGCCCTAGCAACTTTCATCTCTTTGTGCGCCTGAAATCATGTCTTGGTGGTCAACACTTCAACAACGATAATGACTTCAAAGAACATATTAGCACATGGTTGACAACACGGGCGGCCATCTTATGTGAAGAAGGTACCGCCTTCAAACAATTTCCTCATTAGAAACGACCATGCTTTTTTTTAATGGTTGGTGACAGTGCATAATTTTGATTGTTTGGTTATTTCATGTAAATAATAATAGGCGTCTATAATTTGAATTTTAGTATGACAACTGTCAGAATTTGAAGTTTTCAAAAGCTTAGCATGTACACCAAAATTAATTACTTAAAAAAATTAAAAAACAGCCTACTCTAATGAGGAAAGTATTTGAAGGCACGGTATACAAAAATTTGTGCCACTTGTGATACCTACAAAATAGTGGAGGCAATGCAGAAAATTAGCTTAAGGTTTGTAGATTGTTATGCAATAATTAGTTTTTCAGTATCTCTACTTGTTTTCTTTTCATTGCCACACGGAGCTTACTTTTTGGACTTACCTCGTATTGTGTTATATAATAATTATAATTTGTCCAATGCTTTACATTTAAGGGACACCGGTGATGTATGTGAACATACATACATATAATTATAAAAAGAAAGATCATTAGAAAATATCTTCTAGTGAAAAATTGCAAATCGACACATCCTGGCGAGCCGAGGTCCTTGTAGTAAATTTATTGTTCAAAAAGGAATTATTAATTAGGAACGAGTGGATAACCTGGGTGTAAGAAACTTCAGAGAGAAAAGGAGGTAATCCACCCATCCATTAGACAGCCTTCGTATAAACCGCGCTATATGAATATCACGCCGATATATCAAAGACTGAAGATCATGAGACTTCAACAGTAACGTGTAGTCAACTCTACGCAGAGGAAACGTCCCGGTAGTGTTTAAGGAGAGGTACTTCAGAATCGTCGTTGAATTTTTTCAAGGAAGAGCTGTAAGTAGATAGACTGAAAAGGCAAGACCTATAAAGCATACTTTTGCTGACAACAAAACTGAAATAAAACGTATCCAATGCTATAGGTTTATTGAAGAACCTGCTGCAATGCATAACGAAACCCATTAATCTTGTAAATATAATGTATATGGTTGGCAAAACTTCTTTCAGAAGCAATCCAATGTTTCGGAAAGCGTTTACCTTTTTCCGCGAAACATTCTCTAACAAGTAAATAGAATATCAATAAATTAATTTATGCGTAAAGACATAAAACAACATTTACTTATATTTAAATGTAAATTCTACTTGGAACAAAATGATAAAGTACTTAAGTTATGTTGATGGCATGAAATATCATTCACAGGTATTATGAGGTTTTCGAGCAGCGAAAGCAAGTACAGGACACGTCAACGAAGCAAGCAGATCGTTGAGAAATAAATTAAAAAGTAGTGGTCCTAAATTGGAACCTTGCGGGACCCTGTAGGACGGACCAAACTTATAAGATTTAAAATTAATGTAAAAGACATAATTGCATCTATTTGTCAAATAGAAGTGTAAAAGTTGAAGCAAATACGAGCTAAATCTGTAAGCATAAAGCTATCCAAGTAGTACACCATGATTTATCGTGTGGAATGAGCGGCTAAAATCCTTATAAACCACATTCATTTGATCTTGATTGTACAATTCGTGAGATATTGACGGAGTCAAAGATGTTTGATTAGTAATTGGTGATCGACTGCATGGAACTGTGTTGCTGTATGATATCAAGGATTTAGTACAAAGTAAATCGTTACAGAAAATAGATTTTGGTAGATATTTTTCTATCTTTGTTTTATCATCCTTGGGCAAATTCTTGCACGGAGTCATCGACAAGAAAAGTTAACAGTTCTGATGGTGAGATTAATTATAAAAGTCAAGGGTTTTGCTAAAGCATACTCCTGTATCACGGATTAGTAGACTATGAATCAAATCATTACAGCAATACATTATACTAACTAATAACTGGTCTTCACCAGAGCTTGATAAAAGAACGGGTACAAGATTCAGTTGAGTATCATCATCACAGAACAAAGAACTGGGGAAAAATATCAGCAGATGCTTATCAATAGTCGAAGATTTAATAATATTCATATAGGATTTATACGCATCAAATTTCTCAGTCTCCTAAATTCGTCAAAAATATACTGTATAAAAATAATGTCTGCAATAATATATCAACTGTATGAGGGTATTTTAGAAAACAGAAATTTGTATAAAACGTACTCGAAGATATTTAAAGGATAAAATCAAAACAAGTAGAAAAAAGTGAATAATAGCTATATTCTAGAATCTCAAAGTAAGACCAAGGCCATATAGAAAGTAGTAGAAGAAATAAAATGATCTAGAACAAGAATAATATTTGACTTAAATAACTTGATTTTTAATTACCTGTACTGATAACCGGGAAACTTTAGCAGCTATTAATACATACTTCCCAGACGTGTCAGAATTACATACCAGTTGTGGTGAAGATCACATTTAAACTTATCTGAAATACTATACTCATCATAGTCATATGATTATACTTGCCCTTCCAGAGAGCTGAAAACTTAATTAACACCTGAATACAAAAAGCAAGATAAGAACAAGCTTGACAAATCTGGATATATTCCTCTAATATCCAATATATTCAAGATGAGAAAATTGTATACCTATACTCACTGTTTCGAATATTTAATTCGTAAGACATTTAAAAGCAGCCAATTAGATACTAAATTTGAACTGGCAATAAAATCTCAAATGATTGAAGAACTTTGGTTTCTAACGCCAACATAATATATTGATATTTTGCGTTATTTTTACGCCATTATGTCTTGTGTCAAAACACTAGAGGCATACGATATTATTTATTTATTAACTAATCAGTTGTTTCTTTGTCCAAAGAAGTAATGCAAATAACTTGAAAACAAATAAATACCCAAAAATATAATATGAAAATGTAGATATAATTAAATACTCCATTCACGTTAAGAAAACAGTGTTAGGTAAGATAGGCGATTATTTCTTGGATTCTGATTGGCTAATAGCCCAGGCAAATTTACTCCACACCTACACTTTCATCCCCTGGAGTCTTCAATTTTTTGAACTATGTGTAAAATTTCTTTTTAGTTTTCAAATAAAAAGATATGATAAAAAATGTATCGCATAATATTTGTTAATGTATTTGTATGTCAAAAATTTCTGACAGTTGATGTTACAGACAAAAATTTTTCGGTGTGATACGGTCGCCGATCGCAGCGTTAACTACTGTTTTCTTAAAATGAATGGACTATAGTTGAATATTTATTAGAGTAGTATAAAATGTCTTAGGAAAACTTAATGTACCTATATTTCTATGTACCTATATTTATGTTTGTCTAGAATTTTGCACGCCTTTTAATTATATTTATAAACTCTTCTGATCTACCTATAACATACTACTATATGTATTATATTTCGAAATGTGGGTTTCCGAAAAAAGTAGAATTTGAATTTAAATACTTCAAAATGTAATAGAACAAAATATTGCTAATCACAACTAAAACTTGTACTCTTATAAATAATATTAAAAATTTAAAACATAAAATAGTAAAAACGATACAATAAGCCATAGTTTTATTTCATGCACGTGGGGATATCTAGTCGGCGTATCTCGAACCTTGGCAAACCAGTTGCCTTTCAAGTTACCGCTATGTTCGCATAGAGGGCGCGATGATTGGACACTTTTTAGGATTCTCTATTTTCTTGTAGAATTGTATAATTGAAGCAACCTTGCCTTGTTACAACATCGGATTATGAAAAACATATCACAGATGGCTACACTATCATAAAAGAAAACTATTTTTAGGGATACCTATTTTAAAAAACCACAACTTTCTTTTTAAATTATTTTAAAATTTTACATTCTAGGGATATATTTTAAAAGAATTTGCCATTTATCAATAAAAATAGTGGAAACACATATTTTTAATACACAAAATAATGCATTCAAGTTTATGCATTATTATGTCAAAATATTTTTTTATACCGGTAGTTGAATGCTCTTACATTCTAGATCAGTGGCGGCTCGTGATTTTTTGGGACGGGAGGGCACCGGGGGGTCTGAGTGTTTAATATCAAAAATTAAGTACAGACAAAAAATAAACTCAATATGCTATTTAATTAACTTGTTTGAAAATGAAATCTATCCGTCGTTCCTTACGATCAGCAAAATGATTAATAACTAATTCATTGAAGTTTGATGTTGACGTCAGTAATTGTTTTTCAATGGAACACATTGCTAAGGCACATAGTCTGCTTTACCGCATGGTATTTCTAGAAAATGTTTTTATTCTCTTGAAAGTAGAAAAACACCGTTCACTTTCAGCTGTTGTCATCGGTATGGTGCAAATTATTTTCAATAGCTTCACAGATTCGGCAAATGCAGTTGTTAAATTATTTTCATAGAAACATTACAGTAATATTAGAGCAGATGAAGCAGTTTCAAAATCTGGTCTATTATACAAAATTACCAATTCGCATCGAACTATAAAAGCTAACTGAGAAAATGTAGCCGAATCTGTCGTTTCGTCTGCTTGTATAGCGATATAATGGGCTTTGTTAATTTCGTCTAGAATCAAAGTGCGAGAAACTTCGTAGATACTGTCCAGCAATTCATTTTGAATGGTTTTTGACAAACGCATAAAAACTCTCTTATTAGACTTGTCGGTGCTGTCAATCCCTACCAATAAATTAACCAATCCACGAAAGATCCCCGGATTCGCACTGTGTTTCATCATGGCCCATTAAAGCGATTTCAAACATGACACAAAACTTAATGCAGTCTATTAATTTTCCAAGAGTATGTCTGTTTTCACTGACGTTTTCATTGTGCTGAATTATATTTAATCTATCTATATGCAGTGTTCAGCTGGCACATTATAGGTAGGTATTTACCTTTCCCAAAACTGAATATTCTATCATGTTACTAAGATGTTTTTCACTTACTTTATGTCTTTTTACTTTCTCACCAAAGTGTTTTAAATCCCTACTACCGTTAGAAATTTACAATTGAACATATCAATAACTCCATGTTCAATTGTAAATTTCTCGATAACTGTTGACTTTGGGTATAGAATTCGATGTAGAATTAACAAAGCAAAAAAAAAACATATGTTTCCATTTGAAAAAAAAAATTGATGGCCGTAAATTATTTTTGTTGTTTTTGTTGTTTTTTTATTTAATTTGTTAATTCTGCATTGAATTCTAAGTATGTTTCATGTACCATGTCCTATACCCAAACTCAACAATTATCGAGAAATTTACAATTGAACATGCAGTTATTGATATGTTCAATTGTAAATTTCTTGATAACTGTTGAGTTTGGGTATAGGACATGGTACATGAAACATACTTAGAATTCGATCTTGAATTAAAAAATTAAATAAAAAACATATGTTTCCATTTGAAAAAAGAAATTGATGGTCGTAACTTATTTTTGGACCAGCCTTTGTACATCAATTTACCATCAAAAAAACCGCAGCTAAAAATAAAAATCGACCTATCCGAGCGTTTTTCCATAAAACAAAACCAAAAATTTTAAATGAATTTATTCCAACCCGCGCGACCTCACTGTATATTACATACTGGACAGCCACGCGGTACCATAGAGGAGTGCCCCACCGCTGACGTATATCTGCGCGCTATTCGCGCCAGTTTCATCGCTCGATTTCCAATACAGACGGGGCCTCACGGGGCAGTCGCTCGAGATGCCCCGGAGCGTACGTCAGACTGCGATTTTTAAACGCGCTGAAAAGACGGACTGTTACTTCCGAAAACATATTATTTGTTATCAAACAAATCAGAAAAATTACATATAAATTAGGTATTTATAATTAATTTATCTGTTAAAAGAAATTTGTCATGGGGAAATTTGTCACAGGGGGGCAGTGCCCCGTTGCCCTCCCTGCAGCAGCCGCCACTGTTCTAGATATATATGTAATATGAACGATATTTCCGAAGAAATGCTGTGCCATGATGGGTTATTCATCTAGCAACTGGTCAAAAACAAATCCCTGGATGTGACGTCAATTTCTTAAATAATTAGTAATATAGAAACAAATCAAAATTTTAGTTTTGCACACCTCTTGTTAATATTATGATAATAACTACGTGCCGTTTACAAGTGATGTGACTTCGGAAACTCACTGAAGTAAATTTAAACTGATATTTTTTTTCAGATCTGATGCTTTTAATACTTTCTTAACTGATCTATTGTTATACCCTTTTGTCTCATTTTACTTATCGAATAGGTATGTTTGGGCTACCACTTATCTTACGAAGAATATTTTCTATTTAGTAGTAAACGTATTAAACTAAAATGTGGTGTAATATTTGAAATTAGCATATTTAAATGCAAAATAAAATAAAACTCACGTTTCACCTCCAGTAACAGAATAGTTGGTTGGTCTCCACAAAGCAACTAAAATTGTTCATACGTCTCTGCAAAGCTGCTACTAACTAAATTTTTTAATTACTTCTTGTTATAATGCTTTAAGCATTTTTAATCAAAATTTATTTCTCACACGTCTCTGATATACTGATTTGAATATATTTCAAAAAGGTTTACTTACCTTCGTTATTTTCTAAGATAGGCAACTTAAGTTACACTATTTCTTTAAATATCTGTCAGAATTTTTAGTAGTAATTACACAACTTATACATTTGTCATTTCCTGATTCCTCTTGTCCATGTATAAACATTTAAACAATATATAATAGGAATATTTTCCAATTAGTAACAACAATGTGCTTATGTGATAATAATTTAGTAATGAAAACCCATTTTATATTTTTATTATTTTCTCATGTATCTAATGTTTTTGGTTATTTCTCGTGTATAGTTGAAAATCATTACAAATATAAGTATTTGAATATAGTTTATATGTAAAATTAGATAACATTGAATTCAAATATGTACCTATGTATAATGGTAAAATAATAGGGTGAACCTTAGACCATTTATACATATAGACACGCCGTTTTCCGTTCCGCCTAGATAACGAACTGAAGCAAACATAACGCAGGCTTGTGACATCACGGGTGGGCTTGTTTCTGCTGTTGTTGTATGTCTAACGTCCGTTTTAACGTTATAGATACAGTGTTGATATTGATTAAATCGTTCTAATTTTAATTATAGTACAATCCAAAAATTTAATTGCTATATTATGTATAAAAGTTCTGGCAGTGTTCATGGCACAATTTTCAACAATTACAAAGAACACATGTATGACCACGACGTCGACAATAATCATATTGTAAATTTAATTAAAATTATTAGTTTTAATTATTGTAAAATTAGGCTATATCATCAAGGTGAATGCATGAACAGATATATTAACAAATTAAGAAATAAATTACATAAAACAATTTTGTTTTCTGGACAATAATTGAAAATACAAAATCATTTTTATAAGTATTAAATAAATCAATTTCTTTTAATTTCTTATACGTAGTATAAGAAAGTATTGTGATGACGAAAATTTTCGACCTCCAGTTTTTTGCAGATGTCCACGTTTTGAGGTCCCCTGATTCCAAAAAAGTGGGTTTTAAAACATGTCTGTGTGTCTGTGTGTCTGTGTGTGTGTGACCACGATAGCGGTCAAACCGCTATAGCTATCAATTCCAAATTTTGTATTTACGTGTATAAAATCTCCCTCTTGAGATCAGATTAGTTTTTCAGTAAAATCGGTAGACCGGAAGTAGTAGTTTACTTCAGTGCAAAAATTGAATTTTGCCAATATTTTGTCAACTACTAAGTTTAAACAAATTTATAAAAATTCATACGTACTCAAAATTAAATTTGAGAAATTTGATTATAAAAATTTTTTGAAATTTCTACCGGAAGTAGGTCTTTTACTCTTATGGAAAATCAGTTTTTTGCAAATATTTCGCACACCATTCTTTTTAGACAGATACGTTACGAGTAAAAGTAGAACTTAATCTCCAATACTTTTTGTATAAATTTTTTTCAGATTTGGACCGGAAGTAACACTTTTATCGAATAGGGATTTTTTGCAAATATGTCGTAAATTATGCATTCTATATATATTTATCAAGAGTATAAAACTATTTAGAGCTGGGTTTCGAATATCCTTTGTATAAACAAAATTTCAAAATTCGGACCTGTAGCATTTTCTTACAAAGTATGCATTCTGTGAGATTAAGAGACTAGAAGTACTTAGAATAGGATTTTAAATAATTTTTGTATAAAAGAATTTTCAAAATTCGGACACATTTACTCACAGGCATATTTTTTTAAGAGGATAAATGTATTTAAAGCTTAATTTAGAACAACTTTGCATAATTTGAAATTCATATATGTATAAGAAAGTCGTGTGGTGCCCACACTTCATTTTTTCTTAATAATAAATGTGTACTACAAATTGCTTTGAGTTTTAGTTTTGAATATCCAAAAGTAATTGGAATTGACTGGTCTTTCCAAAAATTTATAATTATTTGAGGTACCTAAGTACGATAGGGTACATTACAATAAACGAAATTTCTGGGTTATATATTCAGATTTTGTTTCACAAATGTTCTTAAAATATCAAGATTATAATGTTTTTAAACAAATATCGTTCAAATAAGAAGATTGGGGTTTTCAATAAATTAAAATGAAGGATTTTCTTTACTTTTGTAGTACAAAGTTTCGGTACCCACCTGTGACGTCAGCCACGTAGAATTATGTTTGCTTCACTGTTTGATATTTAAAGCGTGTCTATATGTTTAAATGGTCTAAGGGGTGAACCACCCAGTGATTGGCATTTTCCTGTTTAGCGTCCAATTATTGGCCGTTCCACTAAAACACAAATTAGGTAGAAATTTGTCATATTAATCTTGTATTTGTCAAGACCCGCACAATCGGGCAACACTACTTACATCTATTGCCAAACGGTGTAGGAATTCTTCCGCCATTTTCACAAATAGTTAATGTTGTAGAAGGTAGTGGCCCGAACAAGCTACTTACTGGAGACATAGTATGTTCCGACAAGAGTGTGCTGCCACTTGTAAGCTATTTTTCTAAATATTTACAAGTTTATTATTAAGGAAACGAATTTGGTACCTTTCTAATAATATATTTGATGTAATTATGATATGATGGTGCATTATAAGTTAAAATCCTCTATAAAATCTGGAGGCCAAACACTGAACATTATGTTGTATGTTTTATTTAGTGATTAGACACATGGCCAATCTCTGAATTTTTTAACTGATCGCACTAAATTAATTTTACGATTTGCGTTCTATTGCCTAATGTAGGATAATGCTATTGTTAGAAAATCTGGTAAATAATTGCATCACATTTAGTTACTGGCCGGGGCCAATAACTAAATTTCATTACAGGACAATCACTAAAAGTTAAGTATTTTTAGTTGAAGAGAATGCCAAAAATTGTTTCGTGGAAAATATTATTATAAGAAATATACAGCAAACAATGTACAAAAAGCTATTGAAGAAATTAAAAATGGCAAACCCTTAAGAGTGGTTTCAAGACAATACAAAATTCCAAGAGCTATTTTGCAGTTCAGAAAAAGTCATAATTATGTAAAACCAGCCTTTGGCCCTAGCCCAATCCTCTCCAATGATGAGTAAATTTTGGTCACCTGGATCTTTGAAAGTCACAAACGTGAATTTTCCCGCCGTAAAGAAGATGTCCTAGAATCGGTAAGAGAATTTCTGGAGCGAGGTCCAAGAAAAAATCCATTTGTTGACAATCGCCCTGGCGAGACATGGTATTGAGGTTTTCTTAGAAGGAATCCAGAAGTTTCGGAGCATACATCAGAAGTTGTCACAGCAGCAGGTGCAAACGTATCAGAGTCAAATATCAAAAAATGGTTTGCGGAAATAGAAAGCTACTTGATATCAAAAGGATTTAGAGAAATATTGGACGATCCAAATAGAGTAATGAACGCCGATGAAACGTGTTTCTACATGTGCCCTAAAAACAATAAAGTACTCGCTCCAAGAGGGCCACGAAATATTTATGAGATGGAGCATGCTTCTTCTAAGGCCACATTAACAGTAATGTTCACTTTTACGGCTTCTGGCCAGGTAACGCTACCAATTATCGTATATCCATTAAATATCCTGAGTCGACTGAACTGTTAACAGAAAATGTTATAATCGAGAAGTTAAAAGAAATTCCGACTAACGAAGAAAGTAACTGGAAATGGCTTAATATAAATGATATTCCCATTTTGTTTCTGACAGATGAAACTAGTTTAAATCAGCTTGGTACTGTAGACCCTCGAATAAGTCAAACCGATACACAAGCCACAATGTCGAGAACAGAAAACCAAGAATGTTTAAACAACGAGCCTGAAACAGGCATAAAAGCGAACGAAACTGTTCAAGATTCTTCAATTTTTCTAGAGAAAACATTATGGTAGGCTAAAACACCTATTAGGAAAGGTAAAAGAGCAACTGCAAAAATACCTTTTGCGATTACGTCTACCCTTAAGAAGAAAGCAGAAGAAGAGGAAACAAAAAGACGGAAACTACTTGAAAAGGAAGAGAGAAGTGAAGACCTGAAAAACAAAATGAGAAAAAGAAGGGTAAAGATACTAAAAGAAATAAGAATGTCAAAAAGCAGATAGCTTCTAATGTCTGCCAAAAAAAACTTAAAATACAGAGGGGGTCTTCAAACCCACATGTGAAAAATCGCTACAACAAAAGAGTACTGAGAAAATAGGAAAAGAAAAAGTTGAAGCGAAAATTATTCAAAACAATTTAGAGAAGAGTTTGACAGACTGTAATAAATGATAATCAAAACGATGGATCAAACGTCATTGAAAAATATAACAGAATAGAAGATCGGATGAGGATCCTAGCAGAAGTTGATGAAAAAATAATTGAAAAAAATATGTACATTGTGAAAAAGAAAATCAAAATAACCTTCTAGACTACAAGAACAGTTACGAAAAAAGGAGTACGATTTTATCAGAAGCTGACATGCAAGAATGCTCCTCTGAAAAGATTGTGGGCAATTATGAAAAGGAAGCAAACCAAGAAGCGAGTTGTGTTACTCTTGCACTAAAAATTTGAGATATCGTAACCATGGAGTAAAATGTAATTCATACAGACTTGTTTACCATGACTTATGCATTGAACGAATAAACTTGCACAAGTCGCACTCTACAATATTTACGTGTTAAACTTGTTTAACCAATGAAGAATACCTAGGTAGGTACCTACAAATAATATAAATGAAAAAGGGGAGTTTAGTTTCTAAACTACTTTCGCAAATGTTATTAAGTTGCGTTTAATTGGAAGTCCAAATATATAGAACATACCTATCTGGCTATATGTTATTTGTGTACCGTGCCTTCAACCTCGGTAGAGTAGGCTGGTTTTTAAGTTTTTTAAGTAATCAATGTTGTTGTAAGCTTTTGAAAATTTCAAATTCTGACAGTTGTCATACTTAAATTCAAATTATAGACGTCTATTATTATTATTTACATAACATAAACAAACTATCAAAATTATGCACTGTCACCAACCATTAAAAAAAAGCATGGCCGTCTCTAATGAGGAAAGTATTTGAAGGAACGATATTATAGTAAAACAATATTCTAAATTTAAAAAAAAACACGAATTTATTTTTTCTTGCTTGTTTGTATTCAGTGGCCAATAATTGGAAAATCGGGGGGGGGGGGGGATCATTGAGTAAGTGCGGCCAATGACTAGCTTTTGGTTTCCACAGACCAGATTAATTAGTTCTGCAAAATGTACTAACAAATAAGTAAACGTAACATAAACCTATGTTTGGAAAATGTGGATCTGTTACCTATCAAAAACATTAGGCGCCGTTCTCATTATGTAGGTTTGTGAAATATAATGAGCCTTTAAATCTAGTTATTACAATGGGAGGCCAATTACTGGGTGGTTAACCCTACATATAAGTATTTCGAAATAAGTCCGATACACGCTGCTACACAATACAAATCCACAAAAAACTAACAAACGTGTATACTGTGTTCACGATTAGATACATTATGGTATTATTTTCATACATCATTGTGCTATAGGAAGTCAGTTTATTGATGTTTTGTTTTTCAGATTTTCATTTTTTTCATAGACAAGGCGTGAAATATGACCAAGAAAATGAGAGTATAATATTTATCCATATCTTTATTATGGGTGACTTTACTGAATTGCGTATGTGCCCTGAAACTGAACTAACATTTGCGAATGACATAACATGATCATAGTTATAAGTGTGTGCCCAAAATTACTACTACCAGAGTTTAGCTATCATCATTGCATTCCTAGTGGGTCATGGTCAATAAAATAATTATTTTTTAAGAAAAGGATACTTGCTATATTGACTGCTTTTTTGCACATTACCCACCTGCAGACAACACTAAATTTCTAGGGTCTTTAGTGCTTTTGATATTAGTCATCTGGTTCTTAAATGAACAAAATATTTACAGAAAAAATCATTTTTAATAACATCACAATACGGAATATATTTATTTACTAGCTAATGGAGGAAATGCCCCGAAGGAGGCAGAAAAGAAGCGAATATACTAGCAAAAAGACCCTGAGTATGAAAAAGAAATGTACAAGCAAGAAAAAGAAGAGGACAAGCATGAATAAGATGGGTACAAACATGAAAAAGAGAGATATAAGCATGAAAAGGAAGTGTACAAGCATGAAAAAGAAGTGTACAAGTACGAAAATCGAAAAGCTGAATACAAGTGTTATTTTCATCAAAACATTAAGAAGTGGATTTAACTGCTGAATTGTGCTATAGTAACGTAACTTGGAAAATATATTTTCACCAAACAATATATATTCCGCAGTCTCGTTTTTGCCTCTAACCATTTCCTGCTTTATGTGATTTTGTAACCTTTAACCAATCAACACACCAGTCACTGTAGACTGCGATTTCGTTCATCACAGCTAGTGATGTTCAACAGATAAATGAAAATGCGCCCAGGAAGACTAGAACCAAGGTATGTATACACTGCCAAAGTGGATGATGGGTGAGTGTCGCTAAACTAGATGTTGTTGTTGTTTACATTCCGAACCATTGCACTGCAAACTTAATGGTCTCTTGGCAAACTGGTAACAAAATGGTTTTAATGGCGTTCAAATCTGCTTCAGTGAGGCAATAGACATTTCGTTGGCTTACATTAAAAAGTCTTTCCACTAACCACACTGGAGCGGTTATATTCGAAATTTTAGTGGAACTTTTTTTTGCAACTAAGCGTACATACAGGGTTAGTAAAAAGTCCCGCAACGGTCGAATAACTTTGTTATTTGAAAATTATGATTTCTGAAATTTGGTATGGGGGTATAGTTAATATAAATGCATTTTATGCAATACAGTTAATATTTTTTTCACTTCCGGTTTAATCGGCAATACGTCCAACTTTTTTTTTAAATGGAACGCCCAGATTTTTTTAACACTTTTGAATGCAAAATAAAAAACTACGTTCAGGAAGTATTAAGATGTTTATTTTTATTCACAAGAAAACAGTTAAAAAATTAAAAAAAGTGTCCTAATACAGAAAAATCAAGATACCTGTCTATTCAGGTTGCGATTACAATAATTGTTCAAAATGCTCTCCATTTACAATTTGACAAAAATGTAAACGGTCAGTAAAATTTCTTATCGAATTTTGTATTTGTTCTGGAGTGATGCGATTGACTTCTTGAACTATTCTCTCTTCCAATTGTTCAAGATTATGGGGACGATTTTTGTACACTTAACATTTCAAGTGACCCCAAAAGAAAAAATATAATGGCGAGAGATCTGGCGAACGTGCTGGCCATTCGATTGCTCCTCTACGTCCGATCCAACGTCCCGGAAAAATTTCATTCAAATAATCGCGGACATTATGGGCAAAATGGGGGAGAGCTCCATCTAGTTGAAACCAAAAATGTGCATTAGGGTGATCACCTATGTTGGCATTTGGAAAGAGGGCCGCAAGTGCTGGAACAACCTCATTTCGCAATAAATTTAAGTAGACGTTGTCAGTTAAATTTCCTCTTATAAAAAATGGTCCTATGATGTTGTTTCCAACAAGACCAGCCCAGACATTCACCTTTTGAGGACGCTGTGTATGAACTTCTTCAATCCAATGCGGATTTTCAATTGACCAGTAGCGACAATTATGTCTGTTCACAGTGCCGTTGAGATAAAACGTAGCCTCATCTGAAAAAATGATGTGATCTAAAACATTAGGCTGCTGCTCGATCAATTCCGTCATTGTTTCGCAAAATTGTAGTCTACGATCTGGATCATCTTCAGTTAACTCATGGACGGGATACATTTTATAGGCTTTCATTCTTGCTGATTTAAGAATATTATGAGCAGATTTTTGAGAGATCTCATGAATTTGACCTAATTCTGTTGTGGACACGTGATGATTTTCTTCCACTGTAAGTAACACATTCAAACTAGTTTCTTCATCTGTTGCTGTTAGTGGACGTCCCCTTCTAGGTAAATCCTTCACCTGACGAAAGACTTCAAACTTTTGAATTGTTCGGCATACCGTACTTTTACTAATGTGACGATCCGGATAAACAGTATTAAACAAAATACGATAATCGAACGCACAGACACCTAAGGCTCTATTACACGAGATACACTATTAACATACAGGCCTCTGTATAGCAGAACATGCTGTCAGAAGCCATCGCTTTTTCCGTGTCATCTTTTGGGTGTTAGATGTCGCTGTGATACTCTCACTACATTTAACATGCGAAAATGACATAGGCAGCGATTTAAGTCTTGAAGCTATTGTCGAGAATCTCCACGTACACTGATGAGACCTCATAGGTCGAAACACCGGTGTCTGTGCGTTCGATTATCGACAATGGTACTTAATGTATGTGTGTATCTCAAACACATGCATATATACATATACGTTTTACGTATAAAGGTATATATGTAAGTCACAGTAATTGTTAATATAGTACTGTAACCGAAGAAGAAAAATATACATAATCACGAAGGGGTTTATTCAGCATCACTGCAACATGTCAAAAACTCAGTGGCGTCTGTACAGCCTGACGAACTTCAACACTTCAACCACGATCGGAAGGCTCCAGAACATGATTCTGAGAGGTCCTTTACACTTTTACATTAAGTAATTTTGCCCTTTATGTGGCCTTTCCTCTGGTTCCTTTTGCTTTTTACTTTCTTATAAGTAGTATAAGGAAGTATTGGGACGATAAAAATTTTTCACCTCGATATTTTTGCAATGTCCACCTTTTGAAGTCCACTGATACCGAAAAAGTGGTTTTTAAAAAATGTCTTTCTCTGTGTGTGTCAGTGTGTGTGCCTGTGTCTGTGTGTGTGGCCACGATAGCGGTCAAACCACTATAGGTATCAATTCCAAATTTTGTATTTGCGAGTATAATCGCCCTCTTGAGATCTGATTAGATTTTCAGTAAAATCGACAGACCGGAAGTAGTAGTTTAGTTCAGTGAAAAAATCGAATTTTGCCAATATTTGTCAACTACAAATTTATAAAGAATTCATATGTACTCCGAATCAAATTTGAGAAAAATTTTATTAAAAAAGTTTTTCGATATTCCTACCGGAAATAGGTCTTTTACTCTTATCGAAAATCAGTTTTTTGCGGATATTTCGCAGGTCATGCCTTTTAGACAGGTACTTGCTAGTATAAAAGTATTTAGAACTTAATTTTCGATACCTTTTGAATAAAAAAATTTCAAAATTTGGACCGGAAGTAACACTTTTACTCGTATCCAATAGCGATTTTTTGCAAATATGCATTCTATATTATTTATCAAGAGTACAAAAGTATTTAGAGCCAGATTTGGAATATTTTTTGTATAAATTAATTTTCAAAATTCGGACCAGAAGTAACACTTTCACTCTTCTAGTTTATTAAGAGAATAGAAGTATTACAGTAGGATTTTGTTTATTTTTTCAGAAGATATAATTATTTAAATCTTAGTTTAGAACAACTTTTGTATAATTTGAAACGCAATTGGGAAAAATTGTGTTACAAAAGTTTTTCGAAATTCCTACCGGAAGTAGGTCCTTTATTCTTATCGAAAATCAGTTTTTTGCGAATATCTCGCAAATCATGCTTTCTAGGCAGGTACATTACAAGTACAAAAGTATTTAAAACATAATTTCAAATATCTTTTGTATGAAAAGAATTCCAAAATTCCGATCGGAAGTAACGCTTTTACTCTTGCCGAATAGCGACTTTTTGCAAATATGTCGTAAAATATGCATTTTGTATATATTTATTAAGAGTACAAAAGTATTTAGAGTTAGATTTGCAATGTTTTTTGTATAAATGAAATTTCAAAATTCGGATCGGAAGTAGCACTTTTACTCGTAGCGAGTAGCACTTTTTTTATAATATCTGGCAAAGTATGCATTCTATAGAGATTTATTAAAAGAATAGAAGTACTTATAATAGGATTTTGAATAATTTTTGTATAAAAAATTCGTAAAATTTGTTATTATTAATCTTCTTATAACATTCGAATTTGAGACAGTGAATTCAAAATTGAAAGTTGATGACCTGACCAATTATGTTACATTAATTAAAATAATTAAATTATATTATTATTAACTATTTTTTGAATAAGGATTAAAAATGTATGATAATAATTAAATTTTTGTGTACCTTTGACACTTGACCCAGGTTTAAACCAAATTATTGCATATTTAGACCCCTCTGCTTATAACACAATTTTAATTCCGCCGCTTAACAAAATACAAGTACAGAGAACTGGAATCTCGATAACAACTTAGTATCGAATACGATATACTATTCAATACGACTCTTGGAATCACGAAAATTTATCGAATGTTAGTCGAAGATTACAGTTGATATCTAGCAAATATTATCTTGCTTAGCCAAGATGGTATTCATCATCAATGTTTTATTAGGGAAATGCAAACAGTTAAACATATTTCTAGTTGTAAAGATATGTTCATATCTAACCAGGATTTTTAATGTTTAAACATAGGTATCTTGTGGGAAGATTTAATGCTAAGTGTGTAGGTAATTCGAAAATCATAATATTAGCAGATTAATACGACCAACAAGAAAAATATTTACTTTCCTAAAAGAATGACTTAAACTTTTGCAAGAACATTTTTTGATTGTTTAAATTGTCATTTACAAGCAATTTTAATAATGTTAGTACGTAATTTGGATGTTTTTTTCATTAAATGCGATGAAAAATTGAATACTGAAGGGGTAAGATCTTTCTTTAGAAAACATTTTTCAACCTGGAATTCATAATCTCTTGAGAAAATACTGTCCACACAATTTTGCATTTGTCGATGGATAATAGTTCTCTTTACGCATTGCTTCAATCTATTTTCGTCTCATTTCTGGATCATTTGGAAAACTAGAAATTGATTTCTCTTTAGACAATATGCAAATACCACAGTCAAGATTACATTTACCCAGTGGCGTCGGTTCCTCTAAGTGCACATGTGCACGTGCCCTCCCAAATTTAATGTGTATTTTTATTAAAAAACATATTTAAATTTTATCATTATTTTAATGATTTTATAATAACAGTATAACATGCCTAATAATTCCAAAAACAATTCGTCAAAGAAGCAAAGATCAGAAATTAAAACACGAGATGTAAGTTGTTCCAACTAATATCCAAGCGATCCCGAGTCCACGCGTCGCTTAATCGCTTCGTTCGCTGCACATGTGAATATTAAATCTAATTGGTGCAACCTTTGCCGCCCAAACTCTTTGTTCCCTGCGACAGTCCGGCGACGTTTGATGTTTTAAGCGGTACCGCGTGCACACGAAATCTGTGCACTGGAACGTTGTTTCTCCACATTAAGTCTTCTATACCTCCCCGTTGCATTAATCGAGAGTGAGACTCATTTGAATACATACAGATTTGCTAATATGACATTTAGGAAAAAAGACGTGTAAGAAAATTATTCGGACTGCTTGAAGAAAACAGCCCGGCATACAATAATAAAGATTTTTTTCCTCTTGATTTCATATTAATCTTTGTTTTTAGTATAGTTATAGAAATTTTAATTTTATTGAGTTGGTCATTGAAGAATTTATCTCAAAGAAGGAGAGGTTTGTGAAATATAAAAACTATTATACATTTATCTATAAAAGCAATTGTTTGCGAGGCCAAGGTACTCAGCGAGGTAAGTTACTAATTCTAGTTTCTTTATAAGTTTTTTTAATGTCTACGCCCAAAAAAAGTATTTTTGGGCGTGGTCCCCAAAAAGTGTTTGGCCTTCGGCGATTTGCCAACAACACTCTCTTTTATTCTTGCTGTAAGTACACATGTAAGCATTACAGGACACTATACTTTTATAATTTGTAGGCACTATAAATAAACACAAAAGAGACTAAAAACTAATGAAAAACAAGTATAGTATTATAAGGAAAAACGATTTATTCGTATTCCTTATTTTTATTGACCTCATTATATTTACTAACACTTTAGGGGAATGGGGGGGGGGGCTACTGGGGTAATAGTGGCCATTCAGTATCTCAAATTGTATATATTATTATCTGCTTTTAAGTTTATGTGCGCTATCTATGGGCATGTATTTCATATTGTACTGAAAGCGGGCGCGTTGTAACGTCGGTAAAACAGGAAACAATGAAAAAGTAGTATTGTGTTGAGTTTGATGTATCATTCTACATATTTCAAAGGTAAGTTGAAATAGTTTATTAAGGTTTATGTAATATTTTTTTTTTATAAAAATAGTGCACTTGCTTCTGTAGTTTTAGATAATATAATGTGTTATTGTTTAATTACAATGATTGAAGCACTGTTCATATTTAAGTGTAATAGTCCATTTTGGGGTCATGATAGCCACGTGCCTCGGGGTAATGCGAGCCGGCCACGATTACCCCTAAAAAATTTCATTTCTCTTTATATTTTTTTTTTATTGCAGATGCCACGCACTTACAAAAGAGTAACAGGAAAAGGTAGCTGGACTTCTGAACAGCTTACTGCTACTTTAAATGCAATAAGAACTGTCGGAAAAACGCGAGAAGTTGCAAGACGCTTTTCAATTCCCAGATCAACACTTCAAAAAAGAATGAAAACTAATAATCTGTCCGATGCTTCGATGGGGCGTCCATCTGTTTTTACAAAAGATAAAGAAGAAATTTTAGCAAAGCAGGTTACAACACTGTCGAAACATTTTTATGGAATATCTCCCACTGAAATTAAAAAATGTGCTTTTAAGTACGCCAAAGAGAAGAACTTACAACATCCGTTCTCTAAAGACAAAAAAACTGCAGGTAGAGATTGGCTCGACGGGTTTCTGAAATGAAATCCCAGTGTTAGCTTAAGAAAACCAGAAGCTACGAGCATTAATTGTATTTCTGCATTCAGCAATAATGAAGCAGATCTATTTTTCTCCAACCTAAACACTCTTTTGGACAAATATAAGTTTTCAGCCTCTAAAATATTTAATGCAGACGAAACTGGAGTAACTACTGTCCAAAATCCCTCCAAAATACTTGCCGAAAAGGGTCAAAAAAGAGTAGGTTTCATTACAAGCGCCGAAAGAGGACGAACCACTACGATCATGTGCTGCATAAGTGCGACTGGAACCTATGTTTCCCCTTTCCTAAGTAATGTGCGTAAGAGAATGAAACCAGAACTAAAGAAAAATGGACCACCAGGAGCATTGTACCGTTGTTCAGAAAACGGGTGGATAAACGAACAGCTATTTACAGAATGGCTCCAACATTTTTATGATTTTTCAAACCTTCAAAGGAGGATCCAGTTTAATTAATAATTGACAATCACGCAAGCCACTGTTCATTGGAGGTGTATAATTTTTGTAAAGAAAGAGAAATAATAGTTTTAACTATTCCACCCCATACATCTCACCGCCTCCAGCCAATGGTTATGACGTTTTATTCTTCTTTGAAATCGGCTTATAATGTTGAATGTGGAAATTATCTAAGGAGCCATCCATGTCAACGAATAACCACTTTCGAGATAGCTGAAATTTTCCAAAATGCCTATGGACGTGTTGCTACACTAGCTAAAGCCATTAAAGGCTTCGAAAGCACGGGAATTTTTCCTGTAAATCCAGATAATTTTCCTTTGGAGGAATTTGCTGCCGCTGAGAGTTTTATAAAAGAAATCAGCCAGGAAGATACCACAAACAAATCAGTTGAGGAGCAGAGTGCAGAAAACGAGCGACGAGAGGCTGATGTACATGGTGTTACATTTGCTAACATAATCCCTTTATCGGGGTGTTCACGAGACACTACAGTAACCAAAAACTGTGGAAAGAATGACAACAGAAAACAGCATTCACAGATTTTAACTTTCACATCTTACAAGTCAGTGTTAGAAGAGAAATATACTAAAAAGGAACAGAAGTTAAAGCAAAAACTTGATAAAGGCACTAAGCGTGATTTATTTAGTGAAGATGATGTCGAAGAAATAACTTTGGCTAATAGGATTCATCCCAAAAGAAAATGTACTCGGCAAAATTCACACAAACCTGAAGAAGACTCTTATAGTGAGTGTAGTGATGATCAAGACAAAGACCTATATGGTGCACAACTTCTTTTCTTTGGGCTCACAAAGAGTGTGCAGACTTTAAAGGCAAGATATATATTTGTGATTTTTGTCGCTAATTATACGTAAATGGAGGTAATTAGAGCCTAGGCCACAATTGCCCCATATTTGTAGGTGATGAGGGTCATTTCAGGGTTTTTTTAAGGCAAGAAAAACAATTACTTTTGTTTGTACTTTTTTTTTAATTATAGAATTTTGTTCCGTATACTTCAAACCAAACAAAAAAAATATAAAAATGCATGAAAAATACACAAAACTGTTTAGCCCCCCCCCCCCCTTCCCCCTATACACACATTATACATTTATACACGTGTTCTACATAGGATTATATAATGTTTTGCCGTACTACAGCTGCTCGGAGATCTATCCAGTGTTGCGATTGCTGTTACAGTTGTAACAGATCTGTTACGTTTCACTATGTTTTATTACGTCCTTACGAAAGCATATAAATCTATTACGTTTTCGTTGATTTTTCAACGATTTTTTTTACTTTAATTTCAAATCTTCCCAAGCAACAATATCACAATTTTAGAGAAGGATGAAAATATATATTTGCTAATGTAGGACAAGTATGCGTATAGTGGTTTTGCTACTACCGCTGTGTCCAGGGCCGCCGTGTGGGTATTAGGCGCCCTTGTTCAAATTGAAATTTGGCGCCCCCGCCCCTTTATGGGGTTCTGTTGGACTCTTATAAAGCGCTGCAAATTATATGTGATATACTCTTTTATAGTATTCAAAATTTGACTTTCGAACTGAAAAGCTTTAGATTATTAAAACACGTTTGTCTTATTGTTTTTTATTATTTCATAAATTTTAAAAACAAAACAATGATAAAACATTTTTTAAGTAAAATATAAAAAATAGAAAATATATTCAAATTTTGAGCTTTAGCAGCTACAAACGCTCGTATCAATTCCTTTATATTTAATTTATCCAAAATTTCGCTCTCTATGGATATAATTGACAAGTCCGATAATAATCTCTCCAGCGCCATGGTAGATCGCATGTAGTTTTTTATAATTGTAAGTTTTGGGAAACTTCGTTCTCCAGTAGCTACCGAAACTAGCAGGGTTACAGAAATCCGTAAAGCTATTGCAATATTTGGAAATGTATCGGTAAGATTGTTTTCATAAATATAATTTAAAACATCAATAGGTGACATATCCTCTTTGGTAAAACATCGCAAAGATTTTATTTCTTCGAACAAATTTAATCCATCAATGTCATTTTCATTAACATTTTTAGTATCCGTTAATTTTTGTTCTAATTCTTTACAATGTTTTAGAATTTCATTGTCACTCCAGTTTTTTAAATGAGGTATATAGTGTACCACCTTGAAGTAATTGTAATCTTATTTTAATTGGCTGAATCTTTCAGTAATTGAAGAAATGGCAGTGTCCAATATTATATCGTAAAATTCAACCTTAAATTTTTGTCTTGGATTGTTGATTGGTTCGTCGGTTTGTTCATCTTTTAATAGTTTCTTTTTAAACCTGTTTCGACTTTGTGGAAAATCAGTATCCACCACCAAATCATTAGCAACGATACTTGCATTGGCAATTGCATGTTTGCATACGTTTCATCTGATCTACGATTATTTAGTTCTGATATAAGATTTTGTAAAGTCATGATTTGTAAATCACATTTAGCATTTTGCATTATTTCATTTACCACATTTACTAAATTTAAAATATCGTGCCAGATGTTAATGGAACAAATGAATTTAAACGAGGAAACCTTCTGAATCAATTTTTTTGCTTGAATTCTTGATTCCATGTCTCTTGTTTGATCTTCTTGAATATTTATTAACGCTCTCAAAATTCCCTTCAAATCGTTTTTCAACGGTCTTAAAGCTTGAATTCTACTTTCCCATTTGGTGTTGGAGAGTGGCTTTAAAGTTAGATTTTCAACATACTGTTGCAAATAGACCAACCTTTAACGGATGAAGAAAAGTAGTTCTAAAGCTCATGCACTACTCCGAAGAAATTAACTGTTTCGAAGGAAATTTTAGCTGCATCATTTACAACTAAATTTAGAGAATGCGCAGAGCAGGGGATATAGAGTGCCCTCGAATTATTTTCAATAATTTTTTGTTGCAATCCTTTGTGCTTTCCTCTCATATTAGCACCATTATCGTAAGATTGGCCTCGTAAATCTGAAAAATTTAGTTCCAACGATTTTAAATGTCCATTTATGAATTCAAATAGAACCTGTCCAGTAGTGTCGTCGACAGATTGAAATCCTAAAAAATTTTCTTCAATTTGGGCTTTATTGGTTGCCTCGTTTCCTCGACTTTTGATTGTCACATTTAAAAAATGAATGTGTATTATCATTGCAAAAATAAGGCAAACTAAACAACGACGTTGACCCGCAACAGCTTCTCAGCACATAAAGAATAAATATATGCCGATACAAAACATTCCCAATTCCTGTTGTTACATGTTACAAATTCTAAGATTTTTAACACGTTCCGTGTGGTAGCGCGAATTCCACACGGAACGTGTTTTTATTGTTCGCATCGGCAATCAAATTTTGTTTTACACAAACGAAAACAGCCCGCAGAAACGAAAACAAAAGTAAAATAGAATTAAAATATAAAATTAAAATAAAAATAAAATCTCATTTTATTGCTTAGAAAATATAAAAAATTGCAAGCGAATAATTAACAACTTTTATTTAAGTAACATTAAATTAAAAAACTATAAGTACTATCTATAAATTTTGGCGCCCCCCTGGCCCAGGCGCCCTTGTGCGGTGAACAATTTTGCCACCCCCACACGGCGGCCCTGGCTGTGTCCTATATTTTTGGAACAGTATTCTTGTAGCAAAATCACTATGTACACTTGTTCTACATTAGCAAATATATATTTTGATCCTTCGCTAAAATTGTGATTTTGCTGGTTGGGTACATCCACCTAATACCTACATCAAGAAAAATATTATTGGCTGTCAGATTTTGGACAAAAAATGGTTACCGTATTGCGGTTTTTTAACTATTCAGCCTACTATTCAGGGACTTTATGCAGTCTTGAAAATAGCTGCGCCATCTATTACGAAACAAGGTAAATCTATTACGTTTTTGCGCAGAATTCTATTACCAACTCACATGTCGCTGGGACAACACTGGATCTATCTCTCTTTCTAAGCTCAGTTCATGGACATTGCAAAAATCTCGAGGTTGAAAATTTTCATCATCACAATTGGTAGTCCCTACTACGCGCATGAAAGTAAAATCATCGCATCACAACAGCTGATAGATTGGTTTTTTAATATTTCTAAATTCTGTTCACTTGTACTTTCAATATTCTCTAAATATGTAAATAATTAAGGCAATATTTTGGCGTTGGTATTACCCAATCAAGATTCAATGTAGCGCTTAACTTCGATTGTAGCGAGTAAACGGCGAATTTAAAAATTCGCTATAGGTACGACTCGAACATGATTGTCGTGCAATGAATCATCATCCCCTTATTTAAATAACTTCTTGTATGTCTACAACCTGTTAATTTTTATTTACATTTTAACATTTTGCACAGCACGCATGGTATAATCGGCCTGTAGAATGTTTATTAGAGAACGGCATTCGGGAGAAAAAGAGGATAATCCAGAGAAAGAGTCTGGGGCTGGGCCAAACAAGATGCGCAAGCGTTAGTCCGTTTGACCTCATGCTTGCAGAATGGGTTGCTCGCCGAGTGTTTTAGTACAATCTAGCACACGTTATAAAATCGCGTACAACATACCATGCACTAAATCTAATTTTCGCTAGTTCATAATATGCAAATGAGCAAATGCAGAATAGATCTTCATCTGTTTTATTTACTATAAACGGACCCTTCTGACAATATCAATTTACATCAGTGATGTGAAATCAATTGTTCATATTTTTTATCTCATTTGCATAAAAAGCTGTTTTCTCCTTATTATTCTTTAAGTTAATAAATAAGGGCATGTGGCGTTATAGTGATACAGAAATTTAAAATTTAAATTTCAATAAAGTACTTTTTTGTTATTGTAACTTAAAAGTGTTCTTCCAAAAAAGAAATGGATAGTATCAGCATAGTTGGTGCTGATCATTTGTCAACAATAAACACTTATTTCTTTAGAAGATACATAGGAAATGTTAGCAAATGTAAGTCCAAATTTTTTTCATCCTTTTCTTTTAAATATTAACTTTGATATTTCGGAGTACAACATTGACTGCAAGCAACTAAAACGAAATATTTTCTTAATTATTTGTATCACGCAATGGGCGTTAGATGAAGTAAGCATATCAAAAAAAGTATTATTAATTATATCTGACATGGTAGATGTCACGAGACGAAATAAATTACCGAAAAATAAATTAGAAATGTAAGTAACCACTGTACGTTATTACTTATATAATTAAAAGGTCTTTGTTTTATTAGTCTATTAAATGTGCGCTCTTGATGTTTTCCTTTACAGTTGAGATGCACTGATAAACTGATTCTGCTTTCTAAAGAATGTAAATAGTTTACCGTGCAGTTCTTATAAAATTAATACTTTAATTATAAGAATTTCTGTTTGTTATGATTTATTTATGAAGTTCAAGTTAACTCATAAATACCAAATTAAAATCTTATCATTAATAACTTATGCAAATATTCTCACACAAGGAATCTGTGTTATAACAGGGTAAGTCTGACACCTTTCGAATGCATGGTCACGGGGATAGCATTACGCATTATTACGTCAAACTTTAACGTTTAAGGATACGCATACACGTTCATAGTCTAAATATTCTCATTGGATTATTATCTAGTCCTTTTACTTTCTTATACGTATAGTATAAGGAAGTATTTGTGATGATGAAAATTTTCGACCTCGAGAGTTTTGCAGATGTCCACGTTTTGAGGTCCCCTGATACCGAAAGAGTGGTTTTTAAAAAATGTCTGTGTGTCTGTCTGTCTGTCTGCCTGTGACCACGATAGCGGTCAAACCACTACAGATATCAATTCCAAATTTTGTATTTACGAATATAATCTCCCTCTTGAGAACTGATTAGATTTTAAGCAAAATCGGCAGACCAGAAGTAGTAGTTTACTTCAGTGAAAAAATCGAGTTTTGCAAATATTTCGTCAACTACTAAGTTTAGACTAATTTATAAAGAATTCATAAGTATTTAGAACTTAATTTCCAATATCTTTTGTATAAAAAAAATTTCAAAATTCGGACCGGAAGTACCACTTATACTCTTACCGAATAACGATTTTTTGCAAATATGTCGTATATTATGCACTCTATATATATTTATGAAGAGTACAAAAGTATTTAGAATTGGATTTGGAATACTTTTTGTATAAATAAAATTTCAAAATTCGGACCGGAAGTAACAGTTTCATACGTATAAGAAAGTCGTGTGGTGGCCACACCTCATTTTTTTACTGTCTTATACGTAGTATAAGGAAGTATTATGATGATGAAAATTTTCGACCTCGAGATTCTTGCAGATGTCCACGTTTTGAAGTCCCCTGATACCGAAAAAGTGGTTTTTAAAAAAATATCTGTGTGTGTGTGTGTGTGACCACGACAGCGGTCAAACCGCTGTAGATATCAATTCCAAATGTAGTATTTACGTGTATAATCTCCCTCTTGAGATCTGATTAGTTTTTCAGTAAAATCGGTAGACCGGAAGTAGCACTTTACTTCAGCGAAAAAATCGAATTTTGCCAATATTTCGTCAACTACTAAGTTTAAACAAATTTATAAAGAATTCATATATACTTAAAATTAAAGTTGAGAATAATTTTATTTAAAAGGTTTTGCGAAATTCCTACCGGAAGTAGGTCTTTTACTCTTATCGAAAATCAGTTTTTTGCGAATATTTCGCAAGTCATGCTCTTTAGACAAGTACGTTACGGGTTTAAAAGTATTTAGAACATAATTTTCAATATCTTTTGTATAAAAAAAATTTCAAAATTCAGACCGGAAATACCACTTTTACTCTTATCTAATTGCGATATTTTGCAAATATGTCGTAAGTTACGCATTCTATATAAATTTATCAAGAGTAAAAAAGTATTTAGAACTAGATTTGCAATATTTTTTGTATATATGAAATTTCAAAATTCGGACCGGAAGTAGCACTTTTACTCTTATCGAGGAGCAGTTTTTTGATAATATCTTGCAAGGTATGCATTCTATAGAGATTTATTAAGAAAATAGAAGTACTTAGAATAGGATTTTGAATAATTTTTGTAAAAAAAATTCTTAAATTCTATAATTTGAAACGCTCATACGTATAAGAAAGTCGTGTGGTGGCCACACCTCACTTTTGATTTTGATTTAGAAAAAAATATTTTTCACTAATAGATTTTTTTTATTGACAACTAATCATATTTCTCTTTACTTACTCTGTACCTTAACATATAATTATCATATCGTGAATATAAAATGGAAATATTATACTGTTTAAAGGATTGGTGAGCGAATTTTAAAAAAGGTTGCTCTAAATTAACTTTAGAAGACACCTGTAATCTTCATAAATTTACTTGCAGTGCATGATTTGAGGGATATTTTTTTTTTGAGAAAAAAAGTTATTGTAAGACGAGGTTATATGAAACAGCAAGTCAAATTTATGTTTAATCGGTAACCACAGACATGCAAACAACGCCACACCGGCACAGACCTGTGGTTATAATGACCCCTGCTTAAAAAAATGAAAAGTAAATTTTTAATTTGTTTTAGACATAGTATTATTTTATTGAACCCACACAGAGAAACTGTAAAAAAATCCTCATATTGTAACATAATTAGTAAATATAACCTGAAATAAATATAAGAAACAGGAAATACTATGAAAACAACTTGAAATAAAAAATAAATCTACATCCGGTTATTTCGACCTATTTCATAAGCAGCGTACATATTCTCCTTGCGCATTCCATAAAAGATGTGAATTTTCAATATAATGCAGAAATTAGATGTATTTCGTCTTTTACTGACAGGGCATCATCTTTTACATGTTTTTCGGACTTTTAATTTTTCATGTTCATCTACATTATAGTCTTCTTTTATCATTCTCCTAATACACATCGTGATTTCACGTGTGACGCGAAGATTCGATAATCTATGTTCTATTTCAGGTTTAACCAATTGCATTGCTAATGGTTTAACAAAATCATATCTGGTCAAGATCGGATTATCTCTGTATCACTAATGAAAAAAAGAATTTAAGAAATATCGACCATTCTGAAAAATATAACCAATAGTCCATCACATTGTCCTTCGACCTGCTGGATAAATACTACATTTTTCATCAAGACTATCCACACTTCCTTTTGTATTATTATAATAGGAGATTATTTCTGATTTACCATCGTCAATGCTCTCTTGGTGGTGAACAGAAGAAACTAGTATGACGGATTTATTTTTCTTCGTCACATAAGATATCGTTGTCATGTTATTAGTATATTCACATGAGAATGAGTTCGTTTGGGAAGGAACTCTGGAGGAATTTCCCTCTTGTTCTTTTCATAAAGTATGTCTCTAAAGTTTTTTGAAAAAAGTAAAAGGCATTTTTTTTAATTTTATTTTTTATTAATTTACATTTTAAAAACAATATTATTCTTATATATTCTTAATTCAACTAAACATAACATTTATATGACGGATAAAGGCCCATGCTCATCTATGTCATCATATACTTTTCTGCTCATTTGAGACCCATATTCCTCAATGGGCCTCACCTGAGGAACATTTGACGGATTATCTGTCTTCGGAACAAAATTGATGCCGTTTGTGACAAACCTGTCTCTTGTTCTTCTGGTGTAATGGCACGAGTCTAAGTCTGGCCAGAATATTATTTGGTCGTTGGGATGCTGTGTAGTAATAAAATTTCTAAGTTTTGTGAGGAATTTTCGTATGTACATGTTTGCATTGATGGCTTCACCTCGAACACGTCCAACATGCGGCCGTGAAACACCTGCCTCTGATATGGCACACCACACCAAAATGTTAACTTCAAACTTGACTTTGCCTTTGAATTTAACATTGTACAAAACAGAAGCATCTTGTACATTGTCCATATAGAAAGCGTCATTACTTTTGATCTCCGAGTTGGACAACGTGATTTATTTTTCATCGACCATACCAATAACTTTTTCAAATTTCACCTGGAAATTCTTGTCAACTGAGCGGCGGTATATCTTGTCTGTCTTCTTTTACGATAATTTAGATTATTTCTGGCTAATGTTTGAATAACGGTCGAGCGTGAAATATGATACCTTTGAGATAACTTAAGCACTGACATTGCCAATGTGTTTCTTTTGAGACATACGTTAGTTCCTAAATAAGTGAGTTTTACTTCTTTTAGCGCATCCCTCTCTCTCTCTCTCTAGCTCTATGGAAGAAAACTTTCTATCGGGCGTTATGTTTCGATTTGTACCCATAATTGGTTTCGCGAGCATAAGTTGAGATTGAGCTGGCATAGATATCCAGTTCTTGTATTTTTAGCCATATTAAGGTCTAAAGTACACGTGTTTTTACAGTATGAAGGACCATTTGTAGCGATTTTTATAATGGAAATAATTTGTGCTAACTGCTTCTATTCAAGATCGGCATCGTGATCACTTGGAACATAATCAGCACTGGATTCTACGTTGCTGTCGCCAGAACTGGCGTCTTCTAGCCATTTAATCAATGCATAAGACATAAATCAATTTGATGCTAAAACGATAATTATTACTTATCGTCGACCTGATGTCTTTTTGACCTCTACGAATTTTTAACACTCAGTGAAAAGATGGCTAGTCACATAAACAATACGCTGCTTTGGCCGACGACTTTCTACAGCGAGCTAGAAATGTAGTAAAACGTACGAGAGTATAGATAATAGGAGTGGACAGATATCAGAAACTGACCACATTGACGGAGTCAATTTGACTCGTCAACTGTGGTTACGGGTTAAAATTAAATGAATTTGTAATTGAGCAAGTTGAGATATATGTATTTAGAAAGATAATATGATTTGTTTGTGATGAACAAAAAAAAACAATAATAATAGTAGTAAAGTTTAAATTCTAAAGATTTGAAGGATTAGTATCCAGAAGTTAATAGATTTATCTAATTTATTTAAAAAAATTTTATAATCCAATCAAAATTGCTTAAATGTATGAGGAAGAATGCAGTATAGAGATGAAGAAGATTTGTTGACTGGGAAAAAATTACAAAATTTGGTTTACTTCTGCACTATGAAGCTGTTGTTAGAAGGACTATAAAGTATAGCTAATTCTGTATTACAGGCACTCTTGATATATGCTGTTAGGATGGAAACGGTTAGAAGATTTGGAATCTACGTATGACTATGATGGGTGTTGACATAACGTGACATAACAGGTCGGACTAAAAATCTGTATTTGTATCAATTTCGTTACTGATTGATTATAATTATCATTTGTATAATAGCAGTTTATTATCTGGAAATAATTGAACGAAATTGATATTTGTTTAATGAACTTGTGGTTGTACTTACATAATTCAAATTGTACGTGATGAGATTTGATTTACGTTTTAAAAAGTTATTTGCAATTTATAAATAAATTGATTTTTTTGTTTTTGTTATAAATAATAGTATACTTCATTATAGAAAAATAGAGTTTATTTTATTATTTTAACATTTGAAAAGACACAAAATATATTTTCATTTATTTAAACACACTGTTATCTAATATCAGTTAAAGCTTAACAAATTGTAATGACTTAGAACGAATCCAGAACAATGAGATAAAAATAAAATTTCATCAGACATTTATTGTTATCTACCAGAATTGAATAGTATACTATTTATAACAACAATAACAGTCTAATATACATATTCAGTAAATTTTATTCCCTTATCGCATTAACACAAAATAAATGCAAACAATATATAAAGTTTTACAATGCATTAAAGAGAAGCACAATGCACCTAGTCTAGGGGTAAATGTTGAAACACATTTGTGTCCACATAATCAGTACAATACACAACACACATACTACAATATATAGAAACAGTAATAATATACATAATATAATGGGAATATCCAAAAGCGAAGAGTATGTTGCAATAATGTCACAGTTCATGGTTATAATTATTATTAAAATAAGGAAACAAAACAAAAACATAAAAAAGTATTTCCCTTTGTATATGCTTCTCTGAGCAAGAAAAGAATTTTAACATGTACGGAGAAAGAAAACTGATAAAACATGTTGTGGAAACGTCTAATTGAGAAACTCTTATTTCTCTTTTTGATGTTTTTGTGTGTACAATAATAGTCGGCTGAACCAAGAAAATCGTTTATTACTGAGTTTTTTTTATGTATGTACATATACAGGGTGAGTCATCTAAGCGGGTAAGGCCGATTATGCCTTTATGAGTAAAGATATTTCGAAGCGGTTTCTTCCTTGTGATAGCTGTTCATTAGGAGCATATTATTTTAAAAATATTTTGTATTATACAGAGTGTTCCATAACTTGGTGGCTAACCATAGTTATAGTTTTTTAAACGGAACACCCTATATATTATTGCATTTTTGAATTACCCGTATAATTTTTAGTCTAAAAGTTATAAGATAGTATAGGCCTAAAGTGTAAAGTTTTTGACTTATTCCCATTTTTCTGAAAAATTCAATGTTTGTATAAAATCATATTTCTCGAAAACGACGTATTAGATGGACAAAATTTTTTGCAGTTTTGTTTACAATAAGAGGTCCTAATAGAAGCATGTTTTATTTTTTTACTGTTACTAACTGCATGTGCAGGAAACTGGATTAAAATTAGATGACACGTTTCTGTATAAAAGTCAATTTTTTTAAATGGAACAGCCTGTATATCAGTTCATTTTTGAATTGTTTATTAAATTTCATGTCAGGAACATGTAAAACGTTAATACTTTAAAAGTGACTATTACAGAGTTATTGTCGTTTTTTGATATGCTTTTGTTAGTTTTTGCAAAAAAGTCAATTTCTTCAAATGGAACACCCTGTATATTATTTCAGTTTTGAATTTCTTATTAAATTTCACATCAAAAACATGTAAGACGTTAATACTTTAAAAGTGACTATTACTGAGCTATTGTCTCTTTTTGATATAATTTTGTCAGTTTTGAGGTTTTATTAATATAGTATAGTACTGACAAAATTGTATCAAAACAACATTTTAATTTAATATATATTATAATTAATTTAATTTGCCTAATTGCTCGTCTTCTTTCATTGTTGAAGCTCTTCTTAAGAGATGGCTGTAGTTTTTCAAAATTGTAAATTGATGTCCTTAAACTTTGATAGAAAAAAAGTTAACAACAATATATTGCAAATCAAGTAACCTAAAACTATTGAGTAACGTAACAACAATCAAAAGTAAGAAAAACCAATTTCATTAAAGAATATATTCAACATAACCACAACTTCGTGGAATGCACGTGAGGTATTCTGTTTTCCAAAGAAGTACTAATGTTGCGTAAAAGGTTTCCACACATTCTTGTAAACGCTTTTCTGATTATAATAATGTTCATGTCTTCAAAAAGTGATGAAATCCGTCAGTAGAAAACGAAGATACTCTTCTCCAATTATGTAACTACCCACTATTCCTTCCCACATATTTAATGACCAACGATTTTGAAAGTTTGCAGTCAGGGTTTTATGTGTTATAATAACGAAAATTATGATTTACTTATCCATTTTAATAAAAGGTGGCTTTGTCGGTAAACAACAAAAAATTGAAAAGGCTAATTTATCTGCTGCCAATTGACAAAAAATGTAAGGGATTCTGAAAATTTCTTTCCTCTAACCATGTGTATGAATATGCTACCGATGAATTACATATTATTCGAGAGATTCGAGAATTATTCTGGATTCTCAAATTTATCTTATATCTAACTTATGACTAATTTTCGAAGTACTAGTATGGGGGGTGTTCGACTACACTCGGAAGTACCATCAACTTATTATCCTCACCAGTTATTAGTCTGCTCTTTTTGTCATATTTAATACTCTCTGTTCACTCGAACTTTGCCTTTATACTTTCGAAGGTTTCTGGCTTCGGTTGACTTCTACCAGGGATCACTGTGCATAAAGTCTGGATGCTAGCAGAGTTTCTTTCAGATTCACCCAAAACGTCAACTCTTCATAAGAATAATTCATTTTGTTGATAACTATTAGCGGTGCTTTTATAAATTTGACCTAAATGTTTACGGACTTTCTTTAACAGTTGACTCAGGCAGTCGGCCGCATTCCAGCATTTATTGGACGAATATTTGGGTGCATATCACAGCGCTCGTAGTTCTTTATTTGACCGTTGATTGCTTCTATAGTAATTATTTCAGAAATTACAAAAGATAGGTATAGGACATTGTTAACAAAAATGAAAGAGAATAAAAATGGGAACAAAATGCCATAATAAAATACCGGGTGTTCCGTTTAAAAAAAATAATTTTTTGGTATGTGAAAATTTCGGAAAGTAGGCTTTGAAAAAACAAAGTTGTTTGAGGTATTGTCTAGTGAAACTTATACCAAATGATGCAGAATTTGCTTGGCTACAAGCAGCGCCAAAGTTAATGTTTTTACTTTTAAAAACAATAAGAAAATGATTTTTTTTTGAACACGTGTTTTGGTCAAATATTTTCACAAAAAATTAATAACTCAAAAACTATTGGCTCAATTTCGAAAAAGAAAAAAAAATAGTTGAATAGTCAAACTAAAACAGTATCAGAAAATCCAAAACTTTCTTTAACAGTTGACTCAGGCAGTCGGCCGCATTCCAGCATTTATTGGACGAATATTTGGGTGCATATCACAGCGCTCGTAGTTCTTTATTTGACCGTTGATTGCTTCTATAGTAATTATCTCAGAAATTACAAAAGATAGGTATAGGACATTCTTAACAAAAATGAAAGAGAATAAAAATGGGAACAAAATGCCATAATAAAATACCGGGTGATCCGTTTAAAAAAAATAATTTTTTGGTATGTGAAAATTTCGGAAAGTAGGCTTTGAAAAAACAAAGTTGTTTGAGGTATTGTCTAGTGAAACTTATACCAAATGATGCAGAATTTGCTTGGCTACAAGCAGCGCCAAAGTTAATGTTTTTACTTTTAAAAACAATAAGAAAATGATTTTTTTTGAACACGTGTTTTGGTCAAATATTTTCACAAAAAATTAATAACTCAAAAACTATTGGCTCAATTTCGAAAAAGAAAAAAAATAGTTGAATAGTCAAACTAAAACAGTATCAGAAAATCCAAAAAGTCATTTAAAAAAATTAAGTTCCGTGCATTTCCGCTGAAACCGGAAGTGCGTCAGAGCTTAAAGTAATTTTACAATATGCGCCACAAGCAACCATGAATCTTCAACTAATTGTTTTTTCTTTTATTAAAAACACAAAACAGCAATCGAAGAAGCGGCTACTAATGACTCACCCTGTATAAAGCGTAGAATCCATAATTTGCCACATATGTGCACAAATTGCTTTTTGATAAAAGTGCTTCTTTTCTAACTTTGAACATTTTCGTCTATAAACGTTATTAAATAATAAGGTGTGACCACTACACGACTTTCTTATACGTATGAGAGTTTCAAATTATAAATTTTTTAGACATTTTTTATATAAAAATTATTCAAAATTGTATTATAAATAATTCTATTCTCTTAATAAATCACTAAAGAATGCATACTTGGAGAGATATTCGAAAGAAAGTACTACTCGCAAATAGTAAAAGTGTTACTTCCGGTCCGAGTTCTGAAATTTCATTTATACAAAAAATATTCCAAATCCAACTCTAAATACTTTTGTACTGATAAATATATATAGAATGCATAATTTACGACATATTTGCAAAAAATCGCTTTTCGGTAAGAGTAAAAGTGTTAGTTCCGGTCCGAATTTTGAATTTTTTTTATACAAAAGGTATTGAAAATTAAGTTCTACATAATTTTATACTCGTAACGTACCTGTCTAAAAAGCATGACTTGCACAATAATTGCAAAAAACTGATTTTCGATAAGAGTAAAAGACCTACTTCCGGCAGGAATTTTGAAAAACTTTTTTTTAAAATTGTTCTCAATTTTAATTTTAAGTACATATGAATTCTTTATAAATTTCTTTAAACTTTTAGTAGCTGACGAAATATTGGCAAAATTCGATTTTTTCACTGAAGTAAACTATTACTTCTAGTCTGCCGATTTTACTGAAAATCTAATCAGTTCTCAAGAGGGAGATTATACTAGTAAATGCAAAATTTGGAATTGATAGCTATAGCGGTTTGACCGCTATCGTGGTCTCACACATACACACTGACACACAGATGCACAGACATACACACACACAAAGAGAGACAGACAGGCAGACAGACATTTTTTAAAAACCACTTTTTCGGAAATCAGGAGACTTCAAAACGTGGACATCTGCAAAACTCCCAAGGTCGAAAATGTTCATCATCACAATACTTCCTTATACTACGTATAAGAAAGTAACAATGAGGTTCTAAATATTTTTATAATCTCAGTAAACCTGTATTAAATATATTGTTCTGAAATATTTGCAAAAAGTCCACGTCCATAGTGTGGTGGAGCGCCGTCCTGTTGAAACCAAATTTGATTGTTGTGGTTTGGGAAAAGATGTATAATTTGAGGAACAATATTTTCTTGCAATAATTGTAAAAATTGTAAATACTTTTCAGCAGTTAGATTTCCGTCTATGAAAAACGGGCCTATGGTATTATGGCCGATAATTCCGGCCCATACATTGACTTTTTGTGGATATTGGGTATGTACCGTCGCCATCCAATGAGGATTACTATCAGACCAATATCTACAATTGTGCCTATTTACAATACCATTTAACTGGAACGTTGCTTCGTCTGAGAAAACAATCCTTTTAACAAAATTTTCATCGCCGCCAATCATCTTTATCATTCTTTCACAGAATTCTAATCTTCTGTCAAAATCATCTTCGTTGAATTCGTGTACTAGATGAATTTTGTATGCGTGGTACTTTGCTCGTTTTAAAATATTTTGAACAGATCTTCAAGACATATCATGATTTAAAGCCACTTGTAGTAGAGACGTTTTAGGGTTCTCCGCGACATCTAATAAAATATTTAAAGAATTTTCTTCGTTGGTGCATGTTCTTGGCCGTCCTAATTTAGGTTGGTTTTTCACACTACCGGTTTGATTAAATCTTCTTAATGTTTTTGTCACTGTTGACTTACTTATTGGATTCCTATCTGGATGGGTGTCGTTAAACACTGCACATGTTTCTTGGTGACTTTGTTTTCTATCTCCATACCCAATTATCATGAGAATTTCTATTCTTTCTCTTTCAGTTAAGTGATTCATAATTATTAGTTAGTTGCTAATACAACGTTAACTCATGACAATTAACTGTCAAGAATTTTAAGTTTGACGGATTTGCAAAGGCTGCATGATTTGCGTGTTTTATTTTATTTTAATAATGTTTTAATTTTTTTCTAAAGTTTTGTCAAACAAATCACCAAACTATTTAATTCGGGGAAAAATAACCATTTTAACGATGTTCCGTTTAACCCATGTTCCCATTAAAAAAAAACAAATAGGCTTTGTATTAAAAAAATTAATAAGTAGTTTTAATCGAGTCCTACGTCGATTTCAAATTTCAGGATTGCTCAAACCGTTGTAGCATAACGAACCCGGTTCCATACATAATCGCAAGCCTGTATATTAGTTGGAATAGGAATTTTGAAAAACTTTTATAGAGTTGATATTTTGCAGAGAGAGCGGGAGAGAGAGAGGGAGAGACGGACAGGCATGCTTGCAAAAACACTTATATAAATTTGATGTCGAAATAAGAGCAAATAAATTTAACTTACATTAGATTTTGCTGCTTGTTTCTTTTTTTTTTAATTGATTTTCCAAGTATCTTTTCAATCTTATTTCCTCGCAGTTGCTTTCATACTTCTAACTTTTGTAATTCTTTCCTCATATAATCTACAGCTAATATCTTTCAAAAAAACAAACCCTTTTTTTATTAATACTAATAATCACCTTGTTCGTTGTTGAATTTTTCGTTATGATTTTCAGGACACAAAATGTTCCCTTTGTGCTGGACGACTAACATGATGAATAAACTCTAAAAAGTGTGATTGCCGGCTAGTTGACGTTATGAATCCATACTCCGTCTGCTGCTCTATTTGCTTTATTAATCTTATTAAAAAGTGATCTGTCAAATATTTATGTGGAATCTATTTGTTCAAACATTGAACGGCGGCTGTTAGTTGTTCATCGATCGAAGTTTCATCAAACGTTCAACGACTATGTACGAACTAAGATCACCGAACAATTACTAAGAAAATATGAAATGTTAATTAAAACTTCAGAATATTACATATAAAAAGTAAAATTTACCAATAATTGATTGAATCAAGAAAATAAAGATTTCGAAGAATGTTCTAAAATTTGTTAAACAAAAACTGATAAGAGAATAAACAGTCTTTGCGTATTAAAAACGTTGAAATCATAACATAACTAGAGAATAATGTAATGGTTTCCACCACAGCCAAGTTATTGACTAAAACACAGTAAGCTTACATGTCCAGTTTAAAGCGGAGGACAAGTGGAAGGTATCGTTTTCAGACTACTTTCTTCCAGTTATTCTAACAATTTCCGATAGTTCAGTGTGTAAAAATAATCAAGGAATATCCAATATAGCAAGTAATTTGTCTTCCCCTACCATCCATTCATTCAATCTTTAGTTGTGTTGCGACCTCTATAACTGAGAACCAATGGCTTTATGTAGACGGAGGTTTTATTGTTTGTTTGACTCGCAACCCTAAAGTAATTTCAGTACACTGGCCATGCATGCATCTAATTGTAAAATAAATTCACGACATGTGTGCGTGCACGTCATGGAAACTTCAAGGTAAGAAAGAGATAATAAATTATCATTGATACGTAAGATACTAACCGACGCTCACATTGCTGACAGATTTTGCAATGACTGCTATAACATTTAGACTATACCGCGTTTGGTTTTCATTTTTCTTGGTTTATTATTTCCTGGTCAACAAAACAGCTATTTTTAAAACCAATAATGCCTAAAGCGTATTTTATGCTATTGTATTTGTGTATTATACAGTACAATATATTTGACTGAGATTCGCCAAAACCTTTTATTTGAAAAAGTATATGAAAAAAATTCTGCATTTAATAATTATGTAATCATGTAAAGATTAACTTATATTTGTTGCTTAACGTGGAAAGAATAAAAATTAGATTTTAGAAGTGTACAAGATTTTTATTCATTATCGTTGCTAATTTTGACAAGTATGTTTCACATAACCTGCATTTACTGTAATGTGAAAATTTTGACAACATAGTATAAACGTCATTAATGACGCGCGCGCACTCTTTTGCGAATTTACTATATCTAATGTATGGCATCACTCTTCATTGTACTAGTACGTAGGCTATACAGGGTATATCACGACGAGATTTCGTTAGAACAATATCGAAAACTAATAATAGTGGAGTTTTGAAATTTCGCAAATATTGCTTTCGTCTTAAGCTCTTTTAAATTTTTGCTTCTTCCGGTTACACCGGAAATGGATATTAACTTCCTTATTTTAAATGGAATACCCCATTTTTTATGATTGATTCGTATTTCCAACTTAATTTTAAGGATAGTTTGTCTGATAAACTTTGCCTCTAAAGTTAGCCATTTTTGAAGTATTTCAATTTCTGTGAAAAAATTGACAGCTGCAGACTATTACTCATAACAATATTCCCAATAATTGAATACATACATTTAAAATTTTAGGTAATCATTTTGGAAAGTATACTGCTTCAAATGCGGTATTATAAACTTTTCAAAATAATACAGGGTGATCAGAAAACCATGTTAAACATTTTATCCAGAAATATCAATATCTTATTATTTTTAAATAGCAACATACATTTTTTTCAACTTCATTGGGTTGCATGTTCAAACTTAGGGGCAGTATGTATTTAATTCCCTATAACTAAACGTCTTAGTTTCAGAGTTATTTTGGAAAATGTATCAATTCCTTTAAAGTTTTATTTTATATAATCAGTTAGGCTGTGGAAACTCATGTAAATAAATAAAATCAAAACAAGTCATAGTTTAATAATGTCCGAAAACCTTTAAATGAAAACTACACAATATCGAGAAGAAGTAGTCGATAATAGTTTCTAATAATCTTAAATAAAGTTTTCAAACATATCACCACCTCTTTCTAAAGACTTTCTTACTCTTTTTAAAATGTTCGTACGCGTGGCACGCTGAATCATGGTACCGTCTAGATTATTGAACGCGCCTCGCAATCTGGCCTTCATATCTTCTTTGATGGTAGCTGGTATACTGTATACTTTATTTTTAACATAGCCCCAAATAAAATAATCTAGGGGCGTTAAATCGGGTGATCGCGGTGGAAACTTATAAGGTCCTTTATTTCCGATCCACCAGTCATAAAATATGTTGTCTAATACTTCTCCAACAGCTCTGGTACTATGTGCTGGTGCACCATCCATCTGAAACCATACACTACGAGCTTCTTCTGCGGACAGTGTATTTAAATTTAAATTTATGACGTTTCCTAAGATGTCTATAAATTGCTCACGATTTAAATTTTCTTCAGAAATATGCAAAGCAAATATTTTTTTATGTTTAATACCACAAAATACATTAAAACTCCTAGATTCTTGGAAACGTCGTTCCCTAACAACTCGAGGATTATCTTCGGACCAAAAATGGCTATTATGTCGATTATATATTCAATTTCTACAAAACTTTGCTTCATCTGTACATATAAGATTTTTTGTGAAATCGTTGTCTTCTTGTGAATTCATTAAAAACCACTCACATTACTGTGCTTTTGTTACAAAATCAGCTTCATTAATATGTTGAACAGGTTGAAATCTGTAAGCATGCCACTTGTTCTTTTTCAAAATTTGATGTATGCTCATTCTTTAGAGAATTACTAGGATGTGCTGTAAAGTAAGCAAGTGCTGTTACCTCCACATTTTCACTATCAACAACAGGTTTTCTTTTGGTTGTTTTCGGCAAGAATGATCCGTAGGAAATGCAATTTTTTAAAAGATTGCTTAAGATACTCTTGGTAGGTCTTGATCGATTTGAATATTTCTGTGCATAAACACGACATGTCCTGTCGATTACTTTATTACTTTCACCATATGTTATTATTAAATTTAAAAAATCTTCGTTATTAAATCCAGATTGCGACATTATTATTTATTATTCAAGTATTCAGAAATGGTAGACAAAGAAAACGCTGAATAGCACTAGTAAATACCTTACTGATGACAGGTAATATGATTGCAACTTGTTTTTATTTATTCACGTGAATTTCCATAGCCTAACTGATTATACAAAATAAAACTTTAAAGGAATTGATACATTTTCCAAAATAACTCTGAAACTAAGACGTTTAGTTATAGAGAAGTGAATACATACTGCCCCTAATTTTGAACGTGCAATCCAATGTTGAAAAAAATGTAGGTTGCTATTTTAAAATAACAAGATATTGATATTTTCTGGATGAAATGTTTAACATGGTTTTCTGATCACCCTGTATTATTTTGAAAAGTTTATAATACCGCATTTGAAGTAGTATACTTTCCAAAATGATTACCTGAAATTTTAAATATGTGGATTAAATTATTGGGAATATTGTTATGAGTAATAGTCTGCAGCTGTCAATTTTTTTACAAAAATTGAAATACTTCAAAAATGGCTAACTTTAGGGGCGAACTTTAGGGGCGAAGTTTATCAGACAAACTATCCTTAAAATTAAGTTGGAAATACGAATTAATCATAAAAAATGGGGTATTCCATTTAAAATAAGGAAGTTAATATCCATATCCGGTGTAACCGGAAGAAGCAAAAATTTAAAACTATTTCAAATCGAAAGAGCTTAAGGCGAAACTAATATTTGCGAAATTTCAAAACTCAACTTTTATTAGTTTTCGATATTGTTCTAACGAAATCTCGTCGTGATATACCCTGTATAGCCTACGTACTAGTACAATGAAGAGTGATGCCATACATTAGATATAGTAAATTCGCAAAAGAGTGCGCGCACGTCATTAATGACGTTTATACTATGTTGTCAAAATTTTCACATTACAGCAAATGCAGGTTATGTTAAATTTACTTGTCAAAATTAACAACGATAGTGAATAAAAATCTTGTACACTTCTAAAATCTAATTTTAGTAGATTTTAATATTTCTGGGCTCATTACATAGAGAATTTTACAAAGAATTGAAAGATATGTTGTACGAAATTACGTGGTTGTCAAAAAAAGTAACAGGGGGCGCTGTTCTCAATTTATGTATATTACTTGTTTTTTCTATGAAATTTTAAATGGAACGGTATATTTTTAATATTGTAATATTGAAGCACATAAAAAACTGAAGAGAGTGATGAAAACCGGCAGTTGATACCTCTTTTCTTGACGAAGATATAGTCATACGAATATAATCCAGAAAAATAAAAAATTTAAATATGAATTTATTTATTTATAGGGAGTAATAATTTTATTTTAATTTTAAAAGAGTCTCTATATAGTGTATAGTTCGTTTTCACTTGAATTTTCACCATACTCTTCCATAAATGTATTAATTTCAATCTTCTCACCGATTTTTTAATTCATTGCATATGTTATGTTAGATTCTCCTTTTAAATGTTTTCAAATTCTCTAGCTTTTTTGAATTTCATGTCTTGTATTTTTAGACATTGAAATTAAATAATAACAATAATAATAATACTAATATATCTTTATTACCCAACAGATATAGGTAGATCTAGTTATTAATTATATTAACAGCAAAAATAATTTCCATAACTCATGAACTAAGTCGAAAATAACGAGAAAAAAACAATGTAATATTGTGCATACAATTGTGCAAGAACTTTGGTTTCATGGGATGTAGGTTGTATAATAAACTGCCAAACAGCATAAAATCTTGTAAAACTTATTGTAAATTTAAGTATAGTGTTAGGGCGTATTTGTTAACGTTGTCTTGTTATTCTATTAATGAATATATGTCGCAGTGATACTAAATTTTAATTAATTTAGTTTTCAAATATTTTTAATATTATAATAGTATTTTTTAATTTATGATATATATGTATATTTTATGATTGATGATTTTATTTTAACTCCATTCTTCTTTCTCTTTGTGACATATTTCCAGTACAAATGCTGCTGTGTTCCAGGGTATTTTGTACTTTGTTTGAAATGAATAAAGATTATTATTAATTATAAACAAATCATTTACTTATTAGTAACGAAAGGGTACAAAAATTGATATCTAATTCGTCCCCGCCTATAACATGAAAGTAAGTAAAAGAACCTCTTTTATACCTAAACATAAATAAGAAAATATATTGACCAAGTAATGTAAACGTGAAACAAATATATTTAGATCAGAAAGTACAAAAAATAAAACAAAAAAAAACTTAACAAACGTTCAAAGTGTTATCATTATTTTTAATACACATGTTTACTTGTCGATTAGTAGAGAGAACAGTTACTTCAATTTCGGCAGCAATTGTTGTAATCGGCTTTTTATGATAAACTATGTCTTTTATTCTGCCCCATAAATAAAAATCAAGACTATCTTTCAAGGCGAATAAAAACTCAATAATGTCTTCTTTCCGGATAACTTAGGGAATATTGCCGGGAAGCAAGAATGCATTTACAAAGCATTGAAAATACATTCTGATCATGTCATAAGCTTCAACGTTAGCATATGATATTTTACAAATTTAATAATTATGTGCAGATGTCCAAAAAGGCTTAATTTGCTAAATACGTACAAAAAGTTTAACTACAAGTGACACTGATATTTGTACATTTAGATTTTCATGGCCCACCTTGGAAATCTCATAATAATGTAATTTAGTATCACGGTGCATGCAATGTTGTATGATGAAAATTTAAAAAAAAAAGCAAACTACACTGTTCAGTATTATTATTATTTTATTTCAATGTTGCAAAGGACAAGAAATGATATTTAAAAAATAATGGCTCGAGAATTTGAAAACATTTAATAGGAGAATCTAAAGTAACATATGCAATGAATTAAAAAATCGATAAAATGATTGAAATGAATACATTTATGGAAGAGTATGATGAAAAATCAAATGAAAACGGACTATACACTGTCTAGAGACTCTCCTAAAGTTAAAATAAAATGATTACTCCCAATAAATAAATAAATTTATATTTAAAATTTTTTATTTTTCTGGATTGTCTTCGTACGACTATATCTTCGTCAAGAAAAGAGGTAGCAACTTCCAGTTTTCATCACCCTCTTCAGCTTTTATGTGTTTCAATATTACGATATAAAAAATATACCGTTCCATTTAAAATTTTAAAGAAAATCAAGTAATATACATAAATTGAGAACAGCGCCCCCTGTTCCTTTTTTTGACAACCACGTAATTTCGTACTACATATCCTTCAATTCCTTGTAAAATTCTCTATTTAATGAGCCCAGAAACATTCAAATCCGTTGGGGCAAACCGAAATTATACCTACTTTTGTACGCAGACGTACCCCCCTCCACCCTCCTCTTCGTATGGGACTTATATCAAAAAGTTTCCAATGAAAATTGTATAAAAACGTCTAAAAATGTTGCTAGTAAAAATTTTAATGTATCTTAATCTAGAATTTAATGAAAAATTATCGAATTTTTAATTCATCTTGAGAATTGCACCCCCTTGCGATCATTTTGGAAACTTAAAAATATTTTTATTGAATTTCCTGTGGTACATTTTACTATCAAGATTTTTTCCGCCAGGTTGTATGATAAACGGTTGTCGAGATAAGGCCGGTGGTCGAGCTTAAACAGACACCCGGTATATTATAGACAATGTTCTGTGGAGACTCTATAGAGGTAACGTCAGTCCCTATTAACATTAGCAACAGCATATCTCCAGCTATTCGGCCCAAAAGAATAATAAAGCTGAGTATCGCCGGCGTATGTTACATGCATATTACAATAAAGAAGACTTGAGATAAAGTATATAGTGAAAACAAAATCGGTCGAACAACAAATCCCTGAGGTATCCCCTGCGTGACAGCGAGTGATGCACATGAGCTTCCGCTAATACTAGTGTATTGCTTACGATCACGAAGACAATTTTCAAAAAGTACTAATAATGATTGAATTTAGAAGAACAATATATAAATAATGTGTAATGTATTGATAATTATTTGACAATTACAATTATTTTACCCCAATTATATAATATTATAGAGAATTAACCTTAATATGTGATGTAAAATATAATTTGTATGCTTCTCGCCGGTTTTCTGTCCGATAAAAGGTCTTTTGAATTTCGATTAATCCGAACTCCTATACTGTTCTTCTTTTATGTGTATTAAATGCTATCTAATCGGAATCCTTTAATTCTTGATTATTCCGGACTTTATAAATTTCCTTTTATATTTCCATATCGAAATTCATGCTTTTGATATTATCGCTATGTTTAACATTCTTAATTAAATATTTGATACTCGTATAAATTCAATATTAAGATTTACAAAAGAAATTATTAAATTTCTTCCTTTGCATTATTTTTTTGATTTCTAATATGTATCTGTCATAAATTTAATTTAAGTCTTTCTCTCTGATCTTGGGTGTCAAATGTTGTGCTACGTAAAACTTGAAATATTTTTGTTTAAAAATACCTTTTTTTTTTAACTATATTCACTATTATAAAGGGGTTTTCATTAAGCGTGTCTGAAGTTTAAAATGTAATAAAAAGAGTTGTTTGTGAGATATGACGGAAACCTTTATTGAGGATTAAAGAACATTTAATACCATTATAAATTACAAATTATATGATTCAAATTGTCCCCACGGCTTCCTATGCAGGGCTTGATCCAAGAGATCCAATTTTGTATGACTCTGTTGCATACGTCGGGCTGGATTTCGCCATTAGCTTGAATGATTTTGTTCTCCAGTTGGTCAATTATTGTTGGTTTGTTGCCATAAACCAGTGGCTTAACGTAGCCCCAAAGAAAAAAAAGTGTGAGAGCGTTAAATCGCGTATCATGGAGGCCATTCCATATATTCTCTTCTGGAAATAACGCGTTCTGGGAATCTTTTTTGCAAAAACTCCAATACATCCAAACATCTTGTCCAGGTTCATGTCATCCAATTGAGGCCATAAAAAGTAAGTAATCATGGCCCGATACCGTTTGCCATTGACAGTCACCGTCTGGCTATTCTCGTTTCGGAAGATGTATGGCCCAACGAGGCCGCCTGACCAAAATCCACACCAAGCAGTAAGTGTTTCCATATGAAATCGAGAGTGTTGATACTGCTGGTTACTTTCTCCAAAAAGCGGCAATTTTCCTTGTTCACGAAGCCGACCCAATTCATCCAGAAATGTGCTTCGTCACTGAAGATGTTTTTTGTCCAACTGCTGCAGGACCCAATCAGCGAACATACAACGAGTTTGATGGTCTTGGGCTTCAGTTCTTGTGTCATTTGTTATACGTATGCATGCCCATGTCTTTCCGCATAATTCGCCAAATTGAGGTGGCAGAAAGGCCAATTCTATGTGCACGACGAGGGATCGAGAGGTTTGGGTCTTCAACAGAATTGTTCGCTCTGTTGGACGATCATTTCGGTCGTAAATATTTTGTAGCTTGCGAAATGTTTGCCGAACAGAGCACGAGTTTTTATTACAAATTTTAACAGTTTCTACGCTTTATTGAGTTGTGTAGCGCCCATGGTAAAATGGTGACTGTGACAGAACACAAACGTCGAAGAATCACAGTGCTGCCCCTGGAAACTTCAGAACGATAAGCTGCCAATAGTCGGGCATTTTTTTCTCTGATAAACTTCGGGCCAGAGTAATTCCACAAATTCTTAAAATGAAGAAAACGTTTCATCAATAATGAAAAATACCCCAAGGTATGTCCTTCCAGAGAAGAATGTATCACATTTGTAATGTGACAGATGTTTGATTGGTAAGAAATATTTTTTTCAACTTTTTCACATTTTCTACTGAATTACTTATCTTTTCATTAAATCTCAATTTTAATTTTTTTAATTTAAAATTATGCACAATATCATTAAAATTTGTTAATTGTGAATCTGAATTATTAAAACCATTATTAGATAATTTAATCTTTATGTTAGACAGATGTCCATCTATACTCTTAACTTTATTTGAAATTTGTGTGAGTTGTTCATCTGCCGTATTTTTCTTATCTATAATGATTCCTAATTCTCTATCAATTTATAAAAGTAGTTTTAAATTTTCTATCTCGACATTTAAATTTATTTTCTACTTGTTCATATCATTACGATGGCTATCCTTTTTCACAACTTCACTGCATAGCATACAATGCAAATTTTCTGATTTCCTTCATAATAAAATAATTTCCATTTTTGTGTATTAACATGTATATGTAATTTTGCAATTTAAAGAACATTTTATAATCATTAATATGTTATTAGTATACTTTAATTAAACCAGCTTATTTACAACGATTTTAATAACAAATAAAATGTCCAATGTAATACTACATTGGCAAAAATTATTGATTAACTCTGCACTTTTATTCTTTTACCAATATTTTATCGAAGGAGCAAGAATCCACTTTAAGGAATTATATAATACAATTTTATTTGATGCAATTTATTTTGTATTAACAATGGAGCGAAAATACATGGTAACAATCATTTATATAAATAATGTTGCAAGTATTTTGTAAATTGTAAGTTCTTAAGGTATCTAGATTGAAAAAAAGCATTATCGAAAATTGTATGAAAATTGAAAACTACTCTGTCCGGGAATATAAAAACGAACCCTCGTAAAACCTAATTTTATAGGCAACTGCCGCAAAGTAATTCTATCATGTTCTTTTGTATGCCGTACACGAGCAGGTATAATGTTCTCTGCAAGAGACTACTATTTAATAATGTATTGCCATGTTCATGTTCAGCTATTCCACACGTCAGAGGAACAATAATATTTCGTATATCCCAGTTGTAAACTGAGGACAATTTAGAGATCGGAGCTGATGTATTATTCACATTTCCTGTAATTAATTTTGGTAAGATGTATTATATTTTCATAAGATCCTTTTATACATATATGACTTATTACATGATGAACAAGAAGTGAAGGGTGAATATCATTAGGTGTGGTGAACAATTTTTAAGCTTATTGTCAGTATTTGTATGGAATATTTTTATAATAAATGGTAATGCAAGTACTAAAATTATTAAAAATTGAAACGATTATCATCTCTTGTGTTTCTGTTCTATCTTATTTAATGTGAAATATCTAAATTCCATCACACTTTTGAGTTCAGAAAACTGTTCACATGCTTATAATGCTTGCAAAAGCATTGTCGAAATATTGATGGGTTAAATTAACATAGAAGTTTCTTGTACTAACAGTTCTGCGATATCTAAAGATTGTGTGGTTAATGAAAAATTAAGCAATTCATAAGTGTAAGGTCAAGGGATATTGCAATTACACAGTAAAAATAATGAGGTGCGGCCACCACACGACATTCTTATAGGTATGATCATAAGAACTAAAGACCTTTAGTTTTGTGGCACTGTGATGTAGGTTTTTTATTCTGCAGGTTTTTTCCTACATCCTAGACCAAATGGTGCAGTGTTTCAAAGAGCCCCCTGCAGTTATGACCCTTCTAAATATATTTCTACTTTTGTAATATAATTTATATGTTTTTTTTTCTTGTACCTGTCATGTAGTTTCATACGAATATATATATATATATATATATATATATATATATATATATATATATATATATATATATATATATATATAAATAAAAGGAATTATCGCGGATACATGAAATACAGGAAAGAGAAAATTATTGTATAAAAAACCTGCAGAATAAAAAACCTACATCACAGTGCCACAAAACTAAAGGTCTTTAGTTGTTATGATCATACCTATAAGAATGTCGTGTGGTGGCCGCACCTCATTATTTTTACTGTGTAATTGCAATATCTCCAAGGTTATCCCACCTTATTCCTTGGCTACACCGTACCGATGACGACCAATGAGTCAGAAACACGTGTCTACGGTTGCTCTACAGCGGAATTTACCCAATAATTTTCTCTTTCCTGTATTTCATATATGGTAATCCGTAGGTTTTCGCGGCAGTTATGTGAGTCGTTTCTGCTTCGGGAATTGATCCGCGTTGTCGTGGAGTCCGTATGTGGACTTCTGTTCTCTCGAGCTTTCGGCACTCTCGCTGTTGCCATTATCAAGAAGTTCTGCTTGTTGCTGTAGATCGTGTCGAAGTTAGAATGCTTTTGAGAATCCTTTTCATAATCAAAATAGTGCTATCTTAGTAAATATACGTTCACAGGACAAACTATTATATTAAGCGTAAGCGTTAAGTACTAAGATAGCACTATTTTGATTATGAAAAGGATTCTCAAAAGCATTCTATTCATTTATATTAATAAGCATGGTCGACGTGAATGTGAAAAGTCGATTGATCGGTACATATTTTCAGCATATTCTTTTAATATAATTAATACACTATATAGTATGGGTACATTTTTCAATTGTATCGTGTTAAACAACACTGTATAGTGTAATTACAGTGTGTATGTGTTATATATTTTAGAGTAATTAGTTCAATCGTGTAGAGTTAACGAACATTAACTTGATTGATTTTAGCGCACTTCCAGTAAAAGGACACTTACCACAAAGTATTCAAATGTTCTAATTGAATTGCGGTGTATTATTATGTAATAAACGCCACGCTATATAATCTTCTGGTTCTGCTGATTTGATTAGAATATAAAATAATGAGGTGTGGCCACCACACGACTTTCTTATACGTATGAGCGTTTCAAATTGTACAATTTTAACAATTTTTTTAATACAAAACTTATTTAAAATCCTATTCTAAGTACTTTCATTGTCTTAATAAATCGCTATAGAATGCATACTTTGCAAGATATTATCAAAAAAGTGTTCCTCGCTAAGAGTAAAAGTGCTACTTCCGGTCCGAATTTTGAAATTTCACATATACAAAAAATATTGCGAATCCAGTTCTAAATACACACACACACACAGAGAGAGAGAGAGACAGAGAGAAAGAGAGAGAGAGCGAGCGAGAGAGAGAGAGAGAGCGAGAGAGAGAGAGAGCGAGAGAGAGAGAGAGAGAGAGCGCGAGAGAGAGAGAGAGAGAGAGAGAGCGAGATACACAGAGACACAGAGACACAGAGACATTTTTTAAAAACCACTTTTTCGGTATCAGGGGACTTAAAACGTGGACATTTGCAATCTCGAGGTCGAACACTTTCACCATCACAATACTTCCTTATACTATGTATAAAAAATGAGGTGTGGCCACCACACGACTTTCTTATACGTATGAAAGTGTTACTTCCGGTCCGAATTTTGAAATTTCACTTATACAAAAAATATGCCAAATCCAACTCTAAATACTTTTGTACTCTTCATAAATATACATAGAACGCATAATTTACGACATATTTGCAAAAAATCGTTATTCGGTAAGAGTAAAAGTGATACTTCCGGTCCGAATTTTGAAATTTTTTTTATACAAAAGATATTGCAAATTAAGTTCTAAATGCTTTTATATTCGTAGCGTACCTGTCTAAAAAGCATGACTTGCAAAATATTTGCAAGAAACTGATTTTCGATAAGAGTAAAAGACCTACTTCCGGTAGGAATTTCGAAAAACCTTTTTAATAAAATTGTTCACAATTTCAATTTTAAGTACATATGAATTCTTTATAAATTTGTTTAAACTTAGTAGTTGACGAAATATTGGCAAAATTCGATTTTTTCACTGAAGTAAACTACTACTTCCGGTCTGCTGATTTTGCTCAAAATCTAATCAGTTCTCAAGAGGGAGATTATATTCGTAAATACAAAACTTGGAATTGATATCTGTAGCGGTTTGACCGTTATCGTGGTCACACACACACAGACAGACAAACAGACATTTTTTAAAAACCACTTTTTTGGTATCAGGGGACTTCAAAACGTGGACATCTGCAAAAATCTCGAGGTCGAAAATTTTCATCATCACAATACTTCCTTATATTAAATCTATGAATTAAATGTATTTTCTACCACATATCATTTCCAATCTAAATGCACTAGTTGACCAAAAAATGCAAACTTATCATTTACAAAAACGAATAAATCGGGTTTCTAATTGGATAATATGAAAAAAGTGCTTACAATTATGAAGAGCTTATGCTGAGGAATATCCAGTTCAAGATGATTATTGATTTAAATTGTTGCTACATGTATTTCGCATAACAAAGGCGTAGTCACATTTGTCTATTTGACTACCCTAAATTAACCAAGCATAAGAATTATACTAAACCAAATAGCTGGATAATATTCTAAATAACCAACTTGTAAATTAACATATTTTAATATTGCATCTGCATAAAAGTATTTTTTATAACTATTGTATTTAAAATAAGGTATATATTATTATTAGGTAATTATAATTTATTAACACTGAAAGCTGTGTTAACGAGCTTTGTGAAGACCCTATAAAATATTTAGCAACTTACTAGTACATATTTTCCATATGTGCATATAATGATAGTAATAGAGTGCGTCTGTCCTAGATAACGGGCGCCTGTAATCTAAAATGCAAATGCCCGACCAGTAAAGGCATTTGAATTTCAGTTATACATTTTCTGTCTCTGCTTGAGTTTCTCACAATTTTCAAATTTGACATTATAATCATTTAAGCCCAGCTTTAAAGGTTTACTAGCAATGATTTTCAAAATTATCGACACAAAATAGGTAATCAAATTTAATAGATTATGAATTTCAAGTTACATGGTATTAACCCTATTTTATCATATTTTTAATGCTATGGTTGCATATAAGCATGATCATATGATTATAAAATAATATTTGTTTTGTAAATTGAATATTTAGACACAAATCTAGGGCTTCAAGCTGCATTTTCGCAAATAATGCAGTAAAACAGGTTCACATTCATATGCGCCAAACTATAGGTATAATTAAAATTTTCATCTATTCTATAGAACGCTTCTTTGGAGACTATCTCAAACAATACAGTTCTTTGCCTTTTTTAAGGTAAATATCTTTTGTGTGAAGATGAGTGCACTCTTATTATTTGGATGATACACAATACTTTTTGTTGTTTGTAGAAGCACCAAATTTGAACATACCATATCTCTGGTCTCGTAATTATGTCGTAATTCTTGCTTTTTTAAAAACTCATAGTTCTCCTACACAAACTTCACACAGTTAAGAACATATAACCCACATATATTAAAATGAAATGTAATTACTTTTGTAAACATAAAACAATAAAACAAAAAACAATTAAAAAAAAGTGGATAACTGATGAAATTGATGTGAAAACAATTATTAAAAGACAAATATACGAGGACATGCTAAGCAAAAGAATAAATATAGAAGATTATAACAACTATCGCAATAATTTAAACAGAGAAATAAAACTTATTATAGACAAAGCTAACAGTGATTTCATGAATGACTCACACAAAAAGAAATACAATACTTGGCAGCTGGTAAGAAAAATCACGGTTCTGTTAGAGATGAGGAAATCTCTATTGATGGCATTGAAGTAACAGGAAGAACAATTGAAGAAAAGTTGTCTACAATCAACAGACAACCGATAGAAATGTGGAATAATATAACCAAGGTAAAAAAATTAGAGCTGGACAATATTCCTTATAATAACCACTCATTCATGTTGCATCCTACTGATATAGGGTAAGGGATACCTCTTGCTTGGGTTGTCATGAAATACCTGTAAAAATAAAAACATAATCACCTGAGCTTGCGGTTATACTAGAAGCAATAGTCAATAAATGTATAGAATCAGGAGTATTCCCAAATTAATTGTAGAAACCTATTATTAGATTAATATACAAGAAATGTGAAATTACAAAACTAGAAAACCACAGACTGATATCTACAGGCTGTCCCAGAAATAAAAAGACGGAGTAGCAGAAATCGGAAGCTAGATTGTGTAAAAACGTACCCTCAAAATATCAAGTCTTTATTCGTGCGCAGACGGCAGAAAAATAATAATAAAGAATTCACTTCACTTTCACAATCGGTCCTTTTCAGGACCACCATATTACTTGTGTTAAAAAAAAAGGAGGAGGAATAGATACTTCATAATAAATATCACTACTAATACTAATACTAAAAAAAGAATTACATTCTTGATATTTACTGTAATAAAGGCTAGAAAAACTAGGATATATTGAATATTCTAAAATAATAATAATCAGCTGTTTCCGACTAGAAACACATTAAAGAGCAACAACCTTCCTATTTTAAAAATAAAAACAATCTTTTATTGTCTGCAATAAAGTGTGTCGCCCATCTGGGTCAACAACCGACTACATAACTGCGTTATCTAGACGCATCGGGCAAAAAATATATTTTATATGAATGAGTACGATTTAACGTTTTTCCCGTTTTATACAAATAAGAGCGTATTTTTCCATGAATGCGTGTTCGTTTCTATTTACAAATGAGCATTATTACGTGTATTTATAAACATACATTCTGTGCCAGGTCCGTAATGTAATTTTTTTATCTAAAAAACAACATAGAAAATTAAATTTTTAATTTCTTCGTTATTGCGGTATATTTGGACCTGTTTCTGTTCGGACTTTACATACCTGCTACTCCGTCTTTTTTATTTCTGGGACAACCTGTATATTGATACATTTCTCAAAAATATTTGAAAAAATTATTTTTAAACGTATAAAGGATTCCTTTTGGCTACATCACAGGCAGATGTACGATCAGAGCTGCTTATAAAGCCATACAAGAGATAATTGACAGTTTGAATCATGATGAGTGTACAATTGGTATCTTCATGGACCTTAGTAAGACTTTTGACTGTGTTGAGTACTGTATGTTGTTCGAAAAATTGGAAGGAGTTGGAATAAGTGACATTGTTTGCAATTGTACAGTCCTATATATACCGTAGTCGTCAAATTTTAATTTCGGTTTACACTTCTATCCCATGCAGAAGATGACCTTATAATATGCAGCGATGCCTGCTTGCTATCAGTGGTGGGAGAGCAACGCAGTGTCGCGGGACCCTCACGCCTTACATTTCATAGGAAAGATTTGTCGAGTGTACTGTCTTGGCAGCCTCGCTTATGTTTATCTTTAGTTTATTTCGTCGCGCTCTTTTCCTCTTTCTACTTTCGTATCAGAAATTAAAATATGTCGACTACGGTATATAATAGAAAGCAGAAAGCATTATCATAGCAGGATCTGTGAATCAGTCGGCAAGTCTATCTGCATCTTTTGATAAACCCAAGTATTTGCGATGCCTGCTTGCTATCAGTGGTGGGAGAGCAACGCAGTGTCGCGGGACCCTCACGCCTTACATTTCATAGGAAAGGTTTGTCGAGTGTACTGTCTTGGCAGCCTCGCTTATGTTTATCTTTAGTTTATTTCGTCGCGCTCTTTTCCTCTTTCTACTTTCGTATCAGAAATTAAAATATGTCGACTACGGTATATAATAGAAAGCAGAAAGCATTATCATAGCAGGATCTGTGAATCAGTCGGCAAGTCTATCTGCATCTTTTGATAAACCCAAGTATTTGCACCATATGCATAAAAGATGATTTTTCACTAAAAATATAATGCGAGCAACCTTCTGAAATCGTTTTTCTGCAGACGAAAATCTTGAAAAATGGCGAATGTCGAAGTTTGTCCATTTTTCAAAACGTCTTGACCTTTTTGGGTTTTCGTATGAAACAAGTTTTATTGTGTGTGATATATGTGCTATTGTAACTCTTTGTACCTTTGAAATCTATAGTTATCCACGTTTTATTTGAAAAAATTGTCAGAAATACCTTTGTGAAATGTTTCATAATTCCATATCTATTAAAAGTTAGCACTAATAAAGTATTATAAACTGTTATAAACTGTATTTATTTCTTCTCAAGAAATGTATGTCTTAGTGCGGAAATATCGTTTCGTCGCCCGTTTTGTGGCCCATTTGCATTTTTTGCTACACAGAAAACTTTTCTTGTTGTAAGAGAATTGTAATTTCACGTGATTACTCCGCTTGTAGCTGAGGAACAATCCCGTCCACAATCGTGACATCACGATCGCTGCATTCCAAATTGTATTGTATGGCTTCGGCTGAAGTGAACTCTATATGCTTTATAATAATATGCAAAAATCAATTGAAATTCAATCAAGTTGCTTGACACTTGTCATCAATGTCAAAATAACCAGGCGGGCCGCGAGAACAAACAAGTAATTTTTGTATTTGAAATTCGTTTTATAAACTTTTAGCCGCTCGTTTTACTAAACACTCGCTTTGCTAGGCTTCGCTCCTGATTAGTAAAACTTGCGACTAAAATGAGGTTTATAATACTTGACACGTAGTATACTAATCTCTATAATTTTTCCTATGAACTTATTAATTTCAAACGAATTAATACTGTACACTGTAATCATATATAAATAGACTACGCGCATCTGAAATTACTTTGTAAATAATCGAGAAAACTTATTAGTTAGCAAACTATTAGAATAAGAGAGAAAAAACTCTTAAATTTAAATCAGAATCCAATGCCGTACTAAACAACAGATTTTCAGTGTTCGATTTTTCATAAATCTTTACCCTATGTGTACCACTAACTTTAATTAGCAGCTTATGCAAAGAAGTACTTTCACATAAAAGAACCTAAAGCAAAGTATTTAAAAGTTTTAATTAATTTTATTTCTTCATTCTATGCAATTTTAGGGCGAGCTTTCTGCAGCCTGGAAAGGATGTAAATGACTCATTTGATTGAAAAATATATTATACTTGCAATAAAAATTAATTTGTGCGCTTCAATATTTTCATTATCCTCTGACAAAACCAATGAGTAATTGCTGCAAATATAAGCAAGAATAATTGATAATCTTGATAATTATAGACCCATTAGACTAATTACGACGTTTGGCAAAATGTATGAAATTCTTTTACCTAATAGAATGATATAATATTTTATTTCCAACAATCTTTTTCCTCAATTTTCGCATTGCTTTATTTCAAAGTCTTCTAGTTAATATTATAAAAGGGATATATAATTGTGCTTTTCGAATCTCTCTTTCGGTCTCCCCGTCGCCCACTCTCTCACCCTCGCCCTCTCGCCCCTACTATTTAACTCTCTCTATGGGTCTCTCTCTCTCTCTCTCTGCCTCTGTTCTGTCCCCTTTCTTGCCTCTCTCCAATAATACCTATTTCAGTGTGTGTCTGTTTTTGTATACGTTTGTCTACCCGGAGGCACATATTTAATAATAGTAATAATTTGGAATGGAAGCGTATCTATGCTTTTACTTCTCATTTGCAAATATCTCGTAAATAACAACAGTGTTTTATAAAGAAGGAAAAGCGTTTGGAGAAGAGTAATATTTTAATTTTTAAAATATGTTCTATTAGGATCACACATTTATAACTGTATTTTTGCAAAGAGGCTATGCCTTCAAAAAGAAATTTATTTGATAGACCTTCAAAAAATTCCCCTACTGCTTCTTTCGGGTATTCGTCCAAAGATAAACGGTACCCCCTCAAACACTTTTCTGATTTGTGAAATAGATAATAGTCACTCGGTAGATATTACATCTCTACAAACGTGACTCGTCGACTACTTCTCAGACTTAGCGAGCTCTGTTAACTCTGCAATTGTTATGAAGATGCATAATATTTTGATCACCGTTGTGGGGCCTTTTCGCTCAAAGACTGTTTTCACTTTTTTAATAAAATGCCGTCGGTATTAGCTGTTCTGATGAATTACGTGGTCTTGCCATCTTTGGGGATGATGATTCCTTGTGGCATGACTTATGGTTTTGCCTTGTTTCATTACCTATTATAATTTTCGAATGAAGCTCTTCATCGTCAAATGTGGCCAGCAAGTTTTCTTCAGAATTGTGTTGCCGGCACTTATTTATTACCTACGTAAAATCTTTAATATTGTAGCATCCGATATCTCTACTTTATCGGAAACCATGGAGACTTTTATTCTTCGGTTTGTTAAGCCTAAAAGCTCAACTTTCTTGATGTTTTTGTTGGCCGTTGCTCTAAAAGGCTTTTTGCGGCTTGAGTCATCTTCGACTTATTTCGTACCACCGTTCAACGATCTTCAACGTCCTTCCTTGAATATCTACTTTTCCAGAAATATGACAAATAAGCAAAGTAAATCCTATTTTTAAAAAGGTTAGTAAATAATGACACTTCAAACTACAGGCCAATAATTATATTTTCAAGCAATTCCAAAGTTTTCGAACATTTACTCAACACTAAGCTACTTGCTGTGCCGGCATACGTTGTTCTTTCTTTACGGTAGGTAGTGCGATGAGTTTGGTTTGGTTAAAGTCCTTGTATAAGAAAGAAAGTCTGAACAGAAGAGGTCGTTAGTGACATTGCAGGATAGGCATGGGAACTGAAAAATATCGACCACAGGGCCACCTATCATGTCCAGATTTTGTGATTTTCTTTTTGTCACTAAATTAACATATATTGTGAATATGAGTCATGTTGTTTTATAATAATAATAATAATAATAATAATAATAATAATAATATTAACTTTATTGTCATTGATCACAAATACGATATTGACATTCTCATTAAAATGTGCAATTGCAAAAAAAATACAAAAAACACATAATAAACACTATTAAAAAAGAAATATATTATACGAATGACATAATAACACTCACGGAGAACCGTCAAGGTAGTCTTGAAGCGAATAAAATGTTTTTCCTAAAAGATATTCTTTAAGTATCCTTTTAAACATTCCTGGACCGCTAACATCTCCGATATTGTTGGGTAGCTTATTAAAGATTTTGGCAAAGGAATAGTCCGGTGACTTTTCATATATGTTGGAAGTGTGATGCTTCAATCTTATAACATTAGTCGATCTTGTTTCGTAAATATGTGACAAGGAATCGTAATTCTGTATATTATATATATATATATAACATACATTGCTGCTTCATATATTTAAATGCATGAAAACGTAGGGATCTTACTACTTTGAAACGTGTTCCTACAAGTGTAAGTTGGTGCTAAATCAAATATTAATCGTATAATCTTTTTTTGAGCAGTAAATACGCGTTTCCATTCCACTGAACGACCCCACATCAAAACGTTTTAAGAAAGTGTGGAATAAACAAGAACATAGTACATATTCAATAGGCTGTCAGTATTTAAGCATGATTAAGCTTTAATATCGCATAGTATGATGTGTTTAATTTTTTACATACAGAGTCAGCATGACCTTCAAAAGTGAGGGTAGCATCAACTGTGACTCCTAAAAACACCGTTGTATTCAAAGTTTTTTGAGGTATTGTCAAGTGCAGAATTTTCTGGGCTACAAGCACCACCTAAATTAATTTTTTTCTGAACACGTGTTTTGGTCAACTATTTTCAAAAAAAATTAATAACTCAAAAACTATTGGCTCAATTTTGAAAAAGGAAAGAGAGTAGAATAGATAATTTAAGGCGGTACTAGAAAATCTAAAAATATATTGGGTGGGTCATTTAAAAAAATTAAGTTCCGTACATTTCCGGTGAAACCGGAAGTGTGTCAGAGCTTAGAGTATTTTTGCAAAATGCACCCCAAGCTACCATGAATCTTCCACTAATTGTTTTTTCTTTTATTTGAAGCACAAAAGAGTAATCGAAGAAGCGGATACTAACGACTCACCCTGTATATTTGGTTGACAAATTAACGTTATTTTAAGAATTTGTTGTGGATAATTTTGAATGTTTTGGTTCTCATATTGATAGTAGAATATTATTTAATTGTTTGTTAGTATTTTACAATATCTTAATAGTACCTATTGTTTAACTTGGTTCTAGTTTTTGAATTATATGTAATTAACTGCTTTTTGGTGTACTTGTCTCTTCTGTGCAAATACTGAATACGTATTCTCTATTTTGCCGTATTAGAATTAATTAAAATTTTGCGTATCTGGGTCATTTTAATTGATTTTCTGTTCCTGAAGTTTTAGAATGAATTTAGAGTAACTTTGCCATGCTTTTTGTTATGTTTCACAGTTTAAATCTAATTTACAATAAATGTAATTTCAGATGCTTTCGTTGCGCGATAACGGCTATCGTTTTTAACCGTGGTGGACGTTCGCTTGACTTTCAACTTTTGCATGAGTTAAAGGCAAACATTTCCCGTTTAAATTTTTAGCGAGTAGTCCCTAAGAGTATAACAGATTTATTGTATTATCGTTTATGATCGGAGATAGTATCGTTTAGTTTCTTTATTTTTAATATCGAACATATAGAGATCCTAATCATATGGGTAAGAACGCTAACAGAGTATGATCCAATCCTTTTTACCGACTTTTTGTTCAAAAAACGTCAGTCAAACAATAAATAGCTATGTCTTTCAAATTAAGTGTCTTTTTCCATAGGCCACTTATAATGTAAAGTTGCGCGAAAAAGTTTTGTCATATACTAAAATCAGCGATATGGAAGGTATGCTGCCTGGTCAATTGTAGTAAGTTTTAACACCAAAGAGAGATTGTATTCAAGTTTTTAACACATTAGATTTATACTATACAGCATGTGTCAATTTTCATTAGCCATAGGCGATCAATTCATGCAATACGTGACAACGTGGCACCCCTACTTTCCTCTCCAATGCCAGCGCGACTGATACATGCTCGAAAATACAAGTTAGCTTAGCAGTAACTAACACTGGCTTGTGTGTTTGTAATGCGTTCAGAAATAATATTTACGAGTTTTTCTTTTTCCTTTGTTTTTCTTTTTACTTTCAGTAAATGCAGAGAATTATTAACTGCGTTCACGCTGCATGACACAAACAAAAGCGTAATTCTAATAAAATTAGAAAGTAACCCTAATAAGGTAAATAAAAAAGGATTCTGAAAATAATAATAAACTACTAGATCAGGAGATCGCCGCGGCCATTTGATGTTTCCCGTTCCAGTAATAAGACGGCTTTTATTGCAGACTAGATCGCAACGTGTTTGCAGCTAAATATTGAATGTAAAATCTGGTGGGGAGAAGTGGGAAGATCGGAGAAAATCGTTGTGATGTCTATTGTTGCCGGTATTGGTGACGGACAGTAGGGGTGCCACGTTGCCACGTGTTACTTGTATACGTATAAATCGCACGTAAACATTGAATCCCAATACCTAATGAAAATTGACACATGCGGTATATTAAACTGGTTTATAAAAGAAAATACATCAGGCGTATCAAGCAAATATAGTTCATGTATTTGCGTTCGTTTATGATTTATAGTATGATAACATTGATTTATTACAACAAAATCCTTTTGCTGTTCCTCAAAGTCCTTTTCCCTTTCAGAACTTATTTTATTTTTCAACGACCAGAATGAACGTTTTATTAAGATCTCCCCTTTATTTTGTAATTATTTTAATGACGTTTGTGAGAAATATTTAGATATTAGTTTTTCTTCTGGAATTTTATAACTTGTTACTTATTATATCTCGCAGTGATTTGTGTTTACTTTAGTAATTGAAGCATTTAAATTGTAATAACACGAGCATATTTTTATAGACAATTACAATATGACAAAAAGAATTTTGTACTGTCACAGTGCCTGCTTTTCTAATAAGATGTAATAATATTTATATTCAAAAATAACCAGATGTTTTGAATTGTTGAATATTATATTCTTTCCAATCGACATTGATAGTTTTAGCGAAGTTAAATTACAAAAATTTTGCCGCAATTCTTAGGACTGCGTTTAAAAGGGCTTTGGCGAGAGAGAAATGTGGAAAAAATTGTATTCTTACTTCAGTTTTTCCGGCGTTAGAAGGCAAAATATGTAAAATTTAAGCTTTAAGATTTCACGAAGTGCACGAGGATGCTATCTTGCAAATTAAGTTAAAATATAAGCTATTATTGGCGTTTTACTAATGAAGTAAATTCTGCAAATCAGTTAAACTAAGTTTCTATACCCAGTTAAAAGTCTAGTCAAGAAAATGAAAATATATATTTTTCATTCTCTTGACTAGGAAGTTGATCAATCGACAATTCCTGTATTATACTTGTCAATAAATTTTGGAATGTTGGCCACGGGAAAAATTAAATAAAAGTACATTTATTTTTTTCTTTCAATATTATTTCTTTTAATAAATATGCCTTATAAAATAAAATAATTTTGAAAGCTTATGCACTTTCCATAATTTTACGAACATAGCTTTGCTTATTACTCAATGTTTTCGTTAAAGTATCTACAATTACTTTAACTTTTTTATATTTACAAATGAAAATTATTTTCAAAACAGTTCAGGAGTAAAAATACAAAAACGTGAAGGCACAGCAAATTCAGAATATATAAATCAATACTTTTACCATCTAGAAAACTGAAAATTGTATTACTTCCTGTCTAACACCAATGAATGCCTAACATTGATATGTGTAGACAGTTTCTATTAGAATGTATATATTTGTATATAAGAGTCTAAACCAGGTAAGCAAATATAATTCGAGGCTATAGTATCTATAGAACAATTACATCTTCAAATATTCAAAGTGTAGATCTGAAATGAAATGGAATTGCTAATATTGAAACGCTACCTTAATACATTTTAGGACATTAAATATGAGTCATTCTTATATGCCCGCTGTAAACCAGTTGGTTAATTCGAAGGGCCCGGCAAACCTCTTACTAAAGCTGACATTTTTATAATCGAATTTTGCTAATTAACTACAATATTGTGAAGAATATAATTTTCAATAATGCAAAACATCCTATTGTTAAAGAATGTAAATATTTTTATAATTTATAAAAGAAACAGCCACTGTAAATTTAACAGCATAAAATACAAATCACTGAGAGAAATAATAAGTAAAAAGGCGTGCGACACCCTTCTCTACTTATGATTACAAATTCACAAAGAGTGCAGATAATGGTGTCACCACAAAAGTTTCCAACTTAATTTAACAGCAACAGAATTATCGATATAAACACAATGTTAAGGTATAAAAGAACATTAAATTCAGCTTACTCACTCAAGATGTCTTACCTGCCACTTCCCTCGTATACTTCTGTCAAATATTGGAGTTAGTTCTTTACACTGAAAATTCTTAAAACTACTTCTAATATAAAAGTGAAAAATAAATTATTTAAAGTGAATAAATTCAAATCTAGATAAAGTTACATATGGATAGAATTAAATAGTTAAATGAATTTGCAAAATAAATAATTAATGAAGGTAGGTACAAGTAACATAAAAGTATCAACATCGTGTATATATAGTTGTTTAAAATGGGTGGGAGATAGATACTACACAAATATACACATTAGATAGATCGAAAATAGCGTAGAGATCTCAATGCCTTACAAATACTTACAATATAGGTGACCTATCGTATCAAGCGCAAACTGTGATTTATCAAACGTTAATTATAAAATTTCTCAAAATAGGTTTAAGACGACAAAATAAACTATCAAGCAAAACTGTTTGAATTGATGATACTAAAACATCTAAATAAATGAACTAACTGTATAAGGCCACGTAATTGTGGTCCACAATTTAAAATATATGGAGTGGTAATCCACTCGCAACTAAAAATTACAACTTAATGAATGAGCCTGGTATATCAGGTAATTTAACAAATAAAATATGAAATTACTGTTCTAAAATTAACACCCAGAAATTACGTTAGGTTTTACGTTTAAATTAATGCATACGAAATCCTATGAAAATTTATCTAATTGTGCTTCAACATTTTAAATGGTAACAATTAACCAACAAATTGACGGCTCATAAACAGATTTCAAAAATTCAAAAACTGAAGGTTACATCTCTAACGAATTAAGCGCTAGATCACAGTACACAGAAGATATATTTACTGGAAATTTTGACTTTGGAAAGTCCTATCCGGACCACATCTGTGATACCAAATATTCAGAAGCCTGGACCAGGACACAAGTTCCAAAATGGCGACGGCCACGTGGTCAGGGAATAATTAAACTGTCATGTGGTACTTAGGCACTCAAAATTATAAGCTACGAAATGGAAAAAAGGCACATATAAGAATTAATTAAAATAAAATGCCTTGCACAGAATTACAAAAAAAAAAAGAATCAGTCTCTTGACTTCGCGATTATTCGAAGAAAATAAAATATCTAATCCGCAAGTTAATTTCACACTGTGTGGTTTAAAAATAATACGACATAACGATATCTCAATAAGCTGCAGAAATAAAAGGTATAGACAACGGTTCGACTTGCTTACTTGATGTTCTGAAACGCCATGATCAATCAATTACCGGTCGATGCACCTAACACGTAAAGTCGAACAGGGCGGAAGTAATCACCGCGGAAGTGAATCGAAAATGTTGCAATAAATAAGAAATAACGGAATTTGAGTAACAGCCAAGCTACCAGTTTACTAATCATATACTCAAACTCATGCATTAAAAAACTAAGTACAATCTCTCTTCATTTGGTATTAAAATTTACTGTAGTTGATCAATTCCATATTGCGTGTCTTATTACCCGACAATAATTTTTTGTGTAATTATACATATATAGGCTGTTTTTTTTAGAGGCGGAGAACTATAAATTGAAATAAAACACAGAGAAGTGTTTAATATCCATGAAATAGGTTTTATTTAAAAGATAATTTTATGGCATTAATGTTTGAATACTATTTCAGAAATGTGGCCGCCGCGGCTTGCGCGTACATGGCATAATCTAGAGGTTCAATTTTCACACTCTCTTAGAAGTAAATCAAGCTGTATTTAGGCAATAACGCGTCGAATGTTGGCTTTCAAGCGTTCAATTGTTTCTGGTTTATCGGCTAAATGCGGCAATTCTGCTTATCGACAAAGCTATTTAACCAGAAGTGTGCTTCATCACTGAAAAACATCAAACAATGACATTCTGAATAATAGCATTTCCTTCGTCCCATTCACCAAATGTACGACGCGAAAGATGATCGTGTGGCTTCAATTCCTATAAAAGTTGTACGCATGTAAACAAGGATCTTTATGCAAAATTGTCCATTGGATGACGAATTGACGCATTTGGATCATCATCAACACTACGCTGCACACCATCGACGCTTTGTTGTGTGCGCACTGTACGATGTTTCGTGGGATGCGTATTGTCGTTTAGAGTACACGTATTGGAAAACGATTTGAATTAATTGCTCTGATGGACGATAATGAACACCATAAAATGCACATAATGCTCGAGAAGTTTCTCGAATTAAACTATGTCTTTCAAAATAAATTTGAACAATTTTAAAACGTTGCTCCGACACGAGTCTATTGACGATGAATTGCCAAACCAAACTAGAACCAAAACGACCGAGAACTGTCAAATCGACTGTCACAGAAAATAGTGTTGCCAAGTTCTTAGTCTCCAAAAATCACATCCGTTGTTATTTAGTCTTCAAATGTATCATCATATCTAATGATATGATGATACATAATAATAATAATAATTTATTTCAATTTGTAATACTAATTCGCTCGCACTGTAATTAAATATTTTCCAGTTAATGGTTTAAATTGTTGGGCATTAAAGTATATTATTATTATTAGTCATTTACCCTGAGCCTCTTCTACCTAAGCTATTGAGGCGATGGTCTTTTTCCATCTCTTTCTGTCCTATGCATTTGGCTTGGCTTTGTTCCAGTTGAGCCCTTTTCTCTTTAGCTAACATGAGAGTGCACATTCTTGGGCGGCCTTGTTTTCTTTCTTTCCTGAGCCCATTTCCCATATAATCTTCTTCCCTCTTTCTGCACTCATTCTAACTACATGCCTGAAGCCCGAACCACCTCAGATGGTGAGTTTTACTTTTTTCTAATGCACTACGCCTAGTATTCATTCCACATTGATTAATTGACTTTCTATCAAAATTCGAACCAGTTCTTTGCGTGATTAGATTAAAAAGACCACAAATGTGTTTGGAACCTAAATCAATTTATATTATTTATAAGAATTTCAAATAAATATCTAATAATTCAAAAAATATGATAATAATAATTTTTTTATTGTGTCTTTCCGTATTTGTTTTTGTTTTCGTAGGGAATTGGTTGACTTGATATTAATACATTATCCTACATAATTACCCGTAATTAAAGACTAATTTTCCCTCTAGGAATTATTGTCGATTAAGTTCGGAAACATCTATTAATATTTAATTATTATCATCAAGCACACGTTATAGTATTGAGCAAAGGGAACAAATTACAGTTGAGTGGACACGCAAGTCTGTCAATATTTAAGAGAAACTTGAAAGGAGAGTATTTTCTACATCATTATGGTATGTATACAAGTTTGAATATTGATAAGAATCTTTGTTCTTTAAACAAGGATATGAGATATTTGATTATATGTTTTGTAGTGAATTACTTTTCAAAATAGATTATTCTTGTACAACAAAAGAAAAAGAAAAATAAATAAAATGAAATATTAAATTTGTAGACGAAATCGAAAAAGTTTTAAAATAAACAAACTAAGAAACTATACGAAATAGACGTCCCAGAGAAATATGTCATTCGTTTTAAGATTTTAACGTTTCCGTGTCAATTTTAAAACTAACAGAATTGTGTGCCCCTTTTTATTTTGTTATCTTCATAATTTTTATCTTGTACTCTAAGTAATTATTTATTTTCATCAAGATTTATTATTATAATTATTTCTTACTGAATTTATACTTATTTGTCGTGATTCAATATAGGCTAGAGAGGGGCACGTTTGCCCACCTTTTAGTATTTTTTACTATTTACGTTGTCATGTTTTATTTAGTTTTTCTATGAGAAAAGGTTAAGAAAACCACGCACAATTGAAAATTGCACTATTAAAAGTTCATACTTCTTTGTGAAAATATTAACAATATTTTTTAACACCTATATTACTTGGGCCAACTTGCCCCTTACTCGGTGTATATGGGCTGAAGCAGATTGGCCCTTAAAACATTTTGTAGCTGAATTTGATGTAGGAAATTGTGTCTCGAGCAAAAATTGTTACATATCAATAAACAGCGTTTATTTTATCAAAGCATTTAAGTACAGAGCTTACATTTAGATTACAGATTAGTCACTTTCTTCATTTAAAGGGACTGGATGATCATGACAGTGCAAATATTCGCAAAATAGGCCCTTGACGTCTTTTTTAACATAAGTCATAGGCAGAGTAAAAAGGTTTAAACAACGCCATATCGGTGAAGAATATAGAAACACGCATGATAAAACCCAACGATCGGAATGCCGATGTACAAATGTGGAGAAATCAGACAAAAGCAGATAAATCCATTTTTCATAAAAAATGAGATGACTGTGACCCATTAGTAATGGGGGTCAGATAAATCCATTGGTGAAGTCAGAATCAAGCTAAATGGAATGTAGGTATCCTATTGAAAAGCAGACTTAAAAAGTAGACAATCAAGCAAAAGCAGATAAATCCGTTAAAATATACTTTAACTTTAGGTTTCAACGAAAACAGGATAAATCCTGTTAAATTCGATGTAGAATATTACATGTGTAGATGGCTCTGACTACGTTAATCAGCTGTTTCTGTTAGTTGCATCGACGCACTTTGAGCTGTCAAGTTGTTAGATTTTCTTTAGCGACTGAATTATTAGATTTGATCTCGGTGACTCCAGTATTTGACCAAAAAATGGAAGAATCAAGAGGAATTGATATTTCTGTGCAAGAAGGTAATAATTTTATTTATTTTATAATAACCTATCTATATACAAAACTGCTTTCTTCAACAGGCAGTCGAGGAAGTCGGACTAAAATTCCGCAAACTCCTTTTAAGCGAAAATTACTGAAAGAAAAGAAGTATGTCGATAAAGATCCTTTGTTGGCTAATTTTAAACGACCTTGTAATCACGACGGGAAATGTTATAAGTGCAACAAAATTCGACTGAGCGACATTAAGGTTATTCGCAAGACATTCTATTGAATTCCTGATAAAATCACACAGGATGTGAAACTTTGTCATATGATGGGGGTTTGTTCAGTAATGAGAAATCGCTCTGTCAGAAACGAACCGAAAGGTCGATCTATTAATATCACTTACCATCTAAAAGATAAAGAAAATAAGTTGATTAGAGTCTACCATGGTTTTAGGGATTACCAAAAATCGCATTAATACTATCGCAAAAACCATTCATGAAGGGAAATCACCTAAAGAAAATCGTGGTGGCGATAAAATTTCTAAAAAATCAGAACATAAAAAACATAGCATCAGGAAATTTATTGGAGAACTGAGAGGAATAGAGAGCCATAACAACCGGTCAAAATCTAAAAGAGTTTATTTGCCTGCTAATTTAAGCATTGCAAAACTACATAAAATTTATAATTCGAAGTGTCAAGAAAACTGTAAAAGTAGCTTGTTCATGTTCTCAAGAATTTTCAGTCGAGAATTTAATATAGGATTCAGTTCACCTGCAGCAGATTGTTGTTCATTGTGTACTCGTCTCAAGCATAACATCAAGATGGAAAAAGATGCAAAGAAAAAATCTAACATTATGATTGAACTAAGAATCCATAAAAAGAGATCTACAGCTTTTTACGAGTTGGCGAAAGAAAAACCCCCAAATTCAATAACGCTTTGTTTTGATATGCAACAAGTACAACCTCTACCACGTACCCCCATTTTCGACGCCTTTTACACGCATCAGAAGATCTAGCCGGAAGAGGCTCAGTTGAAATTGGTTCTGCACTCCTAAGTTATCTGGATTCTTTACAATATGATGATATAAGAGTGGTGAGATTATTCTGCGATGGTTGTGGAGGGCAAAATAAGAATTCACATGTTATTCATGATCTCAGTTACTGGCTCAAGCTAAAGTCTCCCCATGGACTTCAGGAAATTCAAATCGCATACCCAGTCCGAGAGGTTTTTGGGCGGGTAGAAAAGTCTTTACGCAAAAATATGACTCTTATCAAAAAAGAAGAGTATTTTAAAATATATTCTGAATTTGGAAATGTAAAACAACTTGGTGTTGACTGGAAGCTGTACGATATTAAAAGTTTACCAGATAATCTGAAAAAAGTCGAAGGTATGTCTAACTACAAGCGAATATTCATACAAAAGGAAACAGATAATAGAGGAATAAATACTATAAAGGTACAATGCTACCAGAACTTTAGATTTGTTAGTATGACTGAAACGCCACGGAATTTGCTCAAGAGAGGAAAGACGTTTCCAAAAATATTGAAAGAGATTGAATTAGGTCGCACTCTTCCAGACAAAAAGAAAAGAACTATTCGTCACCTGATGGAACAACAATTTGGTACTAAATGGGAGGAAGATGAAAACTTAGACTGGCGCAGAAAAATATTGTCTAATGTTGGTATGGATGAGCCAAAAGAAGATGAAGATGAAAACATACACTGTGATTGCTTAGAAGATGACGTACATATTTAAAATTGTTAGTCATCAAATTAATATTCTGAATAAAATTTAATATATTTTCTAAAATTTAGGTTATAGCTTTTGTTACGTTTTTTACAAAAATAATGTATTTAAGTTTGGAAGCTATCTTCTGTTGTATTATCAAAATATTAATAAAATTACTAATCAATTCTCTTTAACAATCTATTTTCGAGTGGTTTCACGCGTCAACTATAAACTCTCTTTTTCAGGTCAAGCAAAACCAGATATTACGAACTCAATCAAGCAAAACAAGACAAATCCACTTTATTTTTGTCAAGAACTTATCGTGCGTACGGTAAAAAACCGTGAAATTGACATTTTGGTGGTTTTTTATTCAGCTTCATTGAATGAATAAGTTATTTTCTGTTTAAATGTCACGGAATTATAAATATAGGTTTTTGTCGAATATCTCAAAACTGTTTACAACGGATTTATCTGCTTTTGTCTGATTGCTCCACAAATGTTCATAACGTGAGAAATCTTAGGCTGGGATCGAAAGTAACTCGAAGATCTTTGAATTCAGTAACTTGTTTCCGACAATGTAATAGTTTATAGAATTGCTTGAAGTGGGGCACCATATGTAGGTAACTGTACAACATTTATCTACTTCTATGAACTTTCTGGACTACATAGTACCATAGTACCATGCAGACAATACATTTGAATTTTGTTGAAGGTCAACTGCATCAACAACACTGTAATCACAGAACATACCTTAATATCATCAGCACATCCAAGGAGAGGGCAATCGATCTATAGGAGATCATTTATAAATAATATGAACAGCAGGCGACCTAAACTAGAACCCTGTGGAACACTGGAAGTAAATATCAACTCAGTAGAATAAAATCCATTGTAACAGCATAACATCTTCTATCATAAGGATAAGACCAAATGAAGGCAATAGCCGAAGGAACAAAGCCAAATAAACCAGATCTACACAGAAGCAGCTCATGGTCAATCATGTCATGCCCACGAAAGATCAATGTATATCACATTATCTTAACTGCGCCTGTCCAAAACTTCAGAAATGCACTAAATACTGCTAAATACGTGACTGTAGACCTCCCAGAAATTATTATTATTATTATTATTGATTAATTAAAATAAAGGAGTTTATAATAGTATATGTCAAGGAATATAAAACTCCCTTGACTGACACAATCCTATTTTTTTCCAGCGCTTAGGAAATACTCCAAAAGAAATTGATAAATTATTAATTGATTTAAGAGGGAAAGCGACAACGTATATATCTGCAGTTATGAGTCAAGATGCTGTGTATTAGAACATCACCAGGTGTTTTGCTTAAGAGATTTATTTCTCCACGGATTGGTGAGTTGAAATAACTATTTTTGAAATTCTAGCTTGTAACTAGAATCTATAGAAGTAATTTTCTATTAGTTTTATAACTCGAATATTTTCATGTAGAAATAATCATCTTTATCATTACACAAATCAACTCAACAGAAACAAATACTTAACAGAAAAAGATTGATTATTTTATTGTATATTTATATAATCGTTCAATATCTATATTTGACACTTGATAACATGGAAAAGTAGTGCCGGTCTACTAATTAATACATAACATATACATTATTTCGTTCGGTGTCTGTGGCTTTGTTATTATTGACTTTACAAGAAATGTGTAAAGGAAAAAGTTGTAAGAAATTATATGCTGTATAATACAGTTTAACCTATTTCTTTATTTTAGCTGTATTTTTTGAATTATGACACAAACTCGTGTTTTTTTCTAATGAAAACCCTTCATACTATGTGCTCCTTGATAATAGACATATAAATCATGGCCATTTTTTCATTTATATTAACGAACTGTCACAAACAGTCAGCTATGGAAAGATTTGATAGATGCACATCACGCTTATTAAACAACTTGAAATTAGTTATCACAATATTTATTTTTATTTCGAAATTACAATAGTTATTTACGATGCAAGTGTTAAAAGTGCGATTTTATTTCACGAGTAAAAGTTTGCGGCACGAGCATTAGCGAGTGTTGCAATTTACGAGCTTGTATGACATTTTTATGGTAGGCACATAATGTAACGCTCGATCATCGCGCTAGGTTAGAAAAATTCATATTGATAATTTACGTATCAACATTAATTAAAAACAAAATGATTAGAACCTCTTATTAATTGACGTGAATGGCTTACTACTTGTGACAGTTCGTCAATTAAAATGAAAAAATGGCATTAATTTAATTATTTATAAAAATAACTATATCAAGTAGCACATCATGTGTATCGTTGAGAAAAGACCTTTTATATAAAGTCCATAGACTACTATGGTTTGCATCAGAAAAAAGACAAGTTTGTGTTATAACTCAAAAACTACAGTCTAAATAAAGAAACAGGTTAAACTGTATTATTTAGCATACAATTTTCTAAAACTTTTTCCTTTACACATTTCTTGTAAAGTCAATAATAACAGAGCCACACAACCCGAATGAAATAACAAAAAAAAAAATTTTGCGAAATATCTAGTAACCCATGCATTTTTTCTAAAAAACAAAAAGCTAATTGAATAGAGCTAATAAAACTGCAATTCTTTTCCCATTTAACTGAATCTGTATCTGTTGCAGTCTCTAAAATCCTCATACTAAACGTCGGAAAAAACTCAGCCTGTATAATACATAACATTTATTAAATATCAATTCTAATGAAAGAAATAATTTCGTAGTGACGAATAACTAAATTTAAAATAGAATGAACTCCAATCCTAAGCATTACTTTTTTTTATTTCAGAACTGCCGTTATTTTCGAAGCCAATTGGTGTATATGACTTTTGCTTTGATTTTCTAAATGAAAGCACCTCTTATTAATTGACGTTTGCATCTATCAAATATTTCCACGCATCTATCAAATATTTCCATGGTTTACTACTTGTGACAGTTCGTCAAATAAAATGCAAAAATGGCAATAATTTAATTATTTATCGTTATTTATAAAAATAACTATATCAAGTAGCACATCATGTGAATCGTTGAGAAAAGACCTTTTGTATAAAGTCCATGGCCTACTGCATGGTTTGCATCAGAAAAAAGACAAGTTTGTGTTATAACTCAAAAAGTATAAGTCAAATAAAGAAATAGGTTAAACTGTATCATTTAGCATATAATTTTCTAAAACTTTTTTCTTTACACATTTGTTCTAAAGTCAATAATAACATAGCCACACACACACCGAATGAAATAACGGAAAAAAACACTTTTGAGAAATACCTAATAAGCCATGCACTTTTTCCAAAAAACAAATAGCTAATTAAATAGAGCTATTAGAACTACAAATCTTTTCCCATTAACTGAATCTGTATCTTTTGTAGTTTCTAAGATCATCATACTGAACGTCGGAAAAACTCACCCCTGTTGTAAGTTGTAAGCATAACCGATATATGTACAACATGATAGTGGTAATCTATATGCTTGTACCGATGAAGAAGAACTTCAAGAAAACGGTTTTGAAGACTGATGGTCTATTCAGTTTAAACTACAACCACCAAACAGCGCGTTAAATGCGTTTTAGATATTGACCTTCTTAATTCCATACAATCTTGGAAACATAAAGCTTTACCCCAAATACGGTTGACGAACTGATGATTGTGTGAACAATGACTATAATTTAGACAGAGGGTACTTAAAAATGTTTTGTTTTTCTAGTCGTTCTTTGCAGAATCAACTATGTTGGTTGAAGCAGAAATCCATGTAGTAACTTTTTTGTCTTAGTAGACAATTTTTATTTGCACTTTCTTGAGGCACTTTTTATGCAGAATTTAAATAACGACTTTGATTTTTTCTTGCACTTTCCATTTTTTAGTTTTAACCCTTAAAATTATTTTTTCTTATGGAACGTCAAGTCGGCTTTGAAAGAACTAAACGTGTTTTTTATCCTCTTTACAATGATGTAGCATATGTGCTATTTCATTTTAAGCACAGAAAATACTAAAAAAAATATATTATTAAACACTCAACAATAAATAGGTAGTGATACACGAAAAGACAATCGAATTTAACGTTACTTAAACATTTAGTATTTTTATGTCAAACATAGCTTCATTAACTAATACTGAAAATTTGATATGTTGAGTTCTTACATCCTTTGTCATAAAAACAGTGTAGAAGCTGAAAGGATGTACTTGAGGCTATATCCTGAAAGAAGGCAGTTCAGTGCTCGTATATACGTACAGAAATTTGGAAACTAATTTAAAAGAATATGGTTCGTTTTCCAAACCTGCTAGAAATCCGAAATTAATGAATGAAGATGCAGAATTAAATGTATTACAATTTGTTATTGAAAATCCTTAAATATCTGTTAGAGAACTTGAACATAACACTGGTATTTCGAAAACTATAGCACAATTTTTTTTAAAGCGTCACAAATACCACCTGTATAAGTACACTATTCTACAGGGGCTTGGAGAAGGAGATCAAGAGAGAAGATTACAATTTTGCAAATGGTATGTGAGAACAACAATCATTTTTCTACTACGATTTTATGGTCTGACGAAAGCAGATTTTCAAATAATGATCTCTTCAATAGACACAATCTTCAATTTTGGAACAGAGAAAATCCTCACGTTATTAAGGAAAGTCGGCATCAAGTGAGATTTGGTTTTAACGTCTGGTGTGGTGTGCTAGGCGTTAAACTTATTGGGCCCGTATTTTTCAACTGAACACTAAATAGTGAAAGATATTTGAATTTACTACAACCCGATTTAGAAAATAGACTTGATGATTTAATAACAATAATAATAATAATCATCTTTATTTCTCAACAGGCAAAGCCCAAAACAGGGTTACAAACTATATTACAGGTGTATACCTAATATAAAAAAAGAAAGAATAATAGTAAGTAACAACAAATTCCATGATGATCCACTATCCACAGTCACAGTCTTCACGCAAATAGAGCAACATTTTTGTTCGCCAAGCGACAAAGCGTGTAAGTTGGAGCTCGTCTCATGATGTTGGTTCGCGCAAAAGGTGTTGCAAAAGTGCAATTATGTCTGGAGTTAAGCCGCGGTATCAGAAATAACATTCGGGTCAGGATATCAGGGCAGTCAATGCTGCCATTCAACAGTCTAAGCAAAAATCTCTCACATGTGGCTTATCTCCTCTCACTCAAGGATACCATACCATGACTCTGCAACAGACTTACCGTTGATTGAGAATATTAACATCTGCTTCCAACAAAATGGCGCCCCACCCCACAATTCAAACATAATCTTCGGTTTCCAAATTCGTGGGTTGGTAATCGAGGACCGAATTTATGACTACATAGATCTCCACACTTAACGCCATTGCATTTTTGTTTGTTTGGGGATACGTAAAAGATCGGATACGTGCAAACATTTGATAATGCCGAAGATCTTCGTAAAAGTTTTAACAGCATTTGGTAGCATGAAAAGGCAAAAACTTACGCAGTGCCATTACGTCGACACTACGCAGGGCATAATTATGTCTAGAACGGAATTGTAAATTGTTTGAACATCTTTTACAATTATTTTCTTTTAATATTATTATCGTTATTATTTTCATTATTTACTTTTATTATTGTTATGTATTATTTGTCGATTTATCATGATCACGACCTACTTATTGTTGAGTCTTTAATAAAAAATATTTTTAATATTTTCTTTGTTGTTTTTAAAAATAATTAGCACATATGCTAGGGTAAGTGTCCCAGTAGTTGGCACAGCCCCAGTTATTGGCACTTTGAATATTTTCACTGTTTTATAAGAAAAGGAGGTAACTATCAGTTATAAATCAATACGTTATTTGATAGATGGCGTACTCTTGCTTGTGGGTAATGTAAGCGTCGGTTTTATATTTGCAAATGGCTGCAGAAGTTAGTTTGTGACTGTTGACTACATCGTTTAAGGTAAGTTTCTTAACGTTTTCTTAAGAGTGGTAGCAAGATTTCGACGTGCGTTACTAGTGATTCTCCCATTAAAACAGCTCTTTTCTGTAATGCCTCATAAAAGAATACTGTCTAGTCAATGTATTTGTTCTTTATGCGTATTATTTCATCGGTTTTTTTAAATACAAGGGTGCCGATTAGTAGGCCCTGGAGAAGTGCCGCGAGCAATTATTGGCAGTGGTGCCAATAACTAAAACTTCTGAATTATTCGTGAGATGTAGTTATTGGCACCAGTGGTGGTACGTATCTATCTCAAAATTAATCATTAAACTTTCGCGAAGAATTATGAAGAGCAATGGGTATTGTGTGAAGTGTACATTGCATTGTTCACTTTCAGATTGTTTACAATGCCAAAAGTCACAAGTGATAGTAAATACAAAAAAAGATATACAGAGGAAGCCCTCCAGAGTGCTGTAACGGACATTGAGAATGGAATGCCCAAGAAACAAGCCGCAAGAAAATATGGAATTCCAAGACAAACCCTTCAACATAGATTAAGTGACAAATTCAAAAAAATAGGACACGGGCCATCAACATATTTGACAAGACATGAGGAAGCTGTCTTGGAGGAGTGGATCATTGATACCTACAGAAAAGGTTTCCCGAGGAGGAGGGATGATATTCAGTCTTCAGTGAAAACTTTCTTGGATGCCAATCCACGAAAGACTCCTTTCAAGGAAAACCAACCTGGAAGGCATTGGTATGAAGCTTTCTTTAAGCGTCATCCCAACTTGACACTGAGAACTCCAGAAGCGGTAACTAAAGCTAGCAGCTGCGTTTCTGAAAGGGACATAAAAAACTGGTTTTCCAACATCGAAAACTATTTGAAGGAGAAACATTATTTTGATATATTGCGGGATCCAACCAGAGTGTTCAATGGGGATGAAACTTGTTTTCTATTTTGTCCTAAGGAAGATAAGGTTGTCGCTCCCCGTGGAGCTAAAAATGTTTATCAAGTGGATCAAGGAACAGCAAAGGCCAATATTACTGTGATGTTCACCTTCTCAGCTGCCGGCTCAGTTACTCCACCGATGATTATTTACCCCTATAAGAGGCTTCCTGCTGCTGTTGCTAAAAGTGTCCCTGGCGAGTGGGGCATAGGCACAAGCGACAATGGCTGGATGAAATCCGAATTATTTTCGGAATATATTTCAAACATACTTCATCCCCATCTTTGCAAAAACGGAATTCAGTTTCCCGTCATTCTTTTTGTGGATGGTCACAAAACTCCTATGACCTATGAACTAAGTACCATTTGTACCAGGCTTCAAATAATACTCGTTGCATTATATCCAAATGCTACACGAATTCTTCAATCAGCAGATGTTTCCTGCTTTAAACCTCTGAAGAATGCGTGGAAACGTGCAGTTCTGAAATGGCGAAGAAATAATCCATTCGATGGATTGACAAAAGTTCATTTTGCGCCAATACTAAAAGATGCCTTGGGGTCACTACACAGTTCTTCAATTTGTAACGGCTTCAAAGCATGCGGATTATACCCCTGGAATGACAAATCCATTGACTTTTCAAAATGTATTGGAAAGAAACAAACAGGGCCAGCTACAGCTGTCGGTACCGGAAATGTAATGGAAAGTTGCGAACTGACATATGATGACTTTGTTTCTATTGTTGGACCAGAAAAATTAAACCAAATAAAACGGTTTATCGAATACAGGGAAAAAAATGATAAAAGCGAAGATTTTCAGTTGCTTGTGAAAGTATTTTTAAAAATCCAAAAATTTGAAGCTGCTGAATCATGGAGTTCTGGCATAGATGATTCCCATATTACTGTGCAGTGTGTTGATGAAGACTATGAGTCACATCAGAATAATGACCCTCATTGCGAAGCGAGATGTGCAGGTGGGTATGAACCGCCTGTACCATATTTAACTGAAGAAAATATTCGGGGTATGGAGATAGTATTCGGGGATAATCTACTAACCCAAGACCAAGTTGAAAAAGTAAGCCACACTTTAACGAAACCAAATTCCGACGATAATGATCTTGCGACATTCGCAGAAAACCTAGAATTTGAAAATGGACAGCACCATATTTCCGAGAATGAAGAAAATGCTGATCCAACGGTACCGTATATAGACGTGGAAGGTGTAGATCGCGGGTTACGGGAGGCATTGGTATGGCAATTGTCACCAGAACGAAAGTTTCAGCGCAAAACCGAAAGAATGCCATACGTGATAACATCCAGTGGGTGGAAAAAAATTCATGAAGAAAAGGAAGAAGTTAAGCGAGAAAAGGAGAAGAAGAAAGAAGAAAATAGAATAAAGAGGGAAATGAAGAGCAAAGTAACTAAAGCAACTAAGAGGCCAACACACGTCAGAAACTTAACAGTGTTATTGACAGAAGACGAAGAAGCTTCGCAAGTCAAAACTTCCACTACACCAACCCAGCCTGATTCTCCAAGTGCAAGTAACGTAAGCAAAGGGGTAATACGCAAAACCCAAATGAGCCTTCCTGAGGATAACATCATCCGGAATAAGGGATTGTGCTTTATGTGCACTAAAAATGCAACACTAGCAAATTTTGGAGTTCAATGTAGAAATTGTAGGAGAATGTACCATTACAAATGCCTTCTGCAAAAAGATTTGTACACACCTCATTATTTGTGCAATGTATGCCAAAGAAAGCCTAAGACACCTTTTTCGCTCATATGATAAGTATTTTTATTTAAAACTGTTATTATTAAAACGTTTATTTCAAATGATTTTGACCCTTTTTTATTTATTCCATTACTCTGAGAGGGATGCCAATAATTACAGCAAGACGCGGGCCAATAACTGCAGTTGGGTGCCAATGACTACAGCCATGCGGGTGGCAATAACTACAGGCAAGTGCCAATAACTAGTACTTTCCCTGTTTTTTAATTAAAACCAATTTCGAGTATAAACACGCAAAGTACAGTTAACAATATTTGTATCATAGGAAAGGGAGAACATTACACCACCCAGAATAAAAGTTTCCAAAATTTTTATCTTTTGCTTGTGAAAATCAGAGTTATTTTAATCGAGTCACATCCTTAAAGTGCCAATAACTGGGTGCGTTACCCTATATCCTTGTAAAGAGGATAAAAAACATGGTCAATTTTTTCAAAGCCGATACAGACCCAAGTCGATATTTAAATTTTGTATAAAAAGTGCCTCAAGGAAGTGCAAATAAAAATTATGTTTCTACTGAAATAAAAAAGTTATTACATGGAAAAGAAATTTGACATTTCTCTTTTTCTTGCTATAAGTCCTGAAATATATGGAAATTTGGAAAAGTAAGCTCGAGAACAAGTTTATGAAAAATTCTTACTACAAACAAGTAGGTTTTAATTTAATTTTAATTAAACGGTATACGTAAAAATGATCAAAAATTTATAGATTCATAAATACGTATATGAGATATGGTTATCGCTAGCTTCTTTTAGACCGTGTCCTTTAATACTCTGAAAAATTAATTGCGAAAAAAACGCGCGTTCCTATAAAATGAAGTCATAATTAACATCGGCGTATTTTTCCCTCAAGTAAGCTCACAACCTACATTTATCACAGTCAGTTCTGTGTAAATTTCCAATATTATTAAATCTGTTCAAATAAAAGTTTTGAAAGGTTCATTGAAATTTAATTTTGGAGCTAGCAGATTTATGGATTGCGACGGTACGTTCGCATTATTAAAATTGTCGAATCAATTTAAATTCATTTATAATGTAATTATTACGTATTTGTCTTGGGAAGATAATAATTGAATAATGGGTGATTAATATAGGTTTTATATTTATGTACATTTATAGTACAAACATGACATTTAATTATAACGTTACATAATGTTTGCCATCCCTTCTTATAAAGCGTTAACCTCTTCCACCTTTGAAACTTCCTACAAATTTTTTCCATCGTCTCTTGTTTCCGGACAACTTCGTCTTTTACTTTACCCATATTCTCCCTTCTAATAGTTACTTGGGCATTCTTCCCGCAGGTAATCTTATAATACGACCGGGCCCCCGTCTCATTCTTTGTGCTTTTATGAAGCCCTTTATTGCTGGTTGACCGTATAGTTCCAATATATCATTGTAGATCTTGACATTTACTGTCCTTCCATTTTTTTGTTCTTTATATATATATATATATATTTTCTGCTAAATTGTATTTTCCCAGATTTCAAAAGCTTTCTTTCTCGTTAGATTTCCATAGTCTGTTATTTCATGTTATATTTCCAATTTTTAATTAAATTATAGCATCCGTTATTTTTGTTAGTATTGTAGATGGTTTTCAGTTATACTTTAGAATAAGAATCCTTTGTTTCCAAACACACGAAGACGTTTTTTATTTGGACATCTCACGTGTTTGCAAATATCTTCAATAAATTAGGAAATATTCTTATTGAATTTGTTGTACAGATTCTAACTCGTTCGTCAAATTAAATATTACTAAATGTTGACATGAAGACCAAAAAACACCTTAGTACAGATAACCTCATCACAGTAAAAATTGAAGAGGAGTTACAATGTGAGTGAAATTTAAGACTTTTTAGTAAAATGTTGTGCTCTATTAATCAAAACAAAAATTTCAAATAATGACAAAAGTTATCGGTGAATAAATGTGAGTGAAATGGATAAGGCAGTTTTGGCTATTTTTTCCGAAAAATTTGTTGCTATGGGAAAATTATTCGGAAATAAAAAGAAAGATGTGAAAACAATTACTGAAACATTTACTACATGGTAATTATATTATTTAGAAATACAGTTATTAAAAACACAGTTGTTGTACACTTTGCACATTAAGTACTTACAATGAGTTTGCAGATTTTATGTCATAACAACACTTCACGACGAACGCTATGAAGGAAAACAGTGTTCCCAGGTCTAGGGACTTTTCCCGAATCTAGGGATTTTCGAAGTGGTGAAGGGATAAAGGGTTTTTTTTTTTAAATAATTCCAAATCTAGGGATTTTTCCGAGACTTCAAAAAATATCAATAAATTCCTAAAAATCTGATTAATTTCATTAACATAATTTCAAAAAGTTAAATTTGTTAATGACTTTCTACCACAGACACGAACATTTATTTCAAGATTACAGATTACTTTGCTTCATTTATGCTTCGTAACAGAACCAAAAGTCACCTGTTGAAGAAAATGAGTACTGCAATGTATTGGAGGTGACAGTTCACAGTAAAATACACTCGAAAATACATAAACCTCCACATACACGCAAGCCAACACACAATTTTAATAGCGCCATCTGTTAGTAAAATGTTCTTATTAACACCAAAGTTTCAAAATAATTTTGATTTTAAACACATAGCTTTTAATTAATTTTTCGTAAATATGGAAATCCCCGAACTCGATTCAAATCACGTGGTTCGCCCGAGGTTATAAATACTGCCTCGAGCGGTTTATACGCCATTTCCGTTATTCAAATTTGAATTCATACTTTTACATCATCGTTGCGGTGTTAGATACATATTTTCATATTTTGTGAAAATAATTTTCCTTTAAAGTTGTTATAATTTGTTAATTTAGTGAATATTTCGATAAAATAAGGTATGTATTTTATTTATTTACTCTTATTTAATACAATTTTGCACTGAATGTTAAAAAAACTGAGTTAAGTATACATTATGTTCATGCAATCAATTAATATACATATTTTTATTGTGTCTTTTAAAATTATGTGTATTTACAAGTATATTTTTCCATGTTTTAGAACAGTAAAATGGATCCTAAGCCTTCAACTTCAAAGACGTTCGACCAACGTAGCAGATCTCCATCCCCGTCTTCTTCCGAGGAAGCCACTGCTTTGAAAAAGAAAATAATGAAAAGGAAGTCTTATTCCCAAAAATATCAAGCTAAATGGGAAGAAGAAGACGCTTTCAAAGGTTGGCTGCAAAAAAGCAAGAAACGACCAAATTACGCATTTTGCAAAGTATGTTGTAAAGACTTGGTATGTGGAAAATCTGAACTTTTGCGACATTCGGAAGTTACGTCACACAAAAATAAAGCAAAATCTCTTTTAAAACAACAAACTTTAAAAACAATGTCAACTTTTCAAACAAATATTAATTTAGAAAATAATATTAAAAAGGCCGAGATTAGAATGGCAGCATTCGTTGCAGAGCACAATTTGTCATTCAATGTAATGGACCATTTATCAGAAATAATAAGAACTAGTTTTCCAGATTCCGAAATTGCAAAACAGTATACAAATAATAGAACTAAAGCTACTGCAATAGTAAATAAAGTAACAGGTTGCCATGGTTTCGAAAAAACATTAAATCTTATAAAAAAACAAAAATTTTCTTTAATAGTGGATGAATCTACTGACAAAGGTTCTATAAAAAGTTTGGCATTAGTCGTTAGGGTGCATAATATTAAGATAGAAGATTTATTTTTGGCTTTGCTACCTGTACCAATCGCTACTGCAGACGCCCTTTATGAACAAATCATAAATTTTTTTGCTAAATATAATATTGATTCCAAAAATCAATTAATCGGTTTTAGTGCCGATGGGGCCAGTGCAATGATGGGTGCTCATAATTCCCTTTCTGTTAAATTAAAAATCGATGTTCCACAGTTGTTCATTTTGAAATGTTCCTGTCATTCCTTCAATTTATGTGCAAATTATGATTGTAAAAAATTGCCGAAAGTGATTGAAGAACTTGCAAGAGATATTTATAGCTATTTTCAACATAGCTACAAAAGGCAAACTGAATTAGGTGAATTTCAACAATTTGCCAATGTAAAACCACACAAGTTACTTCAACCATCTCAGACAAGATGGTTATCTTTGCATCAAGTCGTAAAACGGCTTTTAGAGCAATATGACGCACTAATATTATATTTTACAGATCAAACTACGCAAAATATTGATAAAGCAAATTCAATTTTGATCAGATTAAGAGATCCTTCAGTGAAATTGTACTATTATTTTTTAGATTATCTTCTACCATTCTTTAATAATATAAATTTAGAAATGCAATCTGAAAATATTCAAATTCATACATTATACAATAAAATCGAAAATGTCCTTAGAACTTTGATGGACTGCTATATCAAAAAAGACCATTTGGAAAGAACTACCGTAGACGAAATTCAGTACAAAAATCCCCAAAATTTTGTAGCAATTGAAGAACTATATTTAGGTGCATATGTTACTGCTTCGATTTCTAATAATACACATGGATTAAATAAAGTGGAACTGCATAATTTCCGCAAGACTTGCTTGGAATTTTTAATTGAAAGTTGCAGTCAAATTTACAAACGATTTGATGCAAAGAGTATATCTACAAAAATTTTGAAAGAACTATTAATTCTCAGCCCAGAACAAGTGATTTCAAAAAGACACAATTCAATTGCTTCTTTAGCCATATATTTTCCCAATCTCGTTTCACAGAATAAATTAAATGATTTAGATCGAGAGTGGCGTCAACTTCGAAATATCGACATGAACGATTTTAAAAATTTTAACTTGGTCGAATTTTGGACAAAAGTGTCTCAAGTTAAATTAGCTGATGATTCGTCGATGTTTCCCACTCTTTCAAAGGTTGTATTTGAAATAATGTGTTTGCCACATTCAAGTGCCACTGTGGAAAGAATATTTTCAGTAATATGTTTGAATAAGACCAAGATTCGAAATAAATTATCCACAGAAACTTTGAGTGGCATTCTACATACCAAAATATTGTTAAAAAATGAAGACTGTTTTAATTTTAACATAGATTCTGATTTGTTAAAGAAATTAAACAACAAAATGTACTCATAAATCTTAATTAATGTAAGTTTATATACCTATATAATGATTCAGAATAAGTGGCATCGCAGTAGGCGTGGATTGTCTAAAGTGGGCTTTATGTTATGTCAAAAAAATTACTAAACAATCTAAAACGAAAAACGATACCAACGATGACAGCGAAGGATACCAACAGAGTCGAAACTAGGGTATTATTAGCAAGTGTTAGCAAGGGTCTTGCTGCCAACGTAAATTTGAATTTCCAACGCCTACCGCGATGCCATTTATTTTGAATTGTACTGTATATATACTTAACTCTTACTATGTTCGTTTTCATTTATTTTGTTATTAAAACACTAAATAAATCAGTTTTTGTAAAGTTTGTGGTATTATTATGCACCCAATAATACAACGTAACCCCTTTGGTTGCATAAAAGGGAAAGTTTGGGAAATCTAGGGATTTCTAGGGATTTTTACCAGTTCAACCTAGGGACTAAATAATATTTCACCTGGCAACACTGAAGGAAAAGTAAACAAATTGATGTTGGGTCAACCAAAGACATTACGCTAAGCTTACGTTTGCGGCAATTTTGACATTTCATTTTCACAATGAGTTCGTTGATTTAATGACATAACGATAAAACACAAGTTGTTATCAGGCCAACCAAAGGTAAACAACTTTTTTGTCGATATAAAAGTTAAAGTAAATTTTATCGCTTTCCAAGTGACAAAACAATTCCGACTTATGGGTTTTTTTACACATGCATTAAATTATCAATATTAGTTAATATAAAAAACAGTTGGAATAACATCAAGCTTTGATATATTGTTTGTGCTATTGTCATCGTTTGGATTTTGAACGAAAACCGCTGTATTGGCGGACATTCCGTCTGTCGTCTTCAGGGTAGCTCTATAAAGGCCTTTTCTTGTCAAAAAACTAAATTAAATTTGTATTTACTTTAGTTTTTTTGCCAAGAAAAAGCCCTTTATAGGACTACCCTGAAGACGGCAGACGGAATGTCCACCCTGTAATGGTACGGCTTATTTCACTTTATTAATTTTATTATTTTTATTATTTTTTAAGGATTTAATTAAATATATTGTGTTATTAATATTTTGAAGGGAAATAATATTTAAAATCAATGAATGTGTTATTGTATTATTAAGTAGATATTAGTCCTAGATTTAGTATATGTTTATGAGTAAAAAAGAGTGACGCCGGAAGTTTATATTACCGTGATAAACACTCCAATAGCAATATACAATCCCATGGCTAAATGAACGTGTATGTGTGTGTAAATGTGAGTGGGGAAACCCTGAATTTTATGGAAAGCGGGGAACCCCAGACATTCTGATATAAAAGGGAAATACGCAAGAGTAACGAGAGAGTCGGCAGTTAGACTTCGAATCAAAAGGTAAACTAAAAAGAAAGACTCCAAGTAGAAAGCCGAACGGCCATTAGAGTCGGTTAACATTAGACTACGCATAAGAGTTATTGTTAATATACCTTAAATAAATAATTTACTACCGAGAAAACGTAGTAAAGTAGTGGTCAAAGTTGCTCCTAAGAAGTAATTGTGCGACGTGTTATATTGTTAGAATAAAGATTGTGTTTCGAGTGGCAGAACAAGCAGATGATGCCGTCGAAAACATCGTAGAAATAAAGAAGATTTCGTCGATAATAAGCAGCAAGAAGTTCCCGCTGGAAACAATACAAAAAGAAGAGGAATAAGAAGAATTTAGATAAGGTATTATTTAAATGATCATTGGTTAATGAATATAATGTTTTATGTAATAAAGGAGAAGAAACTGTAAAAATAGAAGTTTAAACAGAAAGTAATTAAATAAATATTGTCTTACAAGTATATGTGTAAAGTAACTTGATATGTTCACAAGTATCGATATAAACACGTATAATATAAAAAGTGCATTATATGTAATAAATTCTGGCGTTGATAGCTTACGCTTGAATCGAGCAAAGGACCTACAGAAATGTTTGTGTTAGTTTAAGGTTTAAAAAAAATGTATTAGAATTGCTTTTTTAAATATGTTACTTCTTGTGTTGTTTGTAAAATTATAGATACAGGATTCATTGAATTTAATACACGAATTATTAAAATTTTTAAATGGTATTTTTTTATTATATGTACAGGAACCCCTTTTACTTAATCATTTCAATTAACTCGAATCGTCCTGAGATAATTTGAGTTGAACCGGCAAAACATATAATTTTACATTTTATTTCTAAAGTTTAACTTTAAATTAAATAACTTAATTTAGATATGGGGGTTTCTTTACAGTGTGTCACCCAATATTGGGGTGGTATCATTACAACCCAAACGTCGGTTTTCTTTTAAAATCCAAACGATGGAAATAGCACAAGCAACATATCAAATTATAATACATCGTTAATAATTACATGTCATGAACATCAAGCTTGTTGATATTAAATAATATTTGCATAAAAATACTTCAAAATTCACTCATCTAATAGATTTTTTTTTAAACAGGTTTATTAAAATTATTAAATTGTTATTAATACGTATAAGTTAAAAATAGGCGCTAACACCTATTTTTAACATTCTTACGTATTGTGACGATGGAAATTTTCAACCTTAGGATTTTTGCAGATATTCAGGTCCCCTTCTTCTTAAATTTGGTAGACCAGAAATAGTAGTTTAACTTCAGTGAAAAAATCAATTCTACCAATATCTGGTCAACTGGTAACTTTAAACAGTATCTAAAGAGTATAAATGTACATAAAGTAAATTCATATCCGAAATAGGGTTTTTACTGTTATCGAAACGCAATTTGTTTGCATGTATCTCGCAAATTATGGATTTTATACAGATTTCTCAAGAGTATAAATGTTTTAGAACTCGATTTGGAACAATTTTTGTATAAAAAAAAATATATTAAAATTCGGATGGAAGGTACCACGTTTAGCCTAATTGAGCTATTTTTTTTTGAAAACATCTCGTGAATTATGGTTTCTATACAGATTAATTAAAATATATAAAAAACGTGTGGTGCCCACCTCATTTGGTTAGAAGATTTTCAATAAGAGATTATATAACATTTAATTCTACGCCTTCAATCATTAATTTCGAATTTCTAGTAGGGCTGGAAAAGGTTCTTTTAAAATAATTACCAAATTTCTGTACGTATTAGCTTTGCCCTTTTTTTTTTCAGGAAATACAGCCTCAAGTCCGTTCAGCTTCTATACTATTTTTATGACAAAGGATGTAACATCTCAATATACAAATTTTTCAATTTTTCAGTATTCATTAATGAAGCCATGTTTCACATAAAAATGTTCTGGACAGAATAATTTTTGAGTAACATTAAATTCGATTGTGTTTTCAGTATCACGGTCTACTTATTGTTAGAATGTTTAATAAAATACATTTTTAATACTTTCTTTGCTGTTTTTAAAAACGGATAGCAGAGATGCTGCATAAAAAAACACGTTTAATTCTTTGAAAGCCGATTTGACCATCCACAGAAAGAAAAATTTAAGTTTTAAAACTGAAAACTGGAAAGATCAAAAAAATCCAAGTCGATATTTAATTTCTGCATAAAAAGTATCTCAAGAAAGTGCAAATAAAAATTATGTGTCTACTAAAACTAAAAGAAAGTTATTACAAGGAAAAGAAACTTGACATTTTTCTGACAAGTCATTCTATTTGGAAATTGGAGAATATCGTATAATTTCACTAGTCCTTAGGAATAATTCATTTAATTTAACCAAACCTGTATCTCTTATAATATGAGGATGCGTTGTATACTATCATTTGATTTCAACTTATCAGGCAAGCAACTGAAATATGGGCAGCATAGTATCACTGTAATAGTTTTGTTTTTCTAGAAGATTAGGTTCGCTTGTCCAAAACTTCACTGAAATGATAATTAAGAGCGTAGTTAAGAGTAAATATTATACGAACTTGTCCTTTCTTCTTCAGCTAGTTTTTTCCCATTGTACAATTATTTAAGTCCGTTTTTCCAATTCGCCTTTAAGTAGTTGTCAAGAATGTAGAAGGAAGATTTATCTCCTCACTTGCTTTTTTTGCGACAACAAGGGGATGCTCTCTTAAATAATTACCTAAATCACCATTGTGATTGACTGTAGTAACAGATGGTCTTTCCACCTGTTTTATCTTGTTACAATCTATTTATTTTCACAGCTTTTTTTAACTTGACGAATGCGCTTGCCAAATATGTACTTTTCATTTAAGAACTGTTATAAATAATGATATTCATACACCTATTTGTTATATATATACCGGGCTCTTTTTTTATCATTACACATAGCATTTTCCCTATGTGTAATGATAAAAAAAAATTGTCAATGCATTAGCGATATAGTCACTGTATAGTAGACAACCAGTATACACCAATGAAGAATTTACGTATAGCATACCTTAATTTTTAAATCAGATTGCCATGACGGGAAAAACATTTTTTATGTCTAATATTTCTGAATTTTTATTCAAACATAAGTCATAAATTAAATACATTTTATTAAAAAATAGATAATTTATTTATAAATCATGGATAAATACAACAGAAATGAAAAGGTGGCAATAGTAATGTGGTACCAGAAAAATAATAGTTTAAGGCAAGTTAGAGACATGTTTTCCGTCAATTATCCAGACAGGCCTATACCTTGTGCAAAAACAATTCTGAACTTTTTTAAAAAATTTCAAGAAGATGGTTGTGTTCTAAATTCTCACAAAAAAAGAAATAGAACCAATCATGTTCGAACAGAAGACATGAAATTAAATATCCTGTGTTACGTAGAGGAACGATCTGTAGGATCTCTTTTAGATGTAGCTAAACATTTTGGAGTATCGTACAGTTCGGTATACAAAACTCTGAAAGAATTTAAATATAGGCCATACAAAATATCAAATCATCAAGAGCTTTTCGAAGAGGATAAGATAAAACGAACTGAGTTTTGTGAAATAATGTTTAACATGTTAAATGAAAACCAAGAAATTTTAAAGAAAATAATTTTTACTGATGAGGCTACATTTACCGTAAACGGTGAAGTCAACTCTCAGAACTTTCGGTTTGTACCCTACCCTATCCATGAAAAATTATTAAATTTCCTCTCCATTAATCCATTAGGTACTGGTCCCGTACAAATCCTCACGCTCAAAACCTGACCCGAACACAGTACCCTCAAAAAGTTAATGTCTGGATTGGAATAATAAGCGATAGACTTATTGGCCCATTTTTTATTGACGGTAACCTCACTGCAGTGAAATATTTGAATTTGTTGAGAGACCATATCATTCCATCAATTGAGATGATGAATGTTGATGAACCCTGGTTCCAAATGGATGGGGCCCCGCCACATTCTACTAACGCTATCAGGAATTTTTAAATAACTTATTTCAAAGACGGTGGATTGGTAGATTTGGTCCCATACTATGCCCTCCAAGATCCGCTGATTTATTTCCAAATGACTATTTTCTTTGGGGTTACCTAAAAAGTAAAATTTACAACAATGTACGAATACGCAACTTGAATGAACTAAAAGAGCGTATACGTACTGCATGTAATGGAATAAGGCCAGAATTTATTACAAATACACTTCGTTGCTTTCAAGATCGCCTTGCTTATTGCCTTGAAAGACAAGGTGGGCATTTCGAGAACTTGTTATGATATTAGACTTCACATTTAAGTTCGTTTAATTGTTATAATAAACTAATTATTTTGTTCCAAGTGATATTCTGCATTTTCTTTATTAAAAACATAACCTAATTCTTCTAAGCTTTATTTTGCTCTGTATCGCCCAGTGTTACCAGTACAAGTATTATTGCCGAATCAAATACTTTCGCGCTAAATTTTAACAGTTTCGTAATAAATGTAAAAGGTTTTATGTACGCTGCAAAGTTTAATTTTTCCGTACAAATAATTTATGGTAGAAGTAAGAGAAACGGATCTCCAGAATATTATTTTATTTGTATCGGCCAGTGGGAAATGGCGGGAAATCCTTAATGTAGCAATTATGATGTTGACGACGTGATATATTTCGAATTTTAAAATTGTAAGAAAAATTGTACAAAATTAGTTATTTACGATATAATTGTTAAAAGTGCTATTTTATTTTGCAAGTAAGATTTGCGACACGAGGGTGATTAGGAACTGGAGCAATTTAAAATAAGCAAAATAAAATAACATTTTAACACGTGTATCGTACAGTGTTTCTGCTACAAACTCAATTTTTATTTTAAAATTTTAATAAAAAGTTTAACGAAAATTGACTGATAAAAATCTTATGACAGCTCACTGTTCCTGCTTGTCAAAATACGAGTGTATAACTGGTTGTCTACTATACAGTGACTATATCCCTTGACAATTTTCTTTTTATCATTACACATAGGGAAAATGCTATGTGTAATGATAAAAAAAGAGCCCGGTATATAAAATTTTAATGAAAAAAAATGCAGTGCCATCTATACACGGATAAACGATATACATTCAGCGATAGTTGATTTGATCCGCACTATCTTAACAGGACTGTCTCCAACTTTTAGCAAAGTTTGCAATCATATTCCTACTACTTTCATTAAAAAGAACAACTCTTGTATAAATCAGCTTTGTGTTGTAGTATTACCAGCAGGCAAGTTAAGAAGGTTGGTACACCTATAAAGTAGTAGTAGATATCTGTCAAAACTTCACTTGGAATATATATTAATATTTTTCGATGGTGCCAAGTTTACACTAAAATCATAAGAATCTAATTGGAAGTACATTGTAACCCATAGATAATTATACTTCGTATTAGGATGCTAAATGATATATAAATTTGTTGTCTTCGTTGTGATTTAATAATAACCAAACTTGTGGTAGTTAGTTCCAGTGTCCTCACTCAAAAGGAGGTAGAAAGCAGTGTAATACCGACAAATTGACACATATACAGTGTGTAAGTAAAGTAAGGAATAATATTCATATTTTGTTTATTATCGCTGTTTGGGAGAAAAGCTCGGACAGGTCAATTTTATTTTCTTCCTCCTGATTTTATGGATGTCAATTTTCTTCCTTTGGTTTACTGCTCTAGGACCTATGACGTCATCGACTTCTTTTTCAAATAGAACATCCTTATTTTTTTGCTAGAAATAAAAAGTAGCTTTTTTCTTAATTCAGCAATACCGCATATGTGATATTTAAAATTAGTAGTTTTAGAGATACGGAGGATCATAGGTATTGAAATGACAACAATAATTAAACTTGAAAATCAAAAGAGCAAATAGTAATAATTTATTCTTGGGAAGATTAAAAATTTTTACATTAATAAATGTTCAAATTGCCATCCATTTGTTTCTTGGCTATGATAAAGTCGAAGTTGAAATTCTTCCAAAACATTATCTCTGATTTCTTGGTCGATATTTCTGCACTCTGACATGTCAATTGTCATTATTAGCACGCTTAATACTCTAAAACTATTAATTTTAAATACCACATATGGGGTATTGCTGAATTCAGAAAAAAATATATTTTTTATTTCTAGCAAAAAAATAAGAAAGTTCCATTTGAAAAAGCAGTCGATGACGTCATAGGTCGCAGAGTAGTACATCAAAGAAAAAAAATTGACATCCATAAAATCCGGAGAAAGAAAATAAAATTGACCTGTCCGAGATTTTCTCCCAAACAGCGATAATAAACAAAATATGAATATTATTCCTTACTTTATTTACACACTGTATATTAATCATTTCGCAATCTTTTATATAATTTGTGTTTGAGTGGAATTACCTGAATTTTCTCTTCCCTCATTTACTAACAAGACGTACTGAGGGATTCTTAACCTCAGCATCATTTTTTTAAATTTGTTATAATATCTGGGATGCTTGGTATTCCATAAAATTACTTTTCCTCGATAAATGTCGATCAAAATAAGAATATCATCCCCCGTCTACTCCATACCAAACTGATATCTAATTCAATCTGACTGAACTCATTCGGATATAAATACCAAAAAGAAAGTTTTTCAATGATAACCGACAAATTTATTACTCAAAAAGGTAGCAGAAAAGCATTAAATTAATTTATTGATAAGTTTGATAAAATGATGCCCGTTTCCGACTATAATATCTATCGAACCAGTTGTGGAACATCCCAGGAGTTCTTAACGTCAGCGAGCAAATTAACTCAATGCTAGTCATACATTATTGCAAATAATTTATAAAGCGAATAAAATTTATCCTAATATATAACCTAGATCTAGGTACACCTTAGAAAATAAATATCACGCTTTCAGACTCGAGTTTTATTTATGGGTTGGTGAGAACAGTTTGGCACATCGCCTTTTTTTTATCAGAAATTAATGTTAAGTGAAGAAGCAATGTTTCCGACAAATGGTACTGTTTTCTCACAAAATCGTAGATATTGGTCAAATATTAAAATTAATGTCCGAAATCAGTGATATCAAAAAGTCAGTATTTGGTGCGAAATATTATTAACAGAATCATTGGACCTTATTTTTTTTAATGAAAATTTGAATCAACAAAATTACTTGGAAATGCTTCAGAATTTTTTATTGCCGTCACTTGAGCAAGAGAAATTGCGATGCATTTACTACCAATAAGTTGTGTGTTCAGCTCCATGGTACCTTGATTGTACGAGAATTCTTTAATTTACACTTTCCTAATAGATGAATTGAACGACATGGACCAATACATTGGCCATCTCGGTCACCGGACTTATCTCCCATAGATTTTTTTCCTTGTGGTTACCTAAAGCAAAAAATGCACAGAGAAATTATGGGAAATGATTGAAATTATCTAAAAATGAAGATTACGGCGGCTGTTCGAGAAATTAATGTTGAAATGTTGAACAAAGTGAAAGAAATAATTTAAAAAAAAGAGTTGAAGATTGCACTGCATGTGGAGATGATTATGTGGAATAATGTTAGAGTTTAGTGGTCATCCTTTTTTACAAACACAAAAATAATAAAAAGTTTTATCGAAATGACATTTGCCTTTTGTCTAATATTAATAATGTAATATAACATAACATTCATATTTAAAATCAACAACTCGACAAAATTTTAAGTTTATTTACCAAAGGGGTTGCGATACAATCAAAATTTTTTGTAAAGGATAAGTTTTTCTCCTAAAACTCGTATTAAAATATTTTTCTCTCTAAGAAAAATCATCACTTTGCACACTGTATATCATATTATTCTTATTTTACAGTAAAAGATGGGAACTGCATCAGCATTAAAAATAATAAAGATACCTTAATGTCTGGCTTTCGTATAACAGCATAAATATTTTAATTTTTACGTGGATTCTAACAGCGGTTTATTTCTTGTTTGACAATCCTTCTCTTATCTGTTAAGTATGGGATAGGATAAAGAAATTAAACACGATATGTAAGTCTTAAAAATAATGGTGAATATATTTTATTCATGTTTGCCTTTATCTTTCTTACTATACATAGATATCTATCTGTTTTATGAGGATTTATAATAAATAACATAGAACTAATTCTGTTCAAATGATTATTATTTAAAATTGCTTTAAACGCAATATTGTTTATTTTAACGAATGAAATTGAAATGATGATAATTTAATTTATGTTCACTATGTATTTATTTCTCTTTAAAAGAATTTCTAGTGAATATTGAACACAATACAAGCACTATTTCACCAAAGCAAACATTTGCACATTGTACTCTGATAATCTAGTGTCTTGCTACTTAAATATTTCGAAAATAGTTTACACTAATTGCTAGGAGCAAACATTTTCTCATACTACTCCAACAGCTCATCATTAAAGGTTTAAATAATCCCAAAACAATAAATTAAATAAACGAATACAAACATACCACAAATGTTTGTGTTCGTTTATTTAATTTATTGTTTTGTGATTATTTAAACCTTTAATGACGCTTAACAATCCATTTGAGGCAAACATTTGCACATACTACCTCAATGGTTGATTCCAAACCATTAAAAAATATATCTAAAATTTTAACAAGGTGAACACTCATTTAATTATATTAAAATTAATTTAAAACTTCTATGTTTGTAACTTTAATAAACAATATCGTTTCACTTACTTACTTTAAACATATAATTCTTCAAACTCTTTTTTGTATATATCCGCCATTTTCATTTAAATTTTTTTTTAAACTATTACAAATAATATTTCCAAATTCTCTTCATTAAAAAGATATTCCAAACTTTAAAAAAACAAATAGTGCATATAGCCTTACTGTATATTTGACGATATAGATATATTTCAATCTTTCGTACGAAGAATTTTGAAAATATATGTCCGGTGCTTCGTTTGAAATATTCAATTTTTGCGCGATGTAAGCCAATATCGACCTCTCTCTCTCTCTTCGGTCTTGTTCCCGCCTTATATATCTTTGAACAAATGAAGATCGGTACTTTTGCGCTCTCTGTCTTGAATTTAAGTTGGTCATACTGCCATTCTCTAGGTTGAATCTTCTTCTTGCTTAATTTAAGTTCGTGTATCTGGCTCATTCACTTTGACGTTTATCAAACAATGTCCGCAAAGCAAATCTTCATTATTCGAATCCACGGATTTACCTCTCTTTATCCCAGGTAAGTGTGTTATTCCTTTTTCTTTTTTTTAACGTAAACACCCGTTGTATTTATATATAAATTCATTACTCTTGTAATTATTTGATCAGTATTACTTTTCACCACTTATTAATCGTATTCTTATTTTCTGTTTATTAGCCTATTCGATTGGGAATAAAGGAAAAACGTCGCAGACACAGCAGATTAACTATGTATAACTACCATCAAGGTACAAGTATGTAAGGTATGTCGATTAGAATCTAATATGCTTCATCATTTAATTGTTTACGCTCTTAAGTAGTTTTTCTCTCTTTTCGACTTACTATAACATCAAAAATGTGTTATCAAAACCTGCGCATGGACATACCTTATGTACTTGTACTATGAGTAATTTGGTGGTTCAATCCCTCACCCGCCACTAGCAATATAACTAAGTTACCACCACTAATGCGCCTGTGATCACCCAAAGTCAGATTAGCCCAAAGCATTACATTACACATTAATATCATTTTGCGAAAGACTCCTTCGAAAGTTTCCGAAATTTTCCCAGCTACGGCTACCATTATTTTTCTCATCCCATTAAAAGCATCCTTATTTGTTTACTCTTTTTAATAGTTTTTTTCTCTTTTCAACTTAGTATAACATCAAAAATGAGTTATCAAAACCTGCGCGTGGACATACCTTATGTACTTGTACCATGAGTAGTTTGGTGGTTCAATGCCTCACTCGCCACTAGCAATTCAACTAAGTTACCACCACTAATGCGCCTGTGATCACCCAGAGCCAGATTAGCCCAAAGCATTACATTACACTTTAATATCATTTTTCGAAAGACTCCTTCGAAAGTTTCCGAAATTTTCCCAGCTACGGTTACCATTATTTTTCTCATTCCATTAAAAGCATCCTTATTTGTCTTAATAAAAATATATTACGAACTATTATTTATTTTGTATGTTTTCTAATATTATTTCTTAGTCTTCCATTAAAATAGTTTTACAAATGTATGTAAATTTAAATTGAACGACACACCAAATGGAAGTCATTAGTTTTTTCCAATACCCTTAAGGATGGGCAAAATTGAGTTACAAATTACACTGTCCAAACGTACATATTTGGTAATAGGTCGCCAAACAGGAGGCATATGAACTGTACAGGTTGTAGCAAATTCGATACATTTTATGAATAGAAAAATTATTTGTGTTACCTCATTTAATCCTAAACAAAAGTTTTTCCGATCAGCTGTCGTTTCGGGATTATAACCAGAAATCTAAAAACCCGTTTTTTAACTTTTACTATATTAGGTACCTATTACAAAAAATATAAAAAAGGCGAAAATATCAATCATCTTATTATGTGGAAAAAATACAAGAAAAGTCGACGAATATTATATACAATCGGAAACACAAACGATTGAAAAGGCGCTTATTATAACATATACAGGTTGTTCCTAAATATCATGTACATAAGGAAGGGGGTAACTATTTGGTTTATTTTGTGCCTAAAATTTCATATAAACATAGGTCTGCAAACGCTTCGTTACCAATATGCAGGGTGTTGAAATTTCAAGAATTTTTCACTTTTTACTGTATAGCTCCTGCAGTTTTTGAGAAATTTTGTTCAAATTTGGAAGGTAGGTTACGCTATATGGCCTGCATCATTAGCCATGCCAAATGATTATGTAAATCTACAGGGTAATAATTTTTTCGGGGTCATGCCCTCTTTTCTCACCCTGAACTTTTTTGCGATGCGCCACTGCTAGATTCTAAAATACGCAATAAATTTTCTGTCTTATTTAGAAACTTTTTGATCTCTTGTATTTTTTTCTTATCTCTGACCGTTATCGTGAAAAAAAATAGAAAACAATTTTCTGTAATTCGCCCGAGAAAATTAAATTTTTTAAAATGGTCTAGTAGGCTCTGGCTTTATTCAGATAATCACTTGAGTTTATTAATTTTAAGAGTTAAGGTGCTACTACCTGTTAAAAAATAGGATGACCCGGTTTTCGTAGCATTGTTTTATTACAATACAAAGTAACATAACTAATAACAATAAAAACCCTAAGTAATAACAATGACAATGAAACTATGCTACAACAATTGTTGAAAGTGTCCTTCTTCAACCCTTATACAGGCGTCCGCTCTTCTTCTCATTGATGCTCGCACTCTCTCAAATACTCCTGGAGTATTTCTTATCGTTTCAAATCCATCGATTATTCGATTTCGTAAGTCATCAACAGCATTCACAGGTGTTGTATACACTAGAGATTTGAGATGTCCCCACAAAAAAAATCTAGACTATTTAAGTCAGGGGACCTAGGGGGCCATGGCTGAGGTCCACCTCGTCCTATCCACCTATTCTCATATACTTCATTTAAATACTCCCGAGCCAAAATAGAAAAATGTGATGGGGCGCCATCGTGCATATACCACATTTGATTTCTAAGTAAAAGGGGCAAGTCTTCAAGTAATAAAGGCAATTCATTCTGCAAAAACAGCCTGTATAACTGACCAGTAAGTCGACCAGGCAAAAAACAAGGACCAATCAAATTATCTCCAATTATACCACCCCATACATTTAATGAGAACTGTTCTTGAAAATGCGTTTCTACAATTTCATGTGGATTTTCATCTGCCCACGTGTGGTTGTTGTGGAAATTCATAATTGAAGTACTTGAAAAATTCGCTTCATCGGTAAAAAGGATTTTACAATCAAAAATGCGGTCTACTGCTAGCTTATTAAGGTACCATTGGCAGAAATCAAACCTTAAAGGGAAGTCTCGGGGAAGAAGAGCCTGCACTCTCTGAATGTGGTAAGGGTATAGCAGGGAAACACGTAGAATACGCCAAACCACTTGATGACTAATATTTAAATGTTCACTGATTTTTCTGGTGCTGGTACGAGGATGTCTGTCTATTTCATTCAGAACAGCCTCTTCGATCTGTGGTGTTCTAACAGTACGTGGTTTACCTGCATCATTAGTATTCTTTTTAAAAGTTCCAGTTTCTCCAAGACGCCTATGAATATTTGAAAATATTCGATGATCGGGTATCATTCTATTGGGATAGCGCTCCATGTACAGACGCCTGGCTTCTCTTGCATTTCCATTCGCAAGGCCGTAGATAAAATGCATGTCAGCCATTTCAGAATTCGTGAAATTTGGCATATTTACAAAATTATAACGAGTATTTAAAACACTTTTACACCTTACAGTTTGAAATTTAAAACTTTACTTATACAGACACAAGTTACGATTTCTAATGTCAATTGTCAAATTAATAAACTCAAGTGATTATCTGAATAAAGCCAGAGCCTGCTAGACCATTTTAAAAAATTTAATTTTCTCTGGCGAATTACAGAAAATTGTTTTCTATTTTTTTTCTCGATAACGGTCAGAGATAAGAAAAAAATATAAGAGATCAAAAAGTTTCTAAACAAGACAGAAAATTTATTGCGTATTTTAGAATCTAGCAGTGGCGCATCGCAAAAAAGTTCTGGGTGAGAAAAGAGGCCATGACCCCGAAAAAATTATTACCCTGTAGATTTACATAATCATTTGGCATGGCTAATGATGCAGGCCATATAGCGTAAGCTACCTTCCAAATTTGAACAAAATATCTCAAAAACTGCAGGAGCTATACAGTAAAAAGTGAAAAATTCTTGAAATTTCAACACCCTGCATATTGGTAACGAAGCGTTTGCAGACCTATGTTTATATGAAATTTTAGGCACAAAATAAACCAAATAGTTACCCCCTTCCATATGTACATGATATTTAGGAACAGCCTGTATATCAACAATTCTTTCAGTAATAAGTCAAAACATGGTTATTTTAATGTAGTTACTGATTATATCTATTTAATAAAACTGTTTTTACCATAAATGCATGCATTTTTAATGGCGTGTATTTTTATTTTTAATAAGGATATAATGTTCAAATCAAAAAGTCACCAAATTTATAAATAAATAATTAATAATTACTTACTTAAAAATAGACGAAAGATATTGGGAATAAAGGAAAAACGTCGCAGATGATTTCTATCTTCCTTTCCAATTTTTTACCATGAAGGCCCGTTGGTGTTTCTCTTTCTTTATTTTCAAACCAGTTCCTCATCTCAGATGAGACTGTTATTTCTAATATGCTACAAATAAATTATTGATGTATTCTTTTCTTTTGTAGGTGTTGGACCATACATGATTCTTCTTGATGTTTCAAGAGCACAAAAACTACAAATATACGAACTAAAGAATGTATATTTTAACATATTATTATCGTGTACAATATATTTTATTTACGATTCAAATCTAATATAATAAATGTCGTAGTTATATGCTTTTTTTATTAAGACTGTACGTAACATCTCTTTTATTTGTGCTAGAGTCATTTATCAATTTATTTTATTTATATCACCATTTACACTTCTATTTGAGATGATGTCATTTTCTTGGGCATATCTAATTTTATTTTGTACGTATAGTATACTTCTTGTTTATCGTTTCTACACGATAAAGTTTACTTATGATTGTTCCATTTACAGTATTTTTAACGAAGGAATTTATCCTTTATAGTATCTGCAACCTATCTTACTTAAATGATTAGTAGAGCTTTTCCTATTTAAACTTAAATAAATATTCAATTGAATTATAACGCTTATACTATAACTAAATTAATTCTTAATACAATATTATTTTTTTCTATTTTAATTTTCTCTAATTTTAATTAATTTATCTAATCACCCTTACCACCATTTACAAAATGTAAATTTCTCAGCAATATGTACATTATAGTGCACATAGGTAGCAGATAAATTTTATTTAAAATATGTATTCATGCAGTTTAGCTTGTTTTGTTTGTTTGTTCTTGTTAATTTTATGAAAATATAATTCAATTACAGTTAGTTTGTTAAGAATATTCTAAGTGCTCTGCGAGTGCAGAAAATGTTGAACGGCTTCAATACATCTAATTGCATCTAATACAGTTGGAATGAGTATTATTTCATCGCATTTTATTTCATATTCTGCCTCATTATCAACAGTTTTGTTACTTACACAAGAAATGATGGCATCATCACTTAAAAATTTCATTTTTAAGATTGTCATCAACGTGGACGTGATCTTTGAAGTCAGTTTACAAACACGTTCCGCTAATAGTTACATTATTAATTCTTTGTTGGCTAAACCATTTTAATAAACTTTGGTCAATCTCTGAGTGGATACGGTTTTTAACTGTTTTTAATGCTTGAATGTAAATGTTCAAAATTTTCCAATATTTCTTTTTTTTTCTTCCAAATTGTAGCAATCGTTAATCTACTATGTTGTATATCATGGCATATATCAGTTTGTTTTGCACCTCTTTGTAAACGTTTTATGAGATCATGTTTATTTTTTAATTTAAATATTTTCCATTTTTAGCCAAACCAGCATTAACGTCACTCATTTTTATAATTCGCAGCGCAAGTAAAGTGTGGAACAGACTCGATGTTGACTGTTGACTGCTATTTGTTCATTTGGGGAAGTTTTATTTTCGAGGAAGTCCGTCATTTTGCCGCTAAGTGTTCGTTATAACAGACAAATTTTGAATTATTAATAAAAGGCGTGGTTCGTTTAAACGGGTTCATTGTATTGGGTAACACTGCTTTTATGGCATTTTGGTCCGTACCTTGCAAATGGTTCGCTTATTTTAACCAGGTTCGTTATAAGTGAACATTACAGACATAACCTTTAACATAAATTTATGAAAAATCAATTGATAAACAACATGTTCATATAAGTTTGGTTTCGCTAGTGTTCAGCGGAATTAAAATAGTTTATAGCATTGCTAAACTAGCGTAATAGTAGAATAACAAATATTTTTACCCCCTTATTCCTAGTATAAGGAAGTACTGTGACGATTTTTACAAATCTCTACGTTTTGAAGTGTCCTGATGCCGAAAAAGTGGCTTTGAATAAAAAATCTCTCTCTCTCTCTCTCTCTCTCTCTCTCACTCTCTCTCCCTCTCCCCCGCTCTCTCTCTCTCTCTCTTTGTGAAATTCGTATACCGGAAGTAGCAGTTTAGTCCAGTGCAAAAAATCAGGTTTTACCAATATCTTTTCTTGGGTTAGTTTTAAATAGCGTCATCAAAAAAATCATCGCCATAGAAAATCTTTTCAATTGCCATTTATTCTCAAAGGTTGTAACTATTTGCATTTTATCCTTTTTTTGGAACTAGTGGTATTTACGTAAATGCGTATAGGATAAACAACATTATGGACCGACTTTAACTAGATTTTGTCCTTAAAAATTTAGAAATTTTTGATGAGTTACAAATCATCATTGATTTTCAGTTAGACATTTATACATATTCTTCAGATTCGCAGAGCCTATAGGCAATGAAATAGTTATCAGACATTAGTCAATAGTTTGCGCAACACACATTTACGTTATAAATTATGTCGGTTATCATGGAAATCATATACTTAGATATAGACATATTTTTGCACTTAAATTTATAATTAGGTACACCGTTTAAATATGTATAAAGTAAAAATGCATTTCGCAAACTCACTATTGTGTAAAATCTCTAATAATATACACGTACAAAATCATAGGTCAAAGGCTCCGTCCCCTTATTGTAGTCTCCTATAAAGGCATCTTGTCTCTTATACGGAACAGGTATTTTTTCTAAAAGTGTTTTGGATTAGTTATACGAATGGCAAGTTATATAATAGTGAGAAAAATATGTATAAGTCACAATTACCTAACGCCTTGTCTTCTACAAAGTCCTCAAGTGAGTCATTTAATAAGGAAGAAGAGCTAGAACATGAACTCAAGTCTTCTAACGACAAAGTCTCTGGTGATGACAAGACGCTTTGTACAATCTGTAGTGGTTGCTCTATTGGTTGAGCTTGCGATAAGTTGTCTAAAGTTGTATAGTTAAGTCCCGAAAATTCTCCTGTACTGGTAGTGGGGGTACTTTCTAGATCCAATATAAGCAATGATTCTCTTGTTCTAAAGTTTTTGAAATGGGCTAAAAATTTTGATCTGTCCCCAATTTTTTTTATCAGCTCCTTAATTAAATCATCTGCTAAATTAATAAAGGCCTCATAGTCAATTCCTTGCTCTGAAATAAATAATTTCTTGTGAGTAATAATATAATAGTAATTATATACCAAGGGAGAGAAAACTATTTTTATAGCTGAGCTGAATTATACCCGAGACGCCAAGCGTCGAGGGTAATAATGAAAGCGAGGCTATAAAAATGTTCTCTCCCGTGGTTTATATATTATTTTATTCACTACTACCACATTTGTTTAATCTTTCTTCAATGATAATATAAAAAGTCGGAACGAATATAAGATATCCATGAAAAGCAAGTAGCTTGAGAAAACAAATTATTAAAAAATTAAATCAATAAAAAATTTCGAGCAGCGAAGAAAATAGTGTGTGCACCCCCCCAGATATTCGCGAAGAAGCAAATCAGGTGCAATATGATTTATTGCCAGAAAAATCAAAAAAAATTCACCTGAAGGTTTACTCAATCTCAGCCGCCTGTATTGTCAATTGTTTTTATGATCTACTAGTAGGAGAGAAAAATCCATTATTGTTTCAGGTATTGAAAATCAATTTCCCAAGCATCAGACGCGATACATAATGATGTTTTCTAGAGCTAGTAGTGAATAAAATAAATAAATGTACAACTGCGGAATACCTATTTGCGATCATTTATCTCACGTTTCACAATAACACTATGCAATATGTAAATGCTAAAGAAAACTACCTTAATGATATAAGTATAACGATATTGACTATTGAGTGCTTACCTTCAAAGCTCTCCCACAGATGAGATAAGCCCCATTTAACCAAATATTCTTTAACATCCATTGCACATCGCACCAATCTCAACGTCTGGTTAAACTCGAATGAGCTTGCGCGGCGACGAAGTGACGCCAACATAACGATGTTCTGTAGTTCCCCTAATCGAATGTATGGTATTTACAGCAAAGTCATATTGTACTTCTGATATTTACTGAATACTATTGTCGCTACTTACTACTTAAACTGTTGTTATCGAATTTTACAATATCTTATGATCAAGAGCATCTAGCGTGATAGTTGTGCCAACAATACAAGTACAACATTTTGAATATTGTTACCGCAAATATCCGAATCATCTATATTTAGCAGAACCAACCATCATTTATGTTTGAGTGTACAATAATTACAACAACTATACCAGTTTAGTCAAAGTTACAACAAGCCTTTTTTTCAGTGTAGTACCTACATGCATTAAAAGAGTGAAAGTACTTAAAGCTTAATTCTGAATAATTGTTGTATGAAAAAAATTCAAAATTCCAACCGCAGAGGTCGCACTTTCACAAATTATGCGTTTTTTATACAGATTTATCAAAAGAACAGAAGTATTTAAAGCTCGATTCAGAACAATTTTCGTATAAAGAGAAAACAAATTCTGATCGAAAGGAATACTTTTATTCACAGGTTTATTAAGAAAATAAAAGCATTTGAAATTTAATTTGGAATAAACTTTTATAAAAAAAATTCGGAACGCACATACGTATGAGAAAGTCATGTGGTGCCCACACCTCGTTTTTTCAGTTGTTATATTTGTAGGTGATCATTCTTTACAATAAGAATATGTAAAAATCACTTACATTTGTAAATGGTTATAAAGTTACAAATGTGAATCGCCATTCGATACTATGAACTTTGACTTACTAGACTTGCCATCTGATGAATAACAATTGTGGAATTAAGCAAACATTGCAAAAACCGTTTTATAATTCATCATAACGGACCTAGTTATTAACTCGTTCCCGATATTCCGGAAACTCCGTTCATATATCCCTACAGTTCCGAAGTGAGATGTATTTAAGTCGGTTACAGGAAAAACTTGACCTTTATGAACAAACTTTGAGGGATGACCACAATGAAATTATTAACGCTAGAATAGAGGAACAAAAACACGGGAGTTCGTATTGATTTTTGTAACATCAAAGACTTATATACTTTCGACATAAATAATCGTATTTATGTAATGTAAGTGAACAGTCTAGTAACTCTTGTAATAGTAACGACAATACAGATAATAATCAATTTGTCAAAGTCAATTATATCTATACACGCAAATCTATTTATACGGGTAGACAAATTTCATTATATCACTTACACTGATATGTCATGAAAGTTGATATTATAAATTATTACATGTTACCTTATTTATAACAAATATATGCATGCAAAGGTTTCAACTAGAAAATATGTAATGTTGAATCTTCCATAAGAAGCATTCCATAATTTTCGATGCCTCACAAATATAGCTTAATAATATAGAGAAATTGATATATTACACGGAATCAAAGGGGTGCTACGATTAAAATGCAAGGGCCAATAGTATCAGAATATAATGGGCGTTAATCATATAAATAATCTAAATGTTACTAAAGAGTGAAGGATTCCCAAAACTCACACATACTGCTATAGCTTTGCTTTCAAATTAAAATATGGTAATTTTGTACCAGCAGAAATTGACCAAAGCAACGATAATACAAAGCAGCATAATATATAACAAATGCAGAGATTGCGTTGACATGTAAAAAAAAACTTCTTCATTAAATTTATAAATTCAATCCCTATTGACATTCGTATTATTCTTGTAGGTTCTAACAGTGATCTTTCCTTTATTTTCCGACAACATTTCTTATTTAAAATTAAATAGGATAAGGTTACTAATAAAAAACTAAATCTCATAAAATATTTATATTCAACTTAATACCTTATAACAATATCGATAAAGTAATTCTCTTGCCACATGTGGCTGTAAAAAGAAATTGCCCTTTTTACTTTTCAATTACAAACAAAAAAAATGTGTATTTTATAAATACGAAAAACACATTGCTTTATATATATCATATAGATTCAAAATAAATATTACTCCTTGCTATAATCAAATTTCAACGTCGTATAGTTTCAAAGAAATAAAAATTTTCTTTTACGACGCTTAATTTCGCTTCAACAAAGACACTCATTTTCACGAAATGCCTCTGGAGATACAAAATCTCGCAAAGCAGAAAACACCTTGATAAGACTGTCACCAATCGTCATATGCAAATATTTACACGTTGTACATACCACAAATTGACTATTTGTCCATCAAAAATGCTCATACCTTTACGTATTTAAATATGTTTGAAATCCTTATTAAAATTTTATTTAATAACTTGTTAATAATGCACAGCTAACATTATTAGCAAACATTCCCACGATGTGCCATTAATGCCCATTTTACATCATTAACAATACTCCCATGATTTGTTGAATTAATCTACTTATAGCAAAGAAAATAATATTCTTATTCAAAATATTAACAATGTTAAACGCTTTGCTAAAAATGAATATTTTCACATAGCATCTTTAGCATAATTTATTTCAAGAAAACTTACTTATAATATCCATACATTTCATCAAACTCCCCTTGATTTCTATCTAGCATTTTGATAGTAAAAATAAAATAATTAAATTAAACAAAATTAGAATGAATTGATTATAATCTAATAAAATACTTATTGAAATTAAAATTGCTTAATACATTTAACTAAAAATGATCTTATGCAGTGTATCTATACGCCTGCGATCATGAAACAAAATTTTTGCGTCTTCCTCTTTCACCGTCGTTCGCGGCTTTTTATCAGTTCTCGGTCATCGAAAAAACCATTCTCCGTCTGCAGCGCCACAATTCACGCACTAATGTTTGTGTTGGCATTGTCCTGCTCATATTTGATTTCTTCAAGTTTTTCCCCTGGTCGAACTATACTTATATTGTTTTTGACAGTTCGAAATCGCACAAAAATACACGCACTCAAATTTTTATTATTATTAATGTCTATGCACATTCGCAATTCCTTGTCTTAGGTTATTCTTCATCCATTAACGCCATCCCTCATTGTATTTGTAAATGAATTTGTTGCCTTTTTCATCATTGTTTAAATACTTCCTTCTTCCATTGTTTAACACTATCCGTATTTTTCTTTTGCAGACATCTCCTTTAGAAATAACAGGAAAGACATTGCATACGGATGGAATACTTCCTTTTATAATTACTTTGTCAGGAACCTGGACCTTGACAGCTCTATTCCTGTCTTCAAACCACCTTCTCTCGTCTTCGTGTAGGTTAATTTGTATGCAGCTGTTAACAACATTAAACATTGTTTTTTCTTTGTAGATTTATTCAGATTTAACCAATTTTATCCCGTTATTTCTGGAATTTTCCTGGATAAAACCGGATTTAACTTGCTATTTCTGAAGTTTTTGCTTTATTATAACGTGTTGAATAAAAAAAAACACCTTTTTACATATTCCTTTTTAAAATTATTGTGTCAGGTATTTATAGTATTGTTAAGTGTGACCATAAAATGTCTAATAGATAACAATCTTTTATAGACTTATTTTATTTCTTACGTCTATTCATGATGAAAGATGTTTTCATGTCGTGAATGTCTAATTTCACCTTTCTCATACAATTTTACAGCATTCAAATGACTAACTCTTTTCACTGTTCTATCTTTCATCATCACTCTCTCTCTGTTATTAATTTTTAAGACATTATTAAGCTTGAATAGTGGTTCACTTCTTAATATATTTAGTGCCACCCTTACACAATGCAAAAAGTCTGGTTCGGCCTTTGTGTACTGAAAATGCATCTTGTGCTCCTCGTTTCTATAAATATAGAATACATGAATTTTATTTTCGTGTTTATTTTTATACCTTTCATATAAATTTTATTACAAGTTCAATTACCATATACCTATCATCATAATGTTACGCCGATGCGGTTATGCAACTCATAATTCATTTTTCAATAATTATACTTACTACTAAAAATGATTTGCTTATTCTATTACTTAATTATCTAGGTATTTTATAACGTATTTTATACGTAGGATCAGAAGCCCAAAAATTGTCTTCAAAACAAAAGCAAAATTGACAAGAGTGCATTACAAAGAAAAGGAAACTTACAAATTCAAGAAACAACTTCAATTTATTAACAAAAAACAAAAATAAACTTTATCAACAGGTATATTTTCATAAAAAATGTTACATCAAGTTCCAAGATATTGAAAAAAACGACTCTAGTAAAATCAAGTAGTTTCCAAGAACTTATTAAAAAAAAATTAAAAACTAAACTGACAAATTAGTTGAAGAAAAGTTAAATGATTTACTAAAACAGCTGATTACAAAATTAATCAAACGTAATGAATCATTTGAAAATGCAAAATTAAATTATGAAATGAAGCAAGTAAAACAAAAGTTAGAAAAGTTTACAATATCCAAAAAGACATTAATCAGTATGAAAATTACATACATAAGAAACTCGTTGCAGCTGGGTTCTAGCAGAATGTATCATCCAGGTAGACCCTAGTAAGACATGAGGTCTAACCTCAGAGGTTATGTAACTTGACAAAAAGGTAATCCTCTTAGGAGACACATCTCTATATTATATGCAGGCAGGTATGAACATAAAATTTTAAATATTATTTTTTTGAACTAAACGTAAACGACACACCCAGTATAAGAAGTTGAAGAAAGAAAATATATATATGGTACCACAAAATAAATCTAAATAAATTTACCACAAATGGCTTAAAAAACGAGAACAAAAACAAAAAACTTAATAAAAGAATTATCGAAACCTGTGATCAAAGCTCACGAATTGCATTACTTATAAATAAAATTATAGGTAATGATTTTTGTTTTCTTACATAGAAGCAATCTTAAATTCTAGGTAGTACCCCAGACGAGTATGTAAAATTTAAAGAGAAATAAGTCCTCTAACACAGTTTCAAACAGAAAAAGAAATATGAGACATGCTCGTTTCCCAAACGAAATCTAATATTACATTGAAAATAAAACTTTTAAAACCACTTATTTCTTAGAAGGAAAGCAGCGACAGGTCCGGCATAAAACTAATCAAACCTTAGACGGTGAATAAAATAGAATACAATGTACACTAGCAGAACTAACAATTAATGTATACACAAATTTTTACAGCAGTAGGTCTATGTAATCTTATAGCTTTTACTATGCCCCTTAAAAGAATAAAAAGTAGGACAAAAATTAGTAAAAAAAATAAATAACATTATATATTATTTCTTTAAGTAATTTTGGTCCTATTTTTGTCCACCACGTCGTGTCGCTATTTTGAAATAAATAAGATTGAATTTAAGAATTGTGAAGCATTACCCAATATATCCAATTCTTTATTTAAAGTCTGTAGTACAGAAATAAATACATTAAAAATTGACGCTAAACTAGACTACGAAACAAGATCACAATCTGTTCGAGAATTTTTGGTAAAGCTAAACGGCTTAAATTAACTGGAAAATAAAAACCTGGCTTCACACAAGTGCTGAAGAATTTACATTTATACAGGCGAGCTTTTGGATCATACTAGGGAGAACTCGCAGTGGGCATATTAGGATGAACTACTCCATTAAGAATATTATAATAAATGGCAATAATTAGTATTTTTTTTATTTATATGGAATATTCGTGAACGACAAACCTGCATAAGTTGTATTTTTTTTTATGTGAAATGCTATACATTTGATAATAGACCTTTCTAATTAACATATAACAACTACTAACAACTACTACATTAATTTGTATTAATCGATTTTTTACTATTTCGTATATATAGTGATTTTCCTTGGGAAATTGTACAATTTTTGTAAAATTCCAATGAAATAATGATTATGTCTGGGAAAACTATTATTACTAGGGCGCGGACGTCCCAGGTTTAAACTACGACGGAGTTACAACGGAGCAGAGAAATAATGTAAACAACACACAGTTACTGAATACACAGCTGAATAGCATTATTCATATGGTGAACTGCCAAATCTGTTGTTTACTTGAAAAGTTATTGAAAACGACAACAAAAAATGCCCATCAAAAAAGGAATTTATGAGGAAAATCCTTTCTTCATCGGCGTAGATAGAAGCGCGAGGGGTTTCTAACATTTATTATATTTACCTTATCTTTCTCAAGAGAAATAAAGTTACATATATGTATATACCTATTCATACTTACGATAGTTTCGTTTCTTCATTGTTTTGACTGTTAATTACGTACTTCGTAATTTATGTAATAGTTCCTCTTTAATCCCTTTTCATTGAATCGACTTATCCCAATTATCTAGACGTAAGTGTGCAGTGGAGTTCGTTTAGTTTCAATAACATACGCATACATGTTTAGTTATTATTTATTTAGATCTAGAACATTGTTTATGTTACTATGATATGGAAAAACGTCGAGAAATACATCGTGAAACAATGGCGAGTTGGATTGAGGGTCACACTGATTGTGTGTCCATTGTCAGTGATTCCGATATTTATTACAGTCTGTAAAATATCGTTACAAAATGCCCAAAAAGTGAACGTACAACGTCACTTAGCATCGCTAAAACATAAACAGACATTGGACCCGTTGAAAGCTGACAATTTTAACGAAGAACTCTGTGAAGCTTTAATGGCGGCTAGTTTCCCATTAAAGAAACTTGACAATCCCACTTTCAAAACATTTCTTCAAAAATATACTGGTCGAAATATTCCTGATGAATCCACCTTACGCAAATATCATTCTAAGTGCTTCACGAAAACAGTATAATGCATTAGAAGACATCTTTCAAATCAGTACCTATGGATAAGTGCCGATGAAACTGTCGATATATTAGGAAGCTGTGTGGTAAATGTTGTAGCTGGTGTACTACATTCAACTATTCCATATAACAGTTGATGCGGAAACAGTTGCTAAAACCATTGACGAGAATTTGCACAAAATGCTTCATTCAGACGACAGGGACAAGGAAAAAATACTTTTGTTAGTGACAGTGTCGCATATATGTTAAAAACAGGCAGACTTTTAAAGGAAACATATCCTTGTATGTTGCATATTACTTGTGTAGCACATACTCTGCACAGAATCTGTGAATATATCAGACACACCTACCCGGAAGTTGATACACTTGTATCCGCTTTAAAAGAAGTTTTCATCCGCTTTAAAAGAAGTTTTCAGAAAAGCACCACTAAGAGTAGCTCTTTACAAGGAAAAACGTCCATCTTTTTCACTGCCTCCCTCGCCAGTAATAAATAGATGGGGAGCATGGTTGGAAGCTACTAGTTTTTATGCAGAGAATTTCGTTACATGTTTAAATGACGATGCTCGAAGTATTTCTGAGTGCAAGGAACTAACACAAATCCCAAATTAAAAAAAAATAGTTGTTATTCCTTCAGGAACACTTTGGAAATATGCCTAAACTAATCACATACTTTGAAAATCGAAATCTCAAATTGAAAGACGGATTAAGCACATTAGATGTGGCTAGTAATAATATCAAAAATATTCCATGTGACTTCAGATGTGGCCCTCGGCAAAAGTTAGACGCAGTTTTTAATAAAAATCCAGATTCCATAATATTGCGGCAATTGTGTATGGGGACAATCGCAGGAAATCTAATCTTGATACAAGTTTTTAGAATTTTTATTCTAAATATGTTCAAAGTAATTGCCATTTACAATAATGCACTTAACCATTCTCTCTTTTCATAATTTAAAAGCGTTCAACCAGCTGTCCTTAGGGATACTATCAAAAAACCCTTAACGGCGATGTCAATCTCTTCTTCTGACTGGAACCTTTTCCCTCTCAAATGTTTTTTGAGCTCAAAAAATAGCCAGAAGTCACACATCGCCAAATCCGGTGAGTAAGGAGGATGTTCGATAATTTTGATTTTGTTTTCCGCTAAATACTGAACAGTTGTCCCTGCTGTAAGAGACGACGCGTTATAATGATGTAACATGATACCCTTTCTGGGCACTTTACTAAACACGGTAGGTAAACAATTTTCAGCATACCATTTAGCGCTAACTGTCTTCTGATCTTCTAATTTAATTGCGGCCACCAAACCCGTACTTCTAAAAAATACTGCGTACATAACTTTTTTCATTGCTCGTTATTTCTTCACCATCGTAGAGGTTTCCTCGTCGTCATGTATCCAGACTCGGCTTTCTTGCCAAGTGGCAACATCAAAAAACGGTATGTATGTTTCATCGCTAGTTACAATTTTAGAGATAATTTGAGGGCCTCCAGCATTCAACATATCTAAAGTTTGTTGGCAAATTCTAACACGTTCTGCTTTTTGTAAACCTGTCAGATGATGGGGTAAAAACCGAGATACAACCTTTTTCAAATGTAAATGTTCGTGCAATATTGATCTCACTTGCGAGGATCCAATTTTCAGATTAGACTCTATCATTGCTTAGGTAATGGGGTTGTCCTCTTCCACCATCTTCTTCACCGCAGCAGTATTTTCGGGGTTAACAGCAGTTGAAGGAGGGCCAGCTCCTTTTTTGTGTACCACCGACTTGCAACCTCGCTCAAATTCTTTATACCATCTATAAACAGTAGCCAATGATGGTGCGAGATCCCCTAATGCCGATTTTAAACTTTCCTCACACTCATACGCGCTCAAGCCTTTCTTGAAATCATAGTAAATCATTATCCGAAAGTTCTCTCGTGATAATTCCATTTACCGACGACAGAAGCTTATTCTATGCACTATTTCTCAGACACTATTTAACCAAATGTCACAAACTAAACTGCAATTGACAGATAAAATAATGCACTATTTAATAAACAACAATTTGTTTTGCACGGGTAACTAGATTTTTCAATTCTCAATAATTTTAGCTTATCCCTCGTTTTGAAAACTAGATGTACAACAAATAAATAAATACACAGTGCTTCCCTTTATGGCGGCTTTAGATTTTAGGTTACTTCGGATATGGTTATTTACCAGCGTGTGACGACGATTTGAAGATATTCTATGTCTTAGACGTTCATATACGAAATAATCTATGATAGTCAAAAGATACTGACGGAAAGGTCCTATAAGATTGTCAATGATTGCGTATAATGATTCTATCTATCAGCTTAACAGTGCCAGTCCGGAGAGGGAGAGGACACTGTTTCCGAAACTATTCTCAACATTACACTAAAGAAAGGCCTAAATGAAACGATGCTTAAATTTGACAGCAAAATATACACATTTTTATGCAAAGTGTTGTAAAATTTATTTTCGTGTCTTTCAGAAAATTCAATCTAAATTTTATGTACAATTTAGCTGCTAAATTATTCAGTTTTGTTTTAAGTTCTGTTGAAACTGATTAAATTATGACAAACTACTATATGAAAGTAGGTCATCGTAGTCCTTGTCCACAATGGCCATAAGACGTAAAATTAACGTAACGTGAACGTAACGCATATAAATGAATATATGACCGTGAGAAATACATAAATTTGAAGTAAATTCAATTTTACGTGTTTCTTACCTCTATCGTACGTACAATTTATGATAAATTAATTGTGTCAGTAGAGCTTGTCTTAAAAAGATTCTTTTCAGCTCTACATAATTTCAATAACTTTTCGAAAGTACTATTATTAATTGTAATTTGTAATAAAAAATAAAAATTAATTTAATGGTAGAACCTATTTTTCTATAAAAAATGTTTCTACTACCTCGATTCCCAAGTAAACGTAAAAGAATTTTTATATAATGTAGTAGAAAAACAGAATGTATGAAAACTTTGCACTGATACTTTACCATTTTCGCTTATATATAAGAAATTCTATAGCAATAATCCACATAAGTAAATTTAAAGTTTTTCTTTTATATAACCAATAACTCAATTTTATCAAACTATACATATATTAAAGTACTTTGCTTGCTCTTTTGAATAAAAAAATAATAACTATTTTAACAAAAGTATTCATACGTTAGATACTAAGCAAAAGACGAACAATTTCTACGATATGTGTCACATAATAAAGTCTGCACTTCAAACGCTGATAGCCACATAACACACATAAATAAAGCAATAAGAATGAAAGACTGATGTCAAGAACTATTTTAGAATGCATTTCTGTATGTTTATTTAAGTTTGTATATATTCAGTTTTGACGAGTTTTGTCCCGCTGGAATTGCCATGCTTTCCACACTGCACCGCTAAATTTCGTTTGTCTGAATTTTATTTTTATGAAACGTTCATTATGTATTTCAATTTGCAGATGGTATAACGACTGAAACACGGTAAATAGAATACAGTGGACAATGGACTAATTCGAATCGTTGATGAGTGGTGGACTTGGCAATTCAAATGATGTTAATTTAACTCTAATGAAATGGCGTCGGTTTACTGAAGACGATACCGTGCATTTTATATTCACAAAGCTAAGAGGGATATCCTCTTTCCGCTGAGCCTATCTAGTAGAGCGATGATATTTTGCAACAAATTTTGAATGACAATTTCAACCAGTTGTTTACAAGTTTAGTTATAGTGACAGTTGTCAAATATACCTAATTGTTTGTAAGTTACATTAGTTTAAAGTTCTCCTTTCGCCAATAAATTATGGGATTGAAGAAGGAACATTATCGAGCGGTGATTTTTTACAATTCCAAGTGCAGCTTAAGCCGTAAAGAATATTTTGAGGAAATCAGTCGAGATGACAAGTCGTGTTGCTTCGCTACCGTAAAGCGGTGGTACAATGAATTTCAACGCGGTCGACTTTCCTTAAATGATTTTCGAGCTCCTAAGCCCAAAACTTATACTGATACTTTACCATTTTCGCTTATATATAAGAAATTCTATAGAAATAATCCACATAAGTAAATTTAAAGTTTTTCTTTTATATAACCAATAACTCAATTTTATCAAACTATACATATATTAAAGTATTTTGCTTGCTCTTTTGAATAAAAAAATAATAACTATTTTAACAAAAGTATTCATACGTTAGATACTAAGCAAAAGACGAACAATTTCTACGATATGTGTCACATAATAAAGTCTGCACTTCAAACGCTGATAGCCACATAACACACATAAATAAAGCAATAAGAATGAAAGACTGATGTCAAGAACTATTTTAGAATGCATTTCTGTATGTTTATTTAAGTTTGTATATATTCAGTTTTGACGAATTTTGTCCCGCTGGAATTGCCATGCTTTCCACACTGCACCGCTAAATTTCGTTTGTCTGAATTTTATTTTTATGAAACGTTCATTATGTATTTCAATTTGCAGATGGTATAACGACTGAAACACGGTAAATAGAATACAGTGGACAATGGACTAATTCGAATCGTTGATGAGTGGTGGACTTGGCAATTCAAATGATGTTAATTTAACTCTAATGAAATGGCGTCGGTTTACTGAAGACGATACCGTGCATTTTATATTCACAAAGCTAAGAGGGATATCCTCTTTCCGCTGAGCCTATCTAGTAGAGCGATGATATTTTGCAACAAATTTTGAATGACAATTTCAACCAGTTGCTTACAAGTTTAGTTATAGTGACAGTTGTCAAATATACCTAATTGTTTGTAAGTTACATTAGTTTAAAGTTCTCCTTTCGCCAATAAATTATGGGATTGAAGAAGGAACATTATCGAGCGGTGATTTTTTACAATTCCAAGTGCAGCTTAAGCCGTAAAGAATATTTTGAGGAAATCAGTCGAGATGACAAGTCGTGTTGCTTCGCTACCGTAAAGCGGTGGTACAATGAATTTCAACGCGGTCGACTTTCCTTAAATGATTTTCGAGCTCCTAAGCCCAAAACGACAGTTACAGAAAACAAAAAATATTGCTCTTATTCGTAACATGATTGTAGAACACTGCCATACTACTGTCAGAAGCATTCAGCCAACTTTAAAGATTGAAGAGAAAGCAATTAACATTAATTTACACATTTGAAGGTCAGTTAGCTTTGTTCTCGGTGAATTCCCCACAACTTAATTTCAAGTCAAAAAGAAGTCCGTGTGAGAGGGGTGCAGATCTACACTAGATCGCTTTAAGCGTGGATAGTCTCATTTGTGATGAAGCATGGGTATACTGCTATGATCCCGAAGAAAAGCAACAATCGACAGTTTGGGTTTTTGAGAATGAGTCTGCTCCAACAAAAGTTGTTCGTGAAAAAAGTCGAAACAACAAGATAGTCGTTACATTTTTTGGAGTTCTAGGCATGTTTCCACTGTCGCACTGGAGGCTAGACGTACTGTTAGTTCAGAATGGTACATACACTACAGTTTGTTTGCTCCATGTTCTTCAAAATGTTCCCGAAAAACGTCCAAGAGGAAGGATCATCCTCCATCAAGATAAGGCTCGGGCCCACGCTGCCGCTCGCACAACTGAGGATTTGAATGCCCGAAACATAGAAATAATGGTCATTCACCGTATAGTTCAGACCTAGCACCTAGTGACGTCCTATTTCCGCGGGTAAAGCATAAATTACGGGTTTTACGTTCTACATCGGCCGAAGAAGCAGTTGATGCCTTTAAAACTGAAATAAACAAACTACGGCCAGAAGACTGGAGAAAGTGTTTTGAAGATTGGTTTTCACGCATGCAAAAATGCAATGACTGTGTAGGAGAATACTTTGAAAAATGATAAATAAATTTTTTTATAAATAAATTGTGTTTTACTTTACCAAGCTCAGCATAAAGAGAACACCCCCCCCCCCCGTATTTCCATTTTATATAATATAAATGGATTTAGTAACAGGTGTGTGTAACTGATTTACGCACTGCGATTTAGACATTTTTATGTTATTAAGTCCGCACCTTGAAAATGTCTTCCTTCATATAATTATGCTTACGTGCAACTATAACATTACCAATATGATAAAATAGCATTAATAGCCTATAAATTTGAATTCATATTATATTAAAGTTGATTACTTTGTCGATAATAGCCCATACCGCTGGTAGAAAACTCTTTAAACTGCGCTTATAAACACGTTCAAATATAAAGTTTATATGTCTGGTTGTATTATATTTCGACATATAATTTTGTTATGCATTTTTAAACTTAGAAAAGCAAATATAATTATTTTAAATAATATATGTCTTCTAGGTAAGAATAAAACAATATACATACATTATTCAATATAATATTGTATATGCATCGATGTAGAAAACTTATTAAATTCCTGTCGTTCTTTTGTATTTAATCCTATGTTGAGATATGCACTGTGACATACAGACTTTATTAACATGAATATTTTAACAAGAGTGATAGAATTAATCATCATTGAAGTTTTGTGAATACTTGTTCAAACTATATTTCTTGCTCATATACTCTGATACACTTCAATTTCTTTAGTGTATGTAATAATAGAAAATTCGTAATCAATCTTTTTTTTTACTGATATTTATACAGGGTGTCCAGAAACTCTCCTGACAAACGAAGACCGGAGATTCCTCAGATAATCTTAAGACAATTTAATCCAATTCACCCTAGTCCGAAAATGCTTCCTAAGGGAGCTAGAGCTCTTTGAAGATGGCGCCTTGTAATTAGTTTTTTTTTAATCTCTTCCGAACGCTTCTATTTAGAAAAACAAAAACTGGTATGCTTATTTATCCTCCAGAGATGAATCGATTCCATCAATTGCGAATTTCTAGTACCGGTCATAGGCGTCCGTTTTGGGTAGGTAAATGGTTATTTTAACGCATAACTTTTTTGTCTTTAACTTTTAAGCATTTGTGACACTAGATTATTAAATTTTCAGGTATTCTGGTACTAAAAGGTACTCTTACTTTAAGTCGGTAGGATACACCGTTTTCTAGAAAAAACGATTTGAAAATTTTTCGTTTTTTCGTCATTTCATCTTTCGTCATTTCAACTTCGCGAACTCGCGAACAATTTGACAATTAAAAACGTAGGTTTTATTTCTGTTGGCAATTCAGAGCGAACTAGTGCAAAAAATAATAAATTGAATTTTAATGACGAAAAAACGAAAAATTTTCAAATCGATTTTTCTAGAAAACGGTGTATCCTACAGACTTAAAGTAAGAGTACCTTTTAGTACTAGAATACCTGAAAATTTAATAATCTAGTGTCACAAATGCTTAAAAGTTAAAGACAAAAAAGTTTTGCGTTAAAATAACCTTTTACCTACCCAAAACGGACGCCTATGACTTTAGGAAGCATTTTCGGACTAGGGTGAATTGGGTTAAATTGTCTTAAAATTATCTGAGGAATCTCCGGTCTTCGTTTGTCAGGAGAGTTTCTGGACAGCCTGTATATGAGACTTTAAGAGATGAGTATAAATGAAACTTTGCAAATAATTTATATCATTTCGTGTAAAAATAGAAAGTCGATATTGTATTTGATTCAAACATATGCAAAGTTCTATTCAATTTTATGCAGTAAAACAATCAATTTTACTTTATTTATGTTTACAATTCTATATCTATTGTGTATATGTCATAGACTAATTCAAAATTCAGTCATTTTATGAAACGCCTAGTCGTTTTCGAAATTACTAGGCACATTGTAAAATGATGAAATATTAGATTTTTACAATTTAACTGAACATTTTAGGCGTTTCATAAAACGTCGGACGGTGCTCAGTCTTATTGTAATATGACCTTTTGTTGATTATTTTTACAATGCGCCCCGAATAAAGTCGACATATTTAGGCGTATATTACGACCCCTCTCAGATCAGGCGAATTGGTAGTGCAATCACTATTGTTTGGTGGTTTGTAAACAAGAGACCAGAAAACAGGATGTCCACGTTTTGAAGTCCCCTGATACCGAAAAATTGGTTTTTAAAAAATGTCAGTGCGTGTGTGTTTCTCTCTGTGTGTGACCACGATAGCGGGCAAACCGCTATACGTATCAATTCCCAATTTTATATTTACGAATATAATCTCCCTCTTGAGATCTGATTAGATTTTCAGTAAAATCAGCAGACCAGAAGTAGTAGTTTACTTCAGTGAAAAAATCGAATTTTACCAATTATTCGTCAACTACTAAGTTTAAACAAATTTGTAAAGAATTTATATATACTCAAAATTAAATTTTAGAAGAATTTTATTGAAAAAGTTTTTCGAAATTCCTACCGGAAGTAGGTCTTTTACTCTTATCGAAAATCAGTTTTTTGCGAATATTTCGCAAGTCATGCTTTCTAGGCAGGTATATTACGAGTAGAAAAGTATTTAGAACTTAATTTTAAATACCTTTTGTATAAAGAAAATTTCAAAATTCGGACCGCAAGTAACACTTTTACTCTTATCGAATAGCGATTTTTACAAATATTTCGCAAATTAAGCATTCTATATATATTTGTCAAGACTACAAAAGCATTTAGAGTTGGATTTGAAATATTTTTTGTATAAATGAAATTTCAAAATTCGGACCGGAAGTAACACTTTTACTCTTATGGAATAGCGGTTTTTGCAAATATTTCGTAAATTATACATTCTATATGTATTTCTCAAGAGTACAAAAATATTTAGAGTTGATTTGAAATATTTTTGTATAAATGAAATTTCAAAATTCGCACCGGAAGTAATACTTTTACTCTTATCGAATAGCGATTTTTGCAGATGTTTCGTAAATTATGCATTTTATACATATTTGTCAAGAATATAAAAGTATTTAGAGTTGAAGTTGGAATAATTTTTGTATAACTGAAAATTCAAAATTAGTACCGGAAGTAATACTTTTACTCTTAGCGAGTAGCATTTTTTTGCAAATATCTCATAAAGTATGTATCCTATAGAGATTTATTAAGTGACTGGAAGTACTTAGAATAGTATTTTGAATAATTTTTGTATAAAATAATTTTAAAAATAGTATGATTTGAAACGCTCATACGTATAAGAAATTTGTGTGGTGACCACATCTCATTTTTTTCAATCGTGTTTACTTCATATACTTTTGTTTCAAGATGTTAGAAGATTCAGACATTGACGTGTTTGTTAATAAAGAGTTTTATTACGAACAACTTGAAAAATAGTACTTCGGTAAGAAATCAGAAAATCATAACCTCAAAAGCCCAAATATTATAGGTAATATCATTTACTGAAATGATTTAATATATATTTATTGTAGCTCACCAGAAAAGTCTTAAAAAACCATGAACTTTTCCTAAAGTAAAAGAAATTACCGAAATTTTATTTATTTATTAACCAGTAGAGAAGCAAAAGAAAAAGGCAATAAGAGGTCCAATGAGCAGTATTACTCTTCACATATTTATGAAACTATGGAAATAGGAGCAGAAATAATCATTATAAAGAAACGTTCTAGTAAGAATGATGAAATAACGATTGTAGTGTCTTATGAGAAATTACGAAATACTAGTAGAAACTCATATCGGTAACAGTCATGGATGAAGCGATAAAATGTTAATGTCCCTCAAACCCTAATATTCAATAGAGCTATATCAAACTATCGTCCCATACCTTTGCGGAACTCTGGCAGTAAGGTTAATAAAATATCTAGACAAAATAACACGTTTAACGATAATCAGTTTAGCTTTCGTAATGGACGCAGCACTTCTACTGCTATTATTACATTATTAAAACATTTATACAGTGATGTGGATGTAGGGAAAACTTGTATAAGAATCTTTTTCTACTTTAGTAAAGCCTTGTAAACCATTAAGTGCTACGTGAAAAACTGTATAATTATGGGATTAGAAGAAATGTTTTAGACTGGATTAATAGGTAGTACGAGTTAAGTTTAAAAACTTATTATTCAAAATTAAAACCTTTTTTATGAAATATTCAAAGCAAACACAAATTTTTGAAAAAGCATAATAACGATAAATCTACCTTACATTAGTCAGTAACCCGTGGAGAAAGTTCAATTTTCTCCCCAGTTGAAAACTCAACAACTTTCTCAATTAGAAACCTATTAGAAATAAATAAACTCTTTAATATGATTAGAAACATTACATTATTTCAAATTATCGTTTCTATGGCTAAGTATATTACACAAATTTTTTTCTCGTATATCATTGTTTTTTCTATAGCAGATAAGGGTTTTAACAGGGTATACCCTCTTTTACTGAACGTCTTCCATAATGACCTTATGCAAATTTCAATTCCACACGCAAGACGATTACATCTGCATAATATACTAATATACAGATGATGTAATTGATGAATTCTGGTGGTTTTCCTTGAAAATTCAATATATCAAGGACCGCAGAGAGTCCCTGCGATATGAAATTGACAGGAATGAGGGCTCTCGTAGTCAGGAATCGTTTTATAAGTTCCCCTATTGTTCTTCAGCAGACAAATGATAGTGTTTTCAAGTACAACACGAATTGAGAATCTTCTTCAAACATGAGTTACGGCTTCTTTTTCCGTAAAAATTTCCAATACACGTCGTCACAACGACAAGAACACAACTCCGAGATTTTTATCTTATTATTTCCATGTTTAGCAGTTTGTTACACCAATTTCATTATAAATAAAATACTAACACAATACATATCATAATTTGCGACAATTATACGTACATTGTCGCAATATGCAAACGATTATTAATTTAGTGACAGCTATTATTGTCGATATAGGCATAATATTCTCTACCTTTGTAGGAAGTAATACGGTGTATAAATGTATTGAAAGGCATTTGAATAGTGAACATTTATTAAAGAGATATTAATTATAATTCAATTTTATAATACAACTAAAAGTATATAAAATTAAAATGAATAATACAGGATGTCAAAAATAAAATTGTACAATTATTTTTAAATTAAAGTAACATGTTTCAAAAATTCTAGTATTATTATAATATGATTAACTGTATATGAATGGCGTACATAATGTGTCAGTAATTGATTTACGTTACTGCCATTTTCATTTCAACGATTTTTACTGTTTACAATTTTCACCCGTGCGGAAATTTAAATCAATTATCAAAATGCTTGAAGGTTTTCTAGCAATGATTTTAAAAATTACTGACATAAACTAATCAACTTTAACGTAATATGAATTCGAAATTACAGGTTATCTGTGCTATTTTATCATACTGGCAATGTTGTAGTTGCAGGTAATTATGCTCATATATTTATATAGTTACGTTTATTTTGTAAATTGAATATTTAGGCACGGCACTGGCGGTAGAACAAATGAGGGAAAACGTTTCCAAGTTTCTGATTTAATGACTATTTGAAAAATGTTGGAATTGCAATGTGTAAGTCAATTACACTCATTATTGTATACAGACTGATTCATTTCGGATCATAGCGATCTCGCTTATTATTGGGATAAGGGATAAGTTTAAATTCGGAAAAGCTCATAAATTTTGTACTTATTATGAACAGAAAGAGAAAATGAGTCTTCGATAAATTACGTTTGATATATTTTCAAAAAAACTCATTTTCTTCTTGTATCTGTAATCACAGATAAGGGAGATTACAGATAGCCGGTCTATATGAAGAGATTGGCAACACAAAAAATAACCTTAATTTATTCCAAAAGATGGCATTTGAATGTAGAATTATTGTATTTTTCCGAGGTATTTACTCTAGCGGCACTTGCAGATAATTTGCAGAATAAATTTATTGGATAAAAGATGGCACTTCTATAGGCTTAACTTATGTGTTAGATTACGATTAAATTATTTTATTCAGACGGCACTTTTTTTGTGACGAGACCGAACAATAGAGCTTTTATTGTAGTTCGGGAATATCAGACATATTCCTTTTTATTTGAAGTGTTATGTTATAAAATGGAAATACTGGCTTAGAAAAAGAATTTTGGGATTATCCACAATTTAAGAGGACAGTTTATTTTTAATCATTTAATCATTTCATCTAAAAGACCTTTTCCTGATTTTCCTAAATTCTAAACAGGCATACCTCTAGGAAAGGAACAGAAACCCTGTTTTATAAATTACTACTAAATATAATGTTTGTAAATCTGTAAATGTATATCTTTCCTTATGTGATTTAGACAAAAACTATAAATAACTATTTTTAATTATTACACAATGCATTTCTGAAAAATTAATATAGACTGATTCAATTTCGACGCTCACAATAGGGATTTCACGTGTTAGGAATAAACGGTAGGTTTAAATTCGGCCAATTTGATAGATTTTGTCTGTTATTGACCTGGTGAGAAAACGGATCAGTGACAAATGACTTCGAACCGGAAATGCTGATTTTTTCTATTAACATTGCCATTTTACTTTTGGTCTTGTAGAGAAGGACCACAAAGTTTGTTCTTGGGGACTCTTTTAGTTTTCTAGCTAATGGCGTAATCGAAATTTTTATAAAACGATTTCGACTCTTTCTGGACATCATCAACTTTCTTATTTCTTATAACCGCTATATTATTATATTCTAACACCATTAGGAAACATTTTTGGATATTTACGAAAACATCATGAAGAATGTTTTGAATATTAGGTAATGTATTTTAAAATATATTGAGTCATTATTAATAGCAAACGTCGTACACCGACGAAGAAAAACGTAATATGTTAAATGTTTTTATTCTTCATATTCAAAATTTGCAAGCGTGGAGTATTTACATAACTATATATTCAAGACCATTTTGTTAAATCTTGACAACAATCTGATCCGGTATCAATCGTTTATCAAGCCGCTTAATGTTTATGTTAACAGGACTTTGAATGACAATGAAAAGGATATTTTGCAAAAAATAAAGGTAAAAGGTATGTTTGTAGAGTTTACATAAATCTAGTATTTTAAATATGAATAATAATCCTTCACATATACACGAAAGCGCCTGATATTTAAATTTAACGCAAACACGAGTACCTATAGGGAACGCTAAATCAGAATAAGTTTAATCAATGCTTAGAATCTAGAGACAATTAGAAAATGACGAATTTTTTAAACAAGGTAATCTGTAGTGGTATTCGGTACGACAACACAAGTCGTCACGACCCCAAATCTGCATCTTTTATGGATGCTGATTAAACGTGGTAGTTTACAAAATACTGGTAAAATTTGATTCACTAATAAAAACTGCTACTTCCGGTCTACTGATTTCTCTGAAAATCTAATCAGCTTTCAAGAGAGCAAGAGAGAGATTATACTTCTAAATATAAGATTTGGAGTTGATAGCTTGAGCCGTTTGCCCGCTATCGTGATGAGAGAAAGAGAGAGAGAGAGAGAGAGAGAGAGAGAGAGAGAGAGAGAGAGAGAGAGAGAGAGAGAGAGAGAGAGAGAGAGAGAATATATTTTGAACATTATACATATAGGTACCTACTCTATATTTAAAATCAACTATTCTGAATATACTCGCAATTTTCCAAAACCCCAACCTAAACTATAAAATTAAGTCATACTTCATCAGGTCACATCGAAAACACTCGAATGTATTTAACCGTTGATTGAAGAAATATATAAAGATGCGCAACGCTATAGTAAAATTGCGTGTCTTTTCGTTAAGTCGTCCCGCAAACCCCTTGCCGAGAAACATCATCGCTTCTCGGGTTGTTTCGAACCTCGGACCCAAACGACTGATGCATCGCTATAGATCTCGGACCCAGTTTAGGCTACGCTCAGTGCTATGTAGTTGCGCATCTTTATGTATTCCTTCAATCAACGATTTAACATGTAACAGAAGGGTTGATCTATTATAGACATCAAATTTTAATCATAAAGCTATATCAGGCGCTAAAAAACCACATTGCAATTTGAAAATGTTCTCAGATTCTTACACTTCTTATTTCAAATAAATAGGTTTTATCAGATGTAAAATGTAATTGTCTTTACAATAAAATTGTAGTAAGTTTTCATATACTTAACGACAAGAGGTTTCTAGTAATTAGCGATTTTTCATATAACTGTTTAAAAAATGTCATGACAAATATTTTTGTCCAGTTCGAGTTTTTTAAACAAGCTTTTTGAAAAATTAAATTCTAATTTCAATAAGACTATTGACGTTAGGTATAAATAAGGAGACTTATTACAGTTCAGAATTCAATTCAGAATATTGCAACCATTTTCTGAATGTTAAATATATTTTTGTATTTTCAATGTCAGCTGGTAAAACATGCCTTCATTTTGCCGTGCCTTTAATTAAATTATCATTTAGAGTAGACTATGATTACAATATTAATTTGGGAACACTGTGGAACAGATTAGGTTTTTATTTTGACAACTGTCATAGTTAAGTCAATTTAAATGAAAAATTAGTTGAATGGACGGTATGTTTTAGGTTGTAATTGTTGGAAATTGCAAAATGGAATGGCAGATTTGAGGTATAGGGTACTTTTTAAAAATTGATCTAAGTTGATCTATAGAAGGGAAATAAGTAATTAAATATATGATACTCCATTAAAAAAAACATAACCCGAACACTCTGTATTTTTCAAAATGTTTTGGGTTGTACATATACGGCTTTATATGCCACAACAAAAATATTTCTTTAAATTTTTACCTTTTTCCATACGCTGTGGACATACATACATAAGACTTTTAGGTATAAAGCTCATTTTTTGCAAATCTTGACATATGATTTTCGTCCAGTTTTTTCCTCTAATATTTATTTATATTTTCGTTGATTTTCGTCCACATTTGTGTTATTCAACTCCGTTTTATTTAATTGATATGTCTTGATACATATTGATTTGTATTGTAGATATGTGTTATAGCAGTACATCGATAGGATTTTAATTGAATATTTCTAAATCACAATTTGTAAATCAATAATATGTGTTCAATATATACATATATATATATATATATATATATATATATATATATATATATATATATATAATTAAAAGAGAAGGTCTTTGCCGTTGAAAAACTCAATGTAAGACTTAATTATTGGGGAATCCAGCATAAAAACAAAATTCAATTTAGTTCTTTATTTTTTTCTTCCAATATTTCGCACATTGTGTGTGTGCTTCATCAGGGATTAAAAATGTGAACTATGATGTGGACAAAATTACTAAAATACATCTACACTAATATCGACAGATACATCTCTTAAAATACTAAACAAAACTCATATATATATATATATATATTTTAATATAATAAAAAGATAATTTTTCTTTGCGAAATTTAAATTTTTTGAAGAAATGTCTCTGTTAAATATCGATTTATGGGAACGTGTTATAATGCATATGACTATGAATTATTTGGTGCATTGTTCTGTATCCTCAGGAAAAGCAGACTTCCGTGCCATAATGAGATCCACAGGTGGCGGTGTTATGAGTGTTGCCTCTCACAGCTTGCAAATTGCACAGTTGCCGTCATTTCCATACGTATATACGCCTTATCGTAAACGTTATTATTATTGTAAATATATGTAATATTATTACGCATGACTTATATTTGTTTTTACGTATAGTAGGATAAATGCAGCAGTGGTTTAGTAAGTAAGAAATACTTTTTGTATTAGGTACATTGTTAAAAATCTTAAAGAATCTGTCTAAATATTTATAAATAATTTGATTATTCGCATTGCGCTTTGAACTTTTAAAATATATACTCGGATTATTGATTCCTTTTTTAAAGAATATGGAAAAATAGAGACCTAGCTTACTGTGGCTTTGTTATTTCAGACCGGAACAGTGATTCCGGAGTGAAGCCATAATGCTTCTGCGACATTAGCGGTATATTTTTTGTAATTAAAATGTAAAAATAAACACTTTTTTCGTGTCATTTTATTTTTTGATCATGGAACTATACCAAGTAAAAGCAGAATATACTAAAATTATTTAATGTTCTTCTACATTCAGATTCAAGACAAGTATTTTATAGATTCCTATAAGGAAAAGTAGTAGCAAATCCATTGCTAGTATTTTAGTTACTGATAATGGTATTTTCAATTTCCATAATAATATTATGGTAGCTGTAATCTCTTTTGCTATTGCGGAGTTTAGACATGAACATCGTTTTCTTTTTGAGCATTTGGCTGGGCAATTTGAGAGACATGTAAAGGAACACCTTTATAAACATTCCCTATGTAGTTTAATAATAATAGGATATATAAAATAAAATAAAATAAATTGATTTGTTTTCCTGCTAAGCTCAATTCCTGTCCCAGGGCGATTCGGATAAAAGATATGATGAATTAATAGTTTTTTAGGGCATTATTGGGTGTAATTTAATAAATTACTAATACATAAGTTTAGATAATAATTATATTAGAAATATCAATGATTTTTATAGTTTATTTCAAACATAGAAAACACTTATACAATAAACTGCTTGTAACAAAATCAAACCCATTAACAAATAAGTTCAATACATTTTTATAACGCTAACATTTAACAAGATTAAGTTACATCATCAATTCTAATAAACAAGAACATTGGCTGGACATAACAACTTAGGCTAGATACGTTTCACATATATCTGTGTGTATACACTACTACGCCAAGAATGGATTAAATTACAATATTGATAACAATTTGGAGACGCTGATGCTTTATTATATTTATACGATTCATTAAATATATTTGTCTCTCCTAGATAAATATATTTATTTCTTTCATTTCTACTTTAGAATGAATTATTATATTTAGTTCTTTGTTTTATTGAAACATATATATACAACAATTTGCAAATATCTTATTTTAATATTTCTTCTTCTTTCTTGATCTGACAGAAATCTTCTTATTTACGGTGTGTTCAAAGTAGAATCTTCTCTTTCGACAAAAAAGACGCCCGTAGCTTTCAATTGGACGTTTTATATTCGACGAAGAAGACGTCGGGAATTTGCACAAACTGCCAATTGTAGAACAAAAGCTTTTTAACGGTGGAAGATATGATAATTGGAACACTTAGACTTGAACACTTAATACGCGGTCGCTTTCTTAAGGTTCTACTTGTAAATATATATTTAATTGACCGCTGTTTATATATCTGTTGGAGCCGACACCCTTTTAAACTAAAGACCTTAGTCGACTGCTTGAAGTCTACTTGTCGACTCCCTGCTTGAATTCTGGTTGTCGGCTCCCTCGTGGCATCACGTTTTTTCACTTCTTATAGTTTGAAACATGTAATTCCCCTTTTTCTATAATGTCTGGGTATTCCAGTTGCAGTTCACACACATAGGGTCACGTATGCCGTGCGCAGTTATAGATATCGCGATACTTATCTTACACTAACACAAGCGTTCGGCGCCACTATTCTTATCAAATCAATACTTAACAAACTAATAAATATAGTACATACATATGACCATTTAGGGATTAAACTTACAATTCAATTCAATTTTATACCAATTATTAGAAGATACAATGATTGCTATTGCCCATAATCTTTGGTTTTTATACGCTGGATAGGAAAAAAAGTCCTATGACATAGCCACCTAGATTTTGTGATATGAATCCGTTTGATTTAGGTATTCAGGAATATTTAATTTATTGGTTTATTTAAAACCCATTAGTAATGTAGATAAGCTGTAGTAGCGAATAAATTATAACAAATTCCTCAAAATACAGAAATATTCGACAGAATACAATCTTCCTTCCAACGAAGATGTAAAGCATGTGTACAAATGGCATATTAGATAATACGAAAATATAAGTCTTCTAGTGTACATTTGAATAGCGAAATATAAATGAAAATTTTTTTTAAGTTTGGCTTGAAGACACTAGACTTACCTTCTGCTAACTGGGCTATCAAGTGATGTATATCCAAGTATTCTATATCATATACACTGCCGTGATCTTAAAGATATTGATTGAAAATATAATAAATGGATAAGATTGTATTTTGTAAATTTCAATTATTATTTAGAAATTAGAAATTTGATTTTCAAAATTATCATTTGTGTTATGTTGATATATGTATTAGAGTGCAACTTTACAACTTCCAGTATATGCCTTAACAACATTTAAATCATAATACATTATGTTTAATTCAATTATTTCTCTATATATGTACTGTAAATATAATAGGTGTTAGATAGGTTGTCTATATGCTTATGTTGTAATAAGGAATTTTCTTTTAATTAGTAATTTCGCATTGAATTAATTTAAAATACACTTAATATAATACCTACACTCTCTTTTATAGTATTTATTTACATTCTACATGTAATTTTGGTATTATTACATTTTTATAAATTAATATTTCTGTAGTTCAAAGATCTGGGCCACACTGTGAATAGTAGAGGCAGACTGCAGTGTGATGAGTGTGTAATTGATTTGGGCAGGTATTCGTTCAATAAACCAATTAATGGTGTATAGAATGAGCACCTGTGCACTTAAAAAGCGCGTTGTTTGTACGTGATATAACATGACCAAGCGGGAGAATATATGATTATGCGATCCATACCAGCGCATTTAAATAGTTACGCGTTTGATCTAGTTTTGAAAAATGGGTTGTGTGAATCGGATTCGTGTTCACTAGTTTCTTAAAAGATTCCAAAGGATGGGTATCTAATTTACCAGCATGCGTGAACCAGGAATGAGACGGTTATCCATGTTGTGCGAATTACTCGGGTAACTAGACTAATATCTGGGACAACGCTATTATTTGTTACACCTCCAGTATTTTTAAAGTTATAACATAACCCTTTAATGGGATATACCCATGTTTATAATATGCAAAATGGGGGGCATCTAATTGTTAATTGGCCTTGGGTTAAAAAGAAAATGACTGTGCAACCAAACGTCAAATCTCTACTTCGGAATTCCATATTTTATTGTTACAATTTAAGTTTGGCTAGTTAATTATCAATGTCTGTTTGTTTGTTAGTAGTTGTTACGTGTTGCATTTACATTGTTGTCAGTTATATTGTTTTGTTGCAATTATTTGAAACTATTATGGTATTTACATACCTTAATAGTTTATTGTTCCCTTTAGAAGTTTTTGCTTTAAGATGAATTTTTTGAAGAAAGTCCTCATAGACATGGTATTTAATTTCGAAATAACACGGGATAAAAGTCACTGCTGTGAGGGCATTTTAAAGAAACAAGACTTATTACAAACGGATTTTGAAGGGAGACTAGTTTACTGTAAATGGGTCCTTTTACAATTGCGACAAGATATAAATTTTCTAGACCATGTGCTTTTCAGAAATAATGCAACATTTGCTAATTGTGGAATAACAAACAGAAAAAAATTCCATTATTATGATACTACAATCACTCATTTAGTGCAACCCATTTCATATCAACAAATATGGAGTGTTAACACCTGGGGAAGCATTATAGGAAACAGGTCCAGCTTTTTTTAACAATACTTTAAATTACGCAAATTTTCTAGAAAATAATTTACCATTGCTATTAGAAGACCTATCACATAACCTCATAAGGAGATAGTGGTACCAAAATGATGGTGCACCAACACATTATGATGCTGCTGCAAAGCACATCTAGATAGCGTATTCACCAACATAGGTGAATTGGGAGAGGAAGCTTGAAGAGCTGACTGCCGCGATCACCAGATCTCTTTCTGTGGCCAACTGTCAAAAACACTGTTTACGCAACACCTCCTTCAACGGCAGCGAACATGTAGCAACGAATATGAAACGCTTTGCTTCAATTAAATGAGAACAACATGGCTCAGAATGTAAGTCTGTCGATACAGAGGCGGTTGAGAGCATGTCGGGCAGAACGGTATTAAATTTTTTTATCTTATACCTTATTAGCGTTCTATAATTTTTGTTGCATTTCCTGCAAGTGATGCTGTACATTTATCTTGGATTCTTTCGCGCGAAGTCAGGTCACGCCTAGAATTAATATTTTGTTTACTGTTGGAATTACGTATAATTATTTTCTGCGGGATGTGGAATTTTCATCTAATTTATTTCTATTTAATTACCTCGTGTAATTAAGTGGTTTCCTTCATTTTTAATTAACTTGGGTTATTTTTCCTTCAATTTGCAGCGGTAGCGCCATCTCGTGTGTGTACCATTGGTTATGCTATTAGGAAGCATTAAGATTGTCCTTCCGTTTAATGTTGTTATATCCTTACGTCGATGCATAATTATCTGCGATTATTTCTATTTAATTATTTCCTTGTTTGGTTCTTATTAATCTGTCCCTTACCTTTTAAATATTTTATGTAACAATTCACCTTCAACTTGCTAGATGTCGCCTTGACACCTTGTAACCCGGCCTCGTGTTCTTGTCATTTTATTCTTCCGATATCGATCGAACCATTTAGTTGATTTAAATAAAGCGATCCATTTACTTCAATCAGTGTTCACTGTAATTAATGGACTGTTTCGTCTATTTACCGTACAATTCACACGTTAAATCGTGGATGATTAAACAGTGATAAATATAATTTTGGTAGTTAATTAGTTTTCTGCTGCGATGGTGCAGGATTTTCTTGTTGCTTGAAGTACATCACTGGATCGGTAAGCTTACTAAGTTTCTTAATTTCTCTTCCTGCTGACTAATGCCTTGTTTCGTATATTTCCCCTTTTAGCATTTTATTTTATACCGTACTGTCGATTGCATTTATGTGCGAATACGTTTTGGAATTCCGGAAGTATCGCCGCCATCACGCTAGCCTATCTTCCGCTAAGCACGTGCGCGTTTAAATATATATTGGAATTTTTGAACCATTTGTGGGCAAATCTATATCATTTTGGACCCGGAATTAATATATTTCTATTGTGGAGGCCTTATTGACAACCGACGCCTCATGTGGATCAAATGCGCTGTCAAGATATGTATATATAAATATTCTTTTTTGCAAACCTACTTATCTGTTTTGCTTTAATTAATTTCATTAGAATACGTTGCGCTTTTACCTGTAAATTCATTTTCATTAACGTTTTGAGTAGATCTTTAAGATTCAATAAGTTTTGTAGCCGATGCCAACCCGATCGGCTTGATTGAAGCTACCCAATTTAATTGATAGATAATTTCCGTCAGGTCAGTGGCCTATTTTGTAGGTTTTAATTAATTTTTGTTCTCATAAGTGTTATAGCTAGTTAATTATTTCTTTTTTCTTAAATACACATCTACAGCATGTAATGACTGTAGAGGCTTAAATGTAAAGCGAGATCTTGTTCCCCGCCATTAATTTCTTTTGTAACACAAATAACTAATCAGGTTTTGAATGTATACATGTTTCTTTTTTTTTAAAAAAAAAGAAAAGTTCCATTTTTAAGTGCACTCTTGCAGTTGCCAGACCTGAATTTAATTTAAAGTTTTAAGCGTATTTATGCTCTTTTGGCTTTTATAGATTATTTAAATTTGGATAGTTGATTATTTCACAACTTGTTTTGTATTATATATATATAGGGTGAACCACCCAATTGTGGGTTTATTATAATTTCACTGTGCATATTATTGGGTCATATATAATTCCAATCTTATTTAATAAAATTGTTATTGTTGTTTATATCGTGTATGAATGTTTTACTATACCTAGTGTACCTAAGTTATTTTCGCTGTCGGAATAAGTAACTTATTGGAGTGGGCCTGAAATAGAATGACAGCTGGCGCCTAAGAGTCATCCACCTTTAGTATTCTGAGTGACCCATCCCCTAAAACCGAGAGCACACTAGGGAAGTAAGGTAATGTAATAAATTTCCGAAACTTTCATAAATTTAATTGGGCGAAGCTATAGTTGTGAAACTCTGGCAAACGGGCACATCTCTAATTGTCGACCGGATAACATTATTCTAGTTACCGTTAGCGCCATATGTGCCTCCCTTTCTGCCAGGACAATCCTAAGGCGAAGCGAGTGTAACAACGGATATTTGAACACAAATTAAGATTGTTTTATTATGGAAAATTTTCAAAATGTAATTCTAAAACTAATGATAAAGCATATAAAATACAGGTGTTAGTTAAAGTTACTTTGTTTTATTTTCATGGCCAACCTACTATTAGATGCCCCGCATTTTGCATATTATAAACACATGGGTATACGCCATTAATGGGCTATAACTTTAAAAATACTAGAGATCAGTACTATGTTATTACTACCATTTTAAAGGCAATTTTACAAGGAATATGCTGACTTAATATTATAAGTTAGATTTAAAAAAAAACGGGAAAATAGCAAATAAAGATCGATAACTTTGACACAACATATTTAACACAATGTATATTTATTCACATTGTTCACCCTCAAAAAAAAAACGTGTTTGGCCATAAATTAGTAACACAAGAGTTATGTGAGGCATTCTACCCATTCTCAGACTAAGGCTTAAAATGTTAGATGCTGCAACTGTCAAGATTTTAACAAAATGATCAATATAACCATAATAATTTGGGGGCTATTATTATAATACCTAGAAAGTATAGCAATTTATTTAAAATAAAAAAGTTGGAGGTGGTTCCAAAAATTTGGAACACTCTGTATATTTGTAATTAAATTAAAAAATGCACAGTAGTCTACTACATACGTACGTAAAGTCTCATTGCTACAGCTTTATTAGTTTTCATGCTAAGCTCCGCCGACACACTAATACTATATATTTTCTCGATTATATATTTCTGGGGTATTTAACCGCGTGTGATTTCTGTCCTGAGAAGGGTTTCTGCTTTGACGTTTCAATAAGATCGCCTCTCTATTTTCTGGAGATCGTCTGTCGCTGACTGAAGCTGGGGATCGACCACGCTCCAGAGAAACTCTTCCCCTTATCTATCTAGTCATCTGTGTATCTATCTTTCTGTCTATCTATATCAATGATGCTGAGGGATGCTTTTTATTCTGTCATCAAATTAATCCATAAATTCATTTAAAATTAATATTTACCTTAAAGCTGTTAGTAGTTTTTAATTATTGTCTAAACGTTGTAATCTATAGACATTTTCCGTATATGGATAAAATTAAATCGCGTTTTCTAAATCAATACTTTTTAAATTAATGTTATGTTTATCTTTTCTTAGAGCTTGTTTCAATTGACAAACTGCTAGGTACTTTTGAAAAGTTCCGAGACTTTAGAAAAATATAAGATAAGGAGGACGATGAATATGAATTATTATGATACTTTTGTATTTAACAAACTTAAATAAAATTAGTTTAATAGGCGTAAACTTCCGAAGAATACACGTTTCGCCGAACAAAATTCCATTAACAAAGTCAATATAATTCGATATGCGAGAAGCTGTGGTCTCCACAAGAAATTGCTTGTAATGGATCTTATTGGAAACCTGATAACCTTTAAGGAAAACCTTTTTCAAATACACCTACAGATGTTACATATACAGGTTGTCTAACTGTTATGGGATATTTCTTTTATCATTTGATATTGCAAATATAATGCAATACAAATAATATAATTAAAATTAAATCACAACCTGAACATTAATAACATATAATAAACAGACTAGAAGCTACAGGATATTTCAGATTGCTATTACGCGAAATAATAAATAATCAAGCGGCATATTTGGAATACTAACATTTCCCTAAAAGTAGTGAAACGGAATAAAAAATAATACTAAGCACTGAGCGACAAACAGCAGCACTCTCTGTAATCAGAACAATCGCGCCGTTTTAGTTTAAATAAACACGATCACCGTGTTCCTTTGGTTATGTGTCTATAACAAAATTAAACAAACAAAATGAAATGAATACAATAATTGCCACGTTTGTGTAGACTTTAAATAAAATAGCCAATCATAAACGAGATTCAAAAACCAGTTTTTCATTACACCACGTGATTTAAGAGTAATTACTTCGCAGCCTTTAATAAGTGGAAAGAAACTAACAGGTACGAAGAAAATATTCTGGTTGAAGCATCCAGGCCCTAAAGGAAATACAATATATTACATAAAGAACAACAAAAAGTCAGGAATAGTCAAGGTGTGTCATATTCCTTGTTTGTAACTGGAGGCGTGCTCTGACGGAGGGCTTGATACCTGAACCACAGCTCTTTTCTCTTTTACTACTGCTGTACTAGTTTCCAACTGTAGTAAAACATGTAGCTACAAACCTTATGCAGGTGATGCACAACTTTACTATTCATTCTCGGTATAAAAATTAATCAATTAATGTTGATCTGAAAGTTTTAAGTAACTTTTCAGAGAAACACTTCTTAAAACTCAACCCAGCAAAGTGCATTGCGACTATCTTCGATGGACGTCATGCGTTGAAACGGGTGGATGATGTTTCCATTAAAATTGGCGATGAAGTTTTACTAATAGTTGACAAAACTCGTAGTGGTCTGCGTTTCTCGTACATCTGTTTGATCGGAGTGCAAAATTGCTTCTATATGATTCTTTAGTTTTATCGATTTTTAACTATTGCTTTTCTGAATATGCTTAATGGTCAATTTTAATCTGCTAGAGAGGGTGTAAACACCATGCTTGTGCTTTACTTATAAAATAAGAAAGCGGGAGAGGATCTCCTATACTTTCGCATGGGATGACTAGTTGAACATGTCTGAGCGTCGAGCCCTTCCTGCGTTGTGTTTGAATTAGTAAGATAATAGTAAACTTGGCCTCTTTTTATCTCATCCGGATAATTACCTTGCGTTCTCGGTATTGTCTCATTGCTTAGGGCAAATATCAATTTATTATTCAGCGCAAAATTTAACATTTTTTTGTTCTTTACTTTCGGGGATACATTAATAACAGACATAATCTGTTGCGATTTATATGTGCAGATATTATAGATTGAGTGTATCAATAATAGTAGTTTACACAACGAGTCAATAATGACAGTTATTATTCCCGAGAGCCGAATTTACGAGCCGAGCCTCGAAGAGGCGAGGGAGTAACTCGGCTCGAGAGAATAATAGTCATTATTGCGAGTTAGTATACACTGCTTTATCTACGACTAACCAAAGATTCCTAAAAAAAATCAAAATAATTAAACGAAAATGTCAGATTACTATACCAATATGACGTTTGACAGTTAGTAAAATGGCCGGAAATGTCAGATTACTATATTAATATGACGTTTGACGGTTAGACAGTTAGTAAAATGGCCGGACTTGTCTATCGTTACTACGACAACGTTGGGAACGTTATGTTCTTATTGGCGGAATGCAGAGAATAATGGTAATGTTATATCTCATTATTCCCCGGTCGCATTTCATTATTCCCTCCGGGTATTATGATTGTTATTATTAATCAATAGTGATTAATGTAATACATTGTCCAACTTTGACAACAGAATCGGTCCGTGCTAACTGGACAATGTGGCTCGGCAATATTCATGCAGGTTATTCATAGGATCTGGTGATATCGGGATCTAATCGATCTGAATCGCAACAGATTTTTTTTTATAATTATAGTTTCCTAATTAAGTTATCAGTGTCCAGCAGAAAAATATAATTATAATTTTCAAACACTGAGAAAAACTAATTTAAATTAAGTTGAATTTAGTAAATACGCTTTTCTACAGGAATCGCTCTTAACTATCTTTATGCTATGTAATTCAAATAGTATTAAAGATTTGTATTCACATGCCCCTGGTGGTCCAGTCGATAGGACTAGCGACTGGGAGGTCGTGAATTTGAATCTTACCGTTGGGTAATGTTCGAATTGCATTTTCTAATTAAATTATCGGTGTCTAGTAGAAAATTATTATTATAATGCAAGTTAAAGTTCAGAATTTCATATTAAGGCAGCAATATCAATCAAATCATAAGTTTTAAGGCCATGGCGGAAATTGAATGTTTGTGTTGCGAAAAGGTAAAGAATCGCTTGACCAGAGAAGAGAAAATAATAAGTAATAATGAAATTCTAGCATTCTTTCAAAGCCCAATAACCCAACTTAAAAGTAAATGGATATTCAGAGCCCAAGAAGCTCTCAAACTAGCAAAATTTTACTCGTAAGTTCAAAATTCTTATACAGTGAGGACGCGTGGATTGGAATAAATTTATTTAAAATTATTGGTTTTGTTTTATGGAAAAACGCTCGGATAGGTCGATTTTTATTTTTAGCTGCGGTTTTTCTGATGGTAAATTGATGTACAAAGGATGGGCCAAAAATAAGTTACGACCAACAATTTTTGTTTAAATGGAAACATATGTTTTTTATTTAATTTATTAATTCTGCATCGAATTCTAAGTATGTTTCATGTACCATGTCCTATACCCAAACTCAACAGTTATCGAGAAATTATAATCGAAATACAACAAATTAAGCCGCAAACGTTAACTGCGGTGTTACGAGAAACTGATCTTCGGCTTGCCTATTGTCAGGAAGTTAGTGGTCAACAGTTTGAACATTTAATTTGACTTGTTTTTCTGTGTTTTTTAATAAATCGGTCGTTTTCAGACAAGAAAGTGAAATAAATTTTGTAGGATACGGTCTCAGTTATTAATATGTTCAATTCAACCGCAGCTAAAAATGAAAATCGACCTATCCGAGCGTTTTTCCATAAAACAGAACCAAAAATTTTAAATGAATTTATTCCAACCCGCGCGACCTCACTGTATATGAACAGCTAACAGGAACAAATATGGAAAAAACATGTATTACTAACTTTTTTTTTATTATTAAAATGGTCTGCATAACAATACGCCAGATTCAATCAAGCAAGCTAGAATACAAAACTAACAAGAAAGTCAGGCGTGTAAAAGTCAGAGATAATATAAACTCCATGATTTTTAGTTGGTTTAAACAAAGAAGGAAGAGAAATTCGAGCCTTATTACATTATTAATTCCTATGTGATTTACTTTTGAAGAACAACATATTGTTAGTGAATATTATCCAACATTTTATAAAATATCCCATACTGTTTCTAAATAAAAAAGTTTTAGTTTTCGCTATCATTCCTGCTTACCTCTCGCCTAAACATATATTTATTTGAAGATATCGCAGTAATAGTGCGGATTTAAGTTCGGAAAGAATTCTCATTATTAAATAAGAATTCATTTTTCCAGATTATACGAAATCCATTATCTCCATCTAGCCGATATCGAAAACGTAAGATATTTGTTTCTCAGCTTCCTTCTACCTTTTGCAAGTTAAAGATTCATAGATATTTCTTTCCGAAAGAAACCATCAGTCTTTCTGTACAACTTAATACTTTCAACATCAAAACTTTCCAACTTATTTATTGCAAGTTCTTCGCAACACCTGCTGCCGTACTGAGCTTGCTCGCTGGAACTAGTTATTGATCTTGAATACATGTTGGAATAAAGTAAAGTACAATGTCGTTTCTATAGATGTCATTTTGTAACTTTTGATGTTCGGACTCAATGACTTAAAAACTCTAATATATTAAATTTGAAATAATGTTTGCAGAACATACAGGAGGCCAACGAATACATATATACAGACAGTTTATAATTCTATTGTAATACCGCTAGTGGTAAATAGAAATATTTAAAGTTTTTATACATAACAATTAAAAACATAAACAAATTCTCTGCAATATTTTCTGATATGTTAGAAAATAAGTATTTGTATTAATATTAATTAGAATATGAATGTCGATAAGAGTAAGAACGCAAATTCAATCATAATTATCTAAAATATTACAAAATATACAAGTTAGTAGGATATGATAGTTAATAGTCCGAAAAGTTTCTGCAGACACATCTGTAGCCTAAATAATCAAGAGAACCGCCCCAAAAAACTATCCCCTACCTCACCCTCGAATAAATGTAGGCATAGTATGCACTAATCCTCGCTTCCGTGTTAACCTCACGCGGCACCACCCGCAGCGCGTAGCTATTTGAAGATAATTTCTTCACAAGATAGTCCACGTGGCTCTTCCAATTGAATTGACAGTCGAGAGTAATACCCAAGACTGTATTATTGTATGCATACTGCTCCTGTACTTTCTTAAAGTAGCTGGACTGATAGTATCATCCTATACAAGAAGATTAAATGTAACTTACAAAATTCAAACTTGATGAAAATTCTTTAGCTTCCGAAGAAAATGCAGATGCTCGGGTAAATTGAAATATGAATTGTTGAAAACCTCTAATGTAATGCAACTGCAAGCACGTGCGTCAGACTCATTAATACTCATCAGTACGGTATACCTAACAAATTTCGTCATTATTTAATAATAGGTATATGTATTATAGTCTTACCCTTGATAATGCCAAACTCCAAAAATCTATGCATATCCTTAGTTCTATCAGAAATAGTTAGTAATGTATTCTGTATTGTTAAAATGCCATATTTTCAGTCAGGCATATTAGCAAACACCAGTCTCCAATAATTTAGTTTGTAATTTACACATTCCAGCGTTATTACCTTTCTACATAGTGTCAATTTTAAGTTTCTATTGTCCTAGTTATTTTTATGATTGAATCTATTTTTCTTTAATTTTTTTGATTTTGGTCGATGGTAACCATCTTTACGATGGTCCAAAATGGAGAATATAATGTTGTCCATAATAGCCATCACTTAGAAGACCGCACAAGATCCACAAGATCCTCACGGACATATGACAGGTATAACTTTTCAAGTTAAAATTCATATTTTGTTTCTTTTAGGAATATTGGTCCAGTTGTTAAGATTTTTCAACTCAATATCGAAGGTATTTCCAAAGACAAATGTAATTACTTAGCGAGATTGGCGAACGAAATGGAATTTGATGTTATTGTACTTCAGGAAATTCATGTAGCATCAGTGGATCAACTGGTTTCAAGAGGAGAAATTTCTGGTTTTACTTTGGTTGACTACATTCTTAGTTCTGTCTATGGATCGGCAACTTATGTAAAATCAGACATATGAAATATCCAGACAATTGAAAGAAGTACTATATGTGACACTTGTATTATTACTATTAAAGTTGCCGAAATATTTATAATAAATATTTATAAACCACCAAATATTCGATGGCCAACAAATCTTAAAGTTAATTAACAACATCCTGCAGTTTTTGTTGGAGATTTCAATTGTCATCATGAAATGTGGGGACATTCTGATAGCGATATAAATGGAATTTCCTTAATGACTTGGTGTGAGGCGAATAACTTACATTTGGCTTTTGAGCAAAAGATAAAAAGAGCTTTCATTCGGCTAGATGGAAAAAAGGCTATAATCCCGATCTTTGTTTTGTTACATCTGATGATAAAAATAATTTATTGCCTACAATACGATCAGTTTTAAACGACTTTCCGCGAAGTCAACATCATCCAGTTTTAATTAATGTTGGAATACAAATTCCGCTAGTTAAATCTACGGAAAAACCTAGGTGGAATTTTAAAAATACTGACTGGGATGAATTTAGGAGACAAGGTGATTCGAATCTTCGATAGATTCCACCTTTACCCAAAAATTATATTAGGTTTATGGGTGTCATTAAAGGGGCAGCGAAGAGATCTATTCCAAGAGGTTTTCGTAAGGAATACATTCAATGCTGGTCTGAAAGAACAAATGAATTATATAGAAGTTTCAACGAAAATCCTAGTCCAGAAATTGCTGATGAATTATTAACTGTATTAAATCAAGAAAGAAAGACTAAATGGTCGCGTCATATGGAAGACATGAATTTCACACATTCTAGTCGTAGAAGTTGGAATCTATTAAGAAAACTAGGAGCGGCAACCCAAACTAGTATTTTAGAATCAAAAATCAGGCTAATACCATAGCTTCAAGATTAGTAAACGTCTCAAATATGATAAAGTTAAATAAAGTAGAAATGAAAAATATGAAGAAATTATTGCGTAAGAAAAGAATATCTATTAAAACAAAAAATAATGATCTTACAAAGCCCTTTTCTATGGAGGAATTGGATATAGTGATAAAATTATTAAAGATTCGTAAGGATGCTGATTTTGATGGAATTTATCCTGAATTTATTAAACATTTAGGTCCTTTAGGACGTAATTGGTATAATAATATTTTAAATAGTGCTATTGTTCCTACTGAATTTAAAAAGGCAAAAGTTGTAGCTGTTTTGAAGACAGGAAAGCCAGCAGATGTTGCTTCCAGTTATAGACCAATTTCATTATTATCAGTATGTTACAAGATGTTAGAGAAATTATTATATCACAGAATTTCTCCAATTATGGAAAATATCTTTCCCATAGAGCAAGCTGGTTTTAGACCAAATCGTAATTGCTGTGATCAAGTTTTAGCTTTAACAAATTATATAAAGAATGGTTTTCAAAAGAATTTGAAAACAGGAATTAGTTTAATTGATTTAACAGCTGCTTATGATACAGTTTGGTTAGATGGATTATTTTTAAAATTATATAATGTGGTTGCCTAATGGTAATTTAATTAAACTTATGGAAAATATGTTTACAAATCGTAAATTTAGAGTTTTTATCAATGGAGAAAGTAGTAAATTTAAAATATTATATAATGGTTTATCTCAAGGATCGGTATTATCCCCTCTTCTCTTTAATCTATATACAAGTAGAAATTAAACTTGGAGTCTGTGGCTTGAAACTACACAAAAACACTAAAACACCTTCACCACACTAAAGCACAAAAATGGCTAAATACGTATTTCAACAACTAAGTTGTCATCATCAGTAGCACTGATTAAAAATCGCGTCGTCCACACACCGTAGCGTACAGAACAACACTGAGTGTTGTTCTGTACGCTACGGTGTGTGATCTAATCGAAGATCTATTGATTCTGAGTGAGTATTTTAGAAAATGGAGGTTATGTCCTAACCCATCTAAGTCAGAAGTTTCTTGTTTCCATCTTAAGAATAACGAGAAACATAAAAAACTTGTAGTATCTTTTAATGGTACCGTTCTAAGACGTAATTTTAATCCAACATACCTAGGAGTTACTCTGGACACATCGTTAACATATAAACAACATATTGATAAATTGCGTATGAAGATTAAAACAAGAAATAATATCTTACAGAAGTTGGCTGGTTCAAATTGGGGAGCTCATGCAGACATTTTACGTACGTCCGCTCTTGCATTAGTGTACTCTGCTGCTGAATATTATAGTGCAGTTTGGATGACTAGCATACATGTTGGTAAAGTAGATATTCAATTAAATAAATGTTTTCAGCAACCAGTATTACATGAATTTTTTGGCTATTGCCTATTTGAAAATTGTTTTAACTTATACAAGGTTATGATAAAGTAACGCACAAAATTCATAAAACGTACAATGTTCATTTTTCAAAAAAAATGCAAAAACACGTCAAACGGTTTATTTTATTCCGCGTCTTTTAACATAAGTCAAAAAAATAAAACGTCAAATTTGTCAAAGTTATGACGTCATCAATATTTTTTTTAAATATGAAGCTTGGTTTTTTTTTACTTTATTTGATAAAGCTTGTTTTTCTGCATTATAAAGAAATAATTGAAGTAGGGGTCACATAAGAAAAAACTGAGAGAATTAATAAAAAACAAAATAAACTAGTTTTTGAATTTATGAAAAGAAACTAAATATTAAAAGAATTAAAACTTAAAGCTATCTAGTAATAAAACAACTGTTTGTCAGTGTCAGTCTTACAATTAGTGTCATACCAATTTTATTATGATGGCTCCTTTAACGGAAAGAGAAAGGATAGAAATTCTAATGATGGTAGGTTACGGCGATAGACTTCGAAGTCATGAAGAAGCATGTGTTTTATTTAACGAAACACAGTTTGAAAGACCTCCAATTGCTAGGCACAGTAAGCAGAATTGTTGCAAAATTTAATGAAACAGGAAGCGTAAGTGATGCTCCAAAATCTGGAAGACCGAGCATAAGCGACGATGCAAAGTTAGATATTTTGCTGTCATTAGAAGACAACCCTCACGCAACTACAGCAGAAATTGCCTTACAACAAGATGTTAGTCAGTCGTTTGTAGTAAAGTTTTTAAAAAAAGAAAAACTGCACCCATACAAAGTTCAACTTGTTCACGAACTCTCAGAAGATGATCCGGACAGACCTTTGGAATTTTGTGAAATCTTCATGAGGCATTGTGACGAAAATCCAAATTTGCTTAATAGTGTAGTATTTTCAGACGAGGCAACGTTTTATTTAAGTCGTACAGTAAATCGACACAATTGTCGCTACTGGGCTCGGGAAAATCCCAACTGGATTCAGACAAAACACACCCAGCTCCCCCAAAAAATTAATGTATGGGTAGGAATCGTCAGGGGAAAATTTATTGGTCCTTATTTCTTTCGTGGGAATTTAACAGCTGAGCGATATTTGGAACACCTTCGTATGGCAGTGCTTCCGGATCTAAATGCGGCATTTCCGGATCCAAATAATAGGGAAAACTTGGATCCCAGTATTTGGTTCCAACAAGATGGTGCACCAGCACATTATGGTCTTAATGTTCGAAGGTTTCTGGATAACCAGTTTGAAGGAAGGTGGATTGGAAGACGTGGACCAATGGAGTGGCCACCTAGGTCACCTGATCTCACCCCCCTTGATTTTTTTCTGTGGGGACATTTAAAAAGTCGGGTCTACGTTAACCGACCAGACAATTTAGAAGACTTAATGGAACGAATTAGACATGAAATGACTCGAATAACTCCGCAGATGATCGAAAACTCTGTAAATCAGGTCTACCATCGTCTTGGCCTATGTCAGATAGTGAACTTGACACAGTTTGAACAATTCCTGTAAGAAATCGTTTTGGTTTAATGGACTATTTAGTTAATTTAAATGTTATTACTATAATAAAGTTTATTTTGTTTTTTATTAATTCTCTCAGTTTTTTCTTATGTGACCCCTACTTCAATTATTTCTTTATTATGCAGAAAAACAAGCTTTATCAAATAAAGTAAAAAAAAAAAACCAAGCTTCATATTTAAAAAAAAAATTGATGACGTCATAACTTTGACAAATTTGACGTTTTATTTTTTTGACTTATGTTAAAAGACGCGGAATAAAATAAACTGTTTGACGTGTTTTTGCATTTTTTTCAAAAATGAACATTGTACGTTTTATGAATTTTGTGCGTTACTTTATCATAACCCTGTATAATAATTATAATTTAATACTAAATATATTCTAAATGAATATCTGCCTAATGTAGTTTGTATACTGAAAGATTAATCTTGTTTTTAACTATTATTTTAAAAACAAAGTGACATTTTAGATTACTTTTATACGTCCTTTAATATATTGCCTACGAATAATCTAATGTTTTCAATAATATGATTGGCTGAAACTATGGAATTTACACAGTACAGAATACATTACTAACTATGGTTGTTAAACGCTGTGGGCGTAGATATGTTTTTGGAGTTTGGAATTAATAAGGACAAGACAGTATATTACACGTATTATTCAATCAGTATATACTTTCTTAGCAGTAGCGTACTAATGAGGTTTAGCGAGGCTGAACCAAGTGTCTGTGGTTGCACTACATCAGAAGTTTTTAATAATGCACCTTTTAATTTCCACATTTCCACGTTATCACTGTCAATGATTTATCATTCGCGGGTCATTTAACGCTTACTATTACATATAGCAGCCTGTATTTTTGTTTTCAGTTTACTGTGATTGTCAATGATGCTACTAAGTCGAAATGACATTCTAAAATACAATCGATAATATATAAATAGAGAATATGCTACTACAAAAAAATATTTATTTCTAGTATAAAAAATAAAATTGTTTTATGATAATATTGAGAAATATATTTTAAAAGACATTCATTTTGTTATGGGCATTAATACATATCGATTCATGTTTTTTTAAATTTAGTTGAGACAGAAATACTTCAAACATACCAAATTTTAGGACATCTCAATTTTGATAATACAAAAGTTTTAAATATTCAAAAGCATAATAAATCACAAACTACATTAGAATTTACTTAAAATTTAGCATAAATAATATTTTCATGTCATTACATTGCCTTAATTTTATATTCTCAAAATTCAACATGTTTGCAAGTTTGTGCATTTAATATTTTTAATCAAAAAAATCAAATCTGCTTAGAATTTCTTTTAATAAAGTTATTGATGTATGTCAATACAAAATTTATATTTATTAAAGCTATCAATTGTAAGTATGATTATGTGTACCTATATATTTTCAGAATTTAAAAAAAACATTAGATAGGGAATATTTAATAGAAATATAGCTTATGTGTGTGTATAAAGAATATATGAATACAAATGAATAATAACGAAATATTTGATATCTTCATCAAGGCTACGATATGTGTAAAATAACAACTAATTATTATATAATAATGTATTCATTTTTGCATCTAGTTCAACTTTATACGCGACCTACATTAAATGTATATCATAATTCCGGATAATAGCTTTAATATTTGGTTATATTTTGATTATAATAGTTTCTATTTGAAATATATGCTAAAGTAGCAGTGATTTTGTTATTTTCATGAGATAGAATTACATATGGAAGGGACATATCGAGGTAAGCAAATGCATATAATTGTTGAAATAATTGATGAATTTGCAAAATCACAAACGACATGTTTGGATAACACATATTCAAGCAGGGATGATCGTATTATTCTTATCTCAGCCCCAACGAAAAATATTTAGTTAAGCAAAATAAACATTGAAATGTAGCTCGTATTTATAGTATAGATTTCATTGAAATTAATTAATGAAAACAAATACCGAAAGGTGTACGCGGAAAGCAGTATACGATTAAATGTTTGTTTTCATTAATTATATTTATTTTTTGTTTTTCATTTAAGTCTAATATAATTATAATAATAATAATAATTTACCCCATCATAAATAACATGGTTACATTGAATTTGATTCAGGCATAACTTATATATATTTATATTTTTATTTATAGATATATATATTCATGTGCATATATATAATTAAATTTCTTGGACGATTTAGAGGTAACAGATCTGTTACTTGTTATATGTATATGTATATGTATATCAGTACAATTTAAAGGAGTCGAGACCGGACCCACGGTAGCGTAGTGCTTAACGCACCTGACTGGTAATCGGAAGATTGCTGGTTCGATTCCTGGACCGATGGGTAATTTTTAAAAATATTAGAAATTACATAATTAACAATTAAACTAATTTTAAATTAATTTGAAATTAGTATGACCTCTAAATCGTCCAAGAAATTTAATTATATATATGCACATGAATATATGAATTAAGGTCAAGAAAATTTAGAATTATTTATTATATATATATATTATATATATATATAAACTTTATTGATACAGAAATAAAATAAATATGTGTATATGTAGTAGTTTTTCTATGTCTTAGCTAACAACATAGAACCTCTCATTGACCAACTTGATTACCTTTTAGGGGATTCTTTATTTCTTTGAGACTTTTATATATAACGGAATGTTACCTAATCAAAAACGAGACATAACTACTCCTTTTTCAGAACATCATACTTGTATAAATAAGATGAAAATCGAAGATTTAAATACATTAAGGTTATATTTATTTCGAAATCTACAACAAAATCCTTCTTATTAACAAACGCTATTATTCAAATATTATTACATTGTGTAAGAAATGGTTTTCAAACTTAGCTATAGATTTAACAAACCTTAATGAAAAGAAAGCTCTTTCAAACGTTTCTGAAATGGTGTACTGAACAAATGCTTCAACCTTTAATATTATTTTTAAAAATATTGGATAACTTATGCCAAAGATTGCTCTTCTTCCGTTAGTTTATGTAACTATATTATACAAACGTCCCTCAACCCATTTCATATAACTTAACTGTATGAGAGAAAGATGAAACTTACATAAATTAAGGTATCTGTCTATTCAGCGTATGAAATAAGCATCGAAATGAGATAGGATATATGTATTTAAACATTCGGAACTTATTTTGTTTAACAAGGAGCCGTCATACTGCGGAAATAATACAATAATCAACCATATATATACCCTTGAAATTGTTCAAGTGAAATGTCCATTTCGCATTTTGAATTTGCAAACACGTTAACTTGCTCCTTACTTTTAACAGGTAAAACATATTTAATAAAAATCTGAGATAACGGAAACATATTGAAAACTGGGACACAAGTGAACCACTCAAGGAGGCGTCAATGCACTGTATCGGACTAATTGTATTATTTAGCTTAAGGTGACGTGGCAAGTGATAACCGTTACATACAATACAACACTATCAGAGAGAATAATGAATAATGAAACAATTGTAAGCATCACGTAACATATATAATAATAAAACAATAACGTTTAATGAAAATAACAAATAAAACATAGTGATGCTAAGGCTTGAGGTCAATATTATAGCAATAGTTGTATTGAAGTTACTGAAATCACGAAACAGTGAGTGAATTGAACAGTAATCTATACTAAACTTTGATGGAATGGTTACAAGTCAATATCAATATATAAAGCTCTCAATTCCCAGTACAGTCTCCCGGTACTTTCTCTGCAATAGGTGTGGACAAGAATTCAATTTCCTCGGAATACAAAAGGTCCGCTATATGCCCGGCTTTTATCGGGGGAGAATATGTTGGTGTAAACGTGTTTATGTCGTGGTTCTTAGAGCAGAACTTAGTAAAGATTTTGAACTCTTAGCCCCTAATCTAATACTATCGCATTTGCTGACTTGCCTTCAGCGGTGATTCAATCGGCTTCAGAACTAAACCTTATTTCTTCATCAAAATACACTTAGGGTTCATAACTAAATGTTTTTGTGTGATAACAGGGTTTTAAAATAATTTCTTTTTTATTAAAGTGCAAACTTTACGTCCACAGTTCTTGCAATCAACATATTAAGTAATATTATGCATACTCTGTTTTCATTGTTACACAGAGTTATTAGTATTCTGAACATTTACAGAAGATGTGTGTAAATATTTGGTTGATGTACAGTTTACCAATCACTAGCTCAAGTTTATTAGATTGATAACTCGTGTAAAGTTGCCTCGTTCTCTATTTTTACATACTTTATAATGTGTTACTGTGTATGCGGAAAAAGTGTCGTACTCGCTCGCAATTATTAGTAGAACTCAAAATACTGGTGAGAGGTCGATGCTGCAAGTTCTTATTAGACCTCGGTGCTGGAAGTTCTTATTAGAAAATAGTTTCAAGAACTTTTTTATTCAAAACAGTGCTTTTTTTGGATGTAGCCTGGTAATGAGTTCCTATCCTAAGTTTTTGCGCTTGTCACGACCTACTGGATTCTTCTAGTCTAGTTTTACGTGCGTTAAGTGTTCATTCGCATAGATACTTCCCATTTCAACCGTTAGAGGGAAATAATTGCTGACCTCTAATAGCTAAGGGACCTTGGAACAAACATATTTTTATTGTTGACCGAAGGTTCGAACCCACTGATATTGAGATAGGTTTATACTGCCACTATAGTAATCGACTCTCTTACAACAGAGCCATCCACAGTAACTCTAATTTGGTCGGTAATTATTACTAGCCAGTAAACAGAATTTGTTATGGTTAGTTATAATATAACTGTATATAACATACAAATTCTTCCAATGTACACCTGACTACCGATCCCTAATCATCAAAGTTGTTGTATATTCAAATAATATTAACACCAACAAATTTTATAATATTTATAAAATAGTTATTTACGAACCAAGAGCGGGAAAACATATTTCCCGAATGAGTGGCCGCTTTATGGACAAGAATTCGCGAAATGTTTCACGCACGAAGTTTGTACAATATTTTTTGTACTAATACTTAAATAATACATATTGTTAAATACGTTATCATTTATGACACACTGCAAATTTGTTCATATTAATTCAAAAATTTTGAGTTGGCAGTACTTATTATTTGAATTGACATTAATTTAGCATTAGTCAAATTCCAAAAATTGAGTACAAAATTAAAATCTCCTCTAAAACACGCATTCTGATGAAGAAATACAATGTACACCTCCTGAAATTCGTGGAGCTGCCAATATTGCAATGGATACTTCATTACCTACAAAATCAAAAGACGGATACAACACCATTTATGGTAAATTCATAACTTGGGCTAGATCTAAAAATATAAAAACTTACTCAGAAAATAGTTTAATAGTTTATTTTCAAAGTTTACAATCAAATAAATCATTATGGTCTACTTATTCTATGCTAAAATCATGTTTAGTAATATATGATACTCCTAATTCGGATATATCTAAATATGCAAAACTCATAGCATACTTAAAACAGGCAACGAACCTTCAGCCTAAAAAATCGGCAATATTAAGCAAAGAACAAATTACTAAATTTATTGTTGAAGCAGCTTCCTTATTTCTACTAATGAAGGTAGCCATTTTTGTATATTTTAAATTCATACAATTTATAGACTGTATTAATAATGGGTATTTATGGAGCATGTCGACGTGTAGAACTTTGCAAAATGTCATTGCGAGACATAGAATTTAAAAATAATTTAATTATTGTATTAAGCCAGAATGGATTGCATTAATTCGGCAATATGCAAATTTAAGACCAAACAACCAACGATTTTTCTTAACCTATCTCAATGGCAAGTGTGTTTCTTCACCTGTTGGTCTTAATACTATTGGTAAAATTCCAATACGAATAGCTGAGTACCTTCAGCTTGATAGCGTAAGTAACTTCACAGGTCAGTGGTTCCGAAGGAGTTCAGCGACATTGGTGGCAAACTAAGGAGCTGACTTGCTTTCAATTAAAAGACATGGTGGATGGAAATCATCTATGGTTGCAGAAGGATATGTCGAAAATTCTCAGCATGGCAAAATTCAATTGGTTAAAAAAATTACCCAGTCAGAGATGTTGATTCCTCCTGCAACTTGTTCGGCGTCTGAAATACAACAAAGATTATCTAACAATACTATTCGGTGTACAATATCATCTCAGGTATTGAAAACTGGGTATACTGCTATGACCCCGAAAAAAAGCAACAATCGACAGTTTGGATCTTTGAGAATGTGTCGGCTCCAACAAAAATTGTTCGTGAAAAAAGCCGAAACAGGAAATGGTCACTGCATTTTCTCGAATTACTAGCCATGTTTCCACTGTAACACTGGAGGATAGACGTACTGTTAATTGAGAATGGTACACTATAGTCTGTTTGCCTCAGGTTCTCCCAAATGTTCGCGGAAAACGCCCAAGACGATGGATCATCTTACATCAAGATAACTGTCGGGCCTACACTGCCGCTCGAACAACTGAGTATTTACATGCCCAAAACATAGAAACAATGTTTATTCAACGTATAGTCCAGACCTAGCACCTAACGACATCTTAATTCCGCGGGTAAAGGAAAAATTACATCGGCTGAAGAAGCGGTTATGCCTTTAAAAATGAAATAAACAAACTATGGCCAGAAGATTGGAGAAAATCTTTTCAAGATTTGTTTTCACGAATACAAAAATGCATTGACTGTGGAGAAGAATACTTTGAAAAACTATAAATAAAGTTTTTTGAAAATAGGTTGTGTTTTATTTTACCAAGCTTAGCTTTCTCTCTCTCTCTCTCTCTCTCTCTCTCTCTCTCTCTCTGTGCGTATGTCATCTATTTACATTTTTTAAAAAATAAAATAACACAAGGCGTGGTTGATACATTTATTATTACCAACACGTTATGACGTATGAATAGGAATTTTTAACAGAGCCTGTACACGTATCATCGACTGTTAGATTTAGTGTTCCAGCATTCGATAATACTTCTTAAAATGCTTAAATAACGAAAAGATTTATCTTAGTTTACTTCCACATTTCTAAATTCTGAACGATTTATAACCACGTGTTAAAAACACGTCAAGTACAGAAACGTAACAACAAAATTAAAATGAATATTGTTTGTTCCAGGTCCTTCGATGGAAAGCACGTGAAGGATCGTAAGAGGTTCAGAGTAAAGTTGTTGGCATTCATGACATACCGTAAATGGATATGCTAACTTTGAACAACTTTATTAAGAACATTACAGTTACAGATTCCTCGGTGCATTTTGAAGATAAAATTTTCCCAGCTACCGTTTCCACAACAACTGAAGATGCAGAAAATTCACGAGGTAAGCTAGATGATACTTGTTCGAGAAATAAATTTCCTTCGTAATAAAAAACTTAACTGGTTTTAAGTTAGTAGATACTTACTGTATTTAATATCTTTCATGACATTTTTAAAAATTGAGTATTAGAAGTAGTTCGTAAAATATTTTTCGCTGATTTGTTCGTTTCACTGCGGACTACAGTAAGTAATAAATCCTTAGACAATCATTTGTTAGAGTTAGTGTTTGAATAACGAGAGTATTTACGTTGGTTATTTGTGCTAAGTACCTAGTACACAAAAGCAGTATTTACAATCAGTGCAATCCGGAGGATGTACATACTTCCTATTTTACTATAACAATGGATAAAAAACGGTATACGTATATAAGTCTGTTTCTTTGTTCATTATTTTACGTTAGTAAACGTGAAATATTTCATTTTTACTGTTGAGTAAAAATGTAGACGAATAATATTGTCCGAAATTTTGCAATACGACTGTTTATGAGCGTGTTACGTCTTGTACTGTAAATAATTTACATGAAACATATTGCATTCAAGTATTTATTTACATATTCATAATTGTTTCATGAATAAAGCAAAAAGAGAATTCAGTTAAATTCAGACCGTAATGCTATATGAATTTGAATATGTAATATGAACGTGCCAGGAAGCGTAAGTAAATAGGTCACCAACTGATGTGGAATAACTGAAAATAATATTATGAGTGGTTTTTCAAAGTGACCTTAGATGGCACTACAATTCTGCTTCAAAGTCATTCAGCCATTTATAGGTGGCAATCGTATGCAATATAAACAGTAGTACGTTTATTCATCTAATGCCCGGTTTTTCCATCTCCGATTAAAATAGTCGGTTAACTAATTATTGTTCAAGACTACACATTGATTAACTTTAATCGGCGTTTCTCAATACGAAGAAATATATGGGTTATCATAACAATGTTTAAGTATTTATTATACAAAGTTGACAACATGTTATATGACAGTGCATTTGATTTAAATTGTACCGGGTGACCCGAGTTTCACCGCCGCCGCTAAAATGTCTTATTATTTATAAAGGAAGAATAATCAAATTTCTTGTAAAGTTAGATTCAACTGTACACTACATACTTGATATAAAAATTCTGCAAAATGTTTAAAATGTGAGTGGCAGCAAAAAAAAACAGCATTCAAAATTCCATTTATAATTTACAAATTACCTGCACTAATCGACACAGTAAAGTTTGGTTATTTATGACCGTTTATTACCAAACATTTTCGACGCAATGGTCAAGATGTTTAGAGGAGACACCAGCACCCCATACTACACGAAAAATTTGATTTATAGTACCTACTCAGACACACATTCAGAATACTAATTTAAGACCATTAAATACCTAATAATATTTTTTATCGCCAACCGTCAGTAAAGTGATGCGTTACCATAGCGTTTTGCGGAGGTAAAGAAACACTTTATCGTACTGTACAATAAAGTACTTTACCTGCCGCTAATATCTGTCAGCGTAGCATGACTGATGACTTTTAAAAATAAATCGTTTGTCACTGTCATAAACTGTCAAAAGTTATTATATCTTTATTTCTTAAATTAACAATTTTAACGGTTGGCGATAAAATTTTGTATGCACCACGTCAGTAAAGTACCTTTACCGAACTCGTCTGTTACTCGCCGCGCTCGCTTCACTCGCTTGGCTCGTAAACCAGACTCGTTCGGTAAAGTATCACTTTACTGACTTGTTACATAAATAACTATTATTTACTAATGTCAAATAATACATGAAAAAATTATACCGATATTAGACCTCATTATTAAACACTGTGTTTGTAAAGTGTTTTTGATTGGATAAGAAACTATTGAATAATATTATTCAACACTTCCAGGGACCAATGAAAAAAGAGGCGGGAAAATATAACCAATTACATTCAAATAAACACTGAAAAAAAAGCGATTTCATCTTAGTTGCGTAGGCACTGAACAACAACATCGAACGTCAAACGTTAAATGTCAAGTAGCGTGCTTATTATTATTCTAATCAAATTCTAATCTTAACACGTCTACAGCTTTTTCTGTCTGCTTGAAAATGTATAATATTTCGTGTACTCCGCCAGAGTTAGTCAATGCAGCTAAGAAAGCAACCGAAGAACTGCTACCCAAAAAATCGAAGGATAAATATGAATTAATTTACCTAAATTTTTTAAATTGGAATAGGAAAAATAATGCCACATCATTTTCCGAAAATGTACTACTTTCCTATTTCGCAAACTTGGCTGAAAGGTATAAGGCATCATCATTATGGTCCTTTCACTCAATGTTAAAAGCAACATTGAAATTAAAAGAGAATATTGACCTCGACAAATATTCAAAGCTTCATATATTTTTAAAACGGCAAAATGAAGATTATACACCTACAAAAGCATCTACATTTACTTCTGAACAGGTGGAAAAATTTATATCGGATGCATCAGACAAGGAATATTTATTGTCAAAAGTATGAAATATTTTTACTGAGAATTTGTAAAATTTATTTGATATTTTAGGTTATTTTAATTATGGGAGTAATGGGTTGTTTACGGGGTAATGAACTACATTCTCTACAAAGACGTAACGTGGAAGATTTAGGAGGGTCTATGAGGGTTACTATTTCAAAAAAAGCTACAAAAAGTAACAGGCCACGAACTTTCATTGTAACAGGAGAGAATTTTTACAACATTTGTAAAAAATATATTAATTTGCGCCCTCCACAAGTAACCTCTTCACAGTTTTTCTTACAATACAGGAATGGAAAGTGTATTACTCAAAATGTTGGTATTAATAAGATTGCCAAAACAGGAAAGGATATCGCAAAATTTTTGCAAGTACCCAACTGGAACACCTACACTGGCCATTGCTTGCAAAGGTCGTGAGCTAGTATTTTTATGGAATCCGATAATGCCAATATGGATGACTTGATGAGACATGGTGATTGGATGTCCAGTTCTTGTGCCAAGGGTTATGTTGTCGATTCCTTAACTTATAAAACAAAAAATTCAACCAGAATTTTAAACCAAATAAATAAAAATACAACTCTTAATAATAATAATTATAATAATCCATCAACTGCAACTATTTCTAATACAAATATTTCTGCTGTTACACATTCAGATAAAAATATAAACTTTGATATAGCAGCTGGACCTGCAACACTTAATTTTAATAACTGCAGCAACATCGCTGTCAATTTTCATACAAAGTAATATAATTCGTTAATATTTAATTGTATTTATATAATACCTTAATTAATTGTAATTTATTGAATAAATATTGTTGATTACAACCCAATGTGTTATTTGGACATTAGTAGATAAAGTATTATATTCAACTCATTGCGTGGATATTTTATTACACTCGGACGATTACAGCACTCGCTGCGCTCGTGCTGCAAACTTCATCCTCGTGTAATAAAATTATCCACGCAAACTCGTTGAATAATATACTAAAATCGTTTCCCGGTATTAAAAATATCAAACCACTTTTTATTAACAAGTTATTTGCATTTAATTTTTTAATTTAGATGAATATGTTTCAAAAAATATCTGCAACATAATAATGAAAAGAACGTCAATTCTAGAAATGAAAGTTTTTGTTAATGTTTTGTTTTTCTATGGCTTTTGTAGTCGCACCTATCGAATAGGTTTTGGCACGTTAAAAGAATAGGTTTAAAATTTTCCATAAGAAATATCAATGACGAAGTCCTGTAGAGCTCACTTTTGAAATTGAAATTTTTTTTTCTTTATATAGCGGGTACCCCAGAATCCTTCTTCGTCATTGGTGGTATAGGCGGACTCAGCGCTGTTTGTTTTTGTCGTCACTAGCGAATGCTCACCAAACGCCTTCAGACCACTCTGCGAGGCCTATTGAGTCGACAGGCGATGACATTTGTAAAAAATATATTAATTTGCGCCCTCCACAAGTAACCTCTTCACAGTTTTTCTTACAATACAGGAATGGAAAGTGTATTACTCAAAATGTTGGTATTAATAAGATTGCCAAAACAGGAAAGGATATCGCAAAATTTTTGCAAGTACCCAACTGGAACACCTACACTGGCCATTGCTTGCAAATGTCGTCAGCTAGTATTTTTATGGAATCCGATAATGCCAATATGGATGACTTGATGAGACATGGTGATTGGATGTCCAGTTCTTGTGCCAAGGGTTATGTTGTCGATTCCTTAACTTATAAAACAAAAAATTCAACCAGAATTTTAAACCAAATAAATAAAAATACAACTCTTAATAATAATAATTATAATAATCCATCAACTGCAACTATTTCTAATACAAATATTTCTGCTGTTACACATTCAGATAAAAATATAAACTTTGATATAGCAGCTGGACCTGCAACACTTAATTTTAATAACTGCAGCAACATCGCTGTCAATTTTCATACAAAGTAATATAATTCGTTAATATTTAATTGTATTTATATAATACCTTAATTAATTGTAATTTATTGAATAAATATTGTTGATTACAACCCAATGTGTTATTTGGACATTAGTAGATAAAGTATTATATTCAACTCATTGCGTGGATATTTTATTACACTCGGACGATTACAGCACTCGCTGCGCTCGTGCTGCAAACTTCATCCTCGTGTAATAAAATTATCCACGCAAACTCGTTGAATAATATACTAAAATCGTTTCCCGGGATTAAAAATATCAAACCACTTTTTATTAACAAGTTATTTGCATTTAATTTTTTAATTTAGATGAATATGTTTCAAAAAATATCTGCATCATAATAATGAAAAGAACGTCAATTCTAGAAATGAAAGTTTTTGTTAATGTTTTGTTTTTTTATGGCTTTTGTAGTCGCACCTATCGAATAGGTTTTGGCACGTTAAAAGAATAGGTTTAAAATTTTCCATAAGAAATATCAATGACGAAGTCCTGCAGAGCTCACTTTTGAAATTGACAATTTTTTTTCTTTATATAGCGGGTACCCCAGAATCCTTCTTCGTCATTGGTGGTATAGGCGGACTCAGCGCTGTTTGTTTTTGTCGTCACTAGCGAATGCTCACCAAACGCCTTCAGACCACTCTGCGAGGCCTATTGAGTCGACAGGCGGTGTGGAGGTTTAAAATAAACGTGAAAAAATTTCAGTTTATAAGGTTATCAGAAATTTATTGAAAGCCAGGAAATATTTTCGTTTATTTCTGGTTCCTCTATCTCCTGTTCTCCGAAAGTTCTGATCTATAAGCAGTTCCTGTCGATCGGTTCTGAAAATCTTGTCTCCATGCAGTCGATGTCATCGAAGACAAGATGTTAAGATATCTGGTGTCGGTTTCCTGGTATGTCAAAAATGAACAAACCAGGAGAGACTTTGGTGTTCACGAGCTACTGCTCTGCGCTCTGCTGCTGTGGAGGAATGGTCTATTTGGGCATGGGATAGGGTGGTAAACTCCGACAGTTCGCTTATTACAAACATCGTAGTGCCGAAAAAAATCGAGCAGCACTACCGACCACCACTCATAGTCCAGGGTCGTTGACCTGGTCAGATTGTTGAGAAGGCCTACAGAGACGGAGGAGAAAGCATTTCCAGGCGAAGGAATGGCGGATCGTCACCACATCGTGGATAATTGGAGTCCTGCTACCAGCTTTCCCCAAAAGGATGGAAGCCACCATCAACCCAGTCACCACATAAGCGACAGACCACACAAGATGAAGAGATATTGTGATCATGAACATGTTCGACATAGAGATGTCTGCAATTTCCTCCCGTCAAACTTTTCTTAAAATGAAAAAGTCGATGTATATGGTAAATTTGAAGAACACACAGTTATCAAGATCTTAGTTTTGGCCGTGAATGATAAACTAAAATGAACAACTTATATAAACCACCTATCAAGGAATTGACTATCAGGTGAATCAAATTCATAGCAACACACTTCCGCAATATGGTTTAGTGCTGGCAAAAAATCAGTTTTGGGAAGAAATTAGTATCATATACATATCTGTAGCAAATAATTATAATTATTTAAGTAATCAAGCTTCATAAAGTGATAGTATTTTCCAGGAAAACTATTATAATACGCTTTGGAGCAAGCATTTGTTTATTTTTTATTTTGCATATATGATCCATGTAATTTCTATTATTAATCCTATAAATTTCAGTTGCTACTTTCTGCAACTTTCTGAGGAAATGTCACCTAAACAAGTTCTTAATTTACATCTTTTTCATGCAAGTACAACGTTTATGAAATTTATCTGACTTAATACGGTGATAATTTTTGCCGAGAACATGCGAGTCTGGGCCACTGTATGGACAATGCTTATCCACCATTATGCATTCTCCACTCATCTTTGGTAAGCTGTTCTGTTTTGGCAGACATGTAGCATAGCCGAAGGTGTATCCTTCCAACAAAACGGAAGCTATGATGGCACTGTGTAAATTGCATTGTGGCGAATTCTGCAAGGGATACTTCAGGCAGCAAGAGATACTAATACGCATATCGCACTGAAACATACCCACAGCCCTTATACCGAAGCAAAATGGAGAGATAGATACATGGATGCAAGACCAGCGATGGTCATGACAGGCATATAGCATAATGATGAATCAGTTTAATTGAATATTTTAATTAATTGCCAAATAATTAGCATTCATTTGTTTTCAATGGTTCCCTGATATTTCATTGGTAATCTATATTATAACACTCGCTTATCTGGAAGCTCCTTCTAACAAAGCAACTAATGGAAGCATCTTTCTGCGGGAAAATTACTACAGGTTTCTCATAGAAGGACAGCTACTGGAAATTTATTTCAAACTTTCTATAATTAGCGCTGCACTCTAAGTTATTATTTTAAAATATATTCACTGGTGACCTATTTACTTGTGCTTTTTCATTGCATCTGCAAATAAATATATTATTTGATGCACCAACATAGAAATGAAAACTAATTCCCAGACCAATAGCAAAAGTATGATAGAAAATGATGTAGTCTAAATTGTCTTGTTCATAACAGTGTATAGTGATATTAATTAAAAATATATTTAAATTCACATTCTCTCGAATACTGTCACTTGAATAAATATACGTTCACAATAATTTATTCGCGTGCTTCTATATAATGGGAAATGTTGACTTTTCAATTGTTTATTTAATGTGCAAATGTAAGAGAATGATGTTTAAAATTTACGGTACTCATTAATTTACTGAACCACTACACTGTTACGGAATTAGGCGTAATTATTACTACCGTGTCCGTTATTAAACTGACGAACCGACGGCCATCTAAAACAAAATATGCAAATGAACACCTTCTCCCTTATTCTCTAATGTATTATCCCGTATTTTCAGAGCTGTACGAAGTTACGACTTCCATATGGAACGACTCTCAATTTACGTTTTACTTCCAAGACCAAAACTACACGACGGAGGACCTTTTCTTCGACGGCGTTTTCGCGAACGACACTAACGGAACGACGAGATACGTTTTCTCAGAGGAGCAAAAAGAACAGCTCGCCCATCTCGTATTCATGATACTACTCTCTATACTTTTAGGTCTCATGATACTTGTAACTGTTATTGGTAAGTTTCAAGTTATCTTTTATACTGCAAGTATAACGTCGCATACCATGTTATTTACACTGTTAATATTTAGACTATAACAATAATAATAATAATAATAATAATATTTTATTCGTTGTAATTACCATTACAAGAAAGTCAATAAGTTAATTAAAAATATATAACAATATGACGAATAAATGCTTCAGATGTTATTAAAAAATATAAATTCTAAATTCAGAGCAGTTTGTTACCTTTTTTATACCAAAATACGTTCGTAACGATTTAAAAACTAATAGAAAATAATATTACGAAAATTTTTTATTTAAATTATTTTGAATGGAATGGAATCATATACAGATATAAATTTACATGTAAATTGAAAGAGAAAGATGACAGTAATACGAAATAGGTTGAAGAGAGAAAGCCAAACATGACATTTTGTCGAACATGAAACATGTCTACCAGGGTAAGATACCTGATATGTTATAGTCAGAAATAACCCTTTGCCTGGTCACACGTAAATGACAATATAATAGTTATCTAGACACCGATGTTTTTATATTCATCAAATAGACATAACACATCTTCGTGTGACCAAATTATATTTGCTGTTGATTGAGAATTTCCATTAAACATTGCCATTGGCGTTAGTTATAGCATTTATAAGAAATAATGTTATTCCTAAACAATTTTAAGTAGAAGTGGAAACATTTTTGCACATAGATTTCTTCTGTGGATTCTGTATGCAACGCTATAATGTTTTATACAATATGTCTCACTAAGTTGGAACCACATGGAAAACTTTTTTATTATTAATTTTAGGGAAAAAATGTATTCTTCATAAAAAATTCTGCATGTTTTAAAATCTAAAATACAATCATCAGGTATTAAATTTTTTGAGTTGTATACGAGGTATGTCAAAAAATATTAATTTTACTCAAGAGTAAAGTACCTTTATATTTGGCATTATCGAATAATGTTATTAAAAAAGTTGATTAGAACTAAAAATCATGTTCAAATATGCAATTATATCCATTTATAGGGAAAAATTAATTTTTTCTATTTTTTTCTACAATAACAATGCAAATTGAACTTTAGATAGCATATCTGTCAATAATTTTTCCATGGAACATATGTTCAAGATATTCCCTAACATTGAATGTACTGTGGCATGTGGCACCGTCTTGTTGGAACCAAATACATTGACGTTCTTGTATGGGTAGTTCATCCATGAAGTCATTGATGTAAGTTTGTAAAAACTGTAAATAACGTTCGGCATTCATTGGTTGGTGAAATGTCCTATTAATCTGTTCTTATAAATGCGTCACCATACGTTCGTCTTAAATGAATATTAGTCATGAGCCTTTATTATAAAATTGGGATTTTCTTTAGACCACCAGCGACAATGTTGTGACGAGACAGTTCCATTTGACGAAAATGTTGCTTCATCGGAAAAAATTATACGCCTCGTAAAGAAAGTGTCCTCTTCTAACTCTCCTTGGATGAGTAAGCAAAAATCAAACCGCCTATCATAATCCCTATCTTTAAATGGTCTGTATTTATTTAGTTTTAAAATTCTTGCCACTGTATCTTTACTTACATTTTGGTGCATCAACGATTTCCTTTTGCGCAATGACATTTTTGGATTTTCCACAACAGACAGCATTACTTCAAACTGCGTATTCTCATCGGCAACCAGCTTTTGGAGTTTTCTATTATAATTATTGTTAATACTTCACAAGTTAACAACGCTACCATATTTATGTGTCATATAAATTCTAACGCGTTTTGACATTCACTATCAAACATTTCCAGCAAACAACAATGTAAGTGCATCCTGGATAACATGTAACTACAGTTAAATTTGCATTGTTATTGTAAACAAAAATACAAAAAATTAATTTTTCTATATAAATTAATGTAATTGCATATTTGAACGTAATTTTTAGTTCTAATGAACTTTTTTAATAACATTATTCGATATTGTCAAATATAAAGGTAGGTACTTTACTCTTGATTAAAATTAATATTTTTTGACATACCTCGTATACAACTGAAAAAATTTAATACCTGATGATTGTATTTGAGATTTTAGAACATGCAGAATTTTTTATGAAGAATAACTTTTTTTCCTAAAATTAATAACAAAAAAGTTTTCCATATGGTTCCAAATTAGTGAGACATATTGTATATACTTTTTTTTATATCAAATATTTTATAGGTACTTTTCTGGAAAGCAGATACCTACAAATTGCCAAGTGAGCTTTTAAATTTCTATTAATATTTTTCAATTAGTGGTTAGTATAATAATATATCGGCTAAATGAGAAATATCAATGATATTATTATTGTTTTCTTGTAATAACCAACTTTTTTCTGGTAACAGTAGTATGCATCAGAATTTTCTAAAAAGATTGGCAATAATGCTTTCTGATCTAACAATACTGCGTAATGTTTTTCACTTAAAACTTTATGGGATAGGTATGCGTACAATAAACTTTAGACTTTAGTTGATACTAGGACCCTATATCCAATAACTCTTTTTCCCATATTCCATATTTCGCCATTTTCTTTCTATCTTTTCAAATTATACTCTTAGGATGCATAATTTTTCTTCTGTTCCCTGACCCCTTTCTATTAAATTTCTCACCATGCTTATACTGTCATTTGCTGACCTGTGTGCTCTATATGCTCCCTGCTCACCTTCCAATTTGTTTGTAGTTGTTTTCTCAATCGTTATTCTATAATTTTTGTGTATATCTTGAATCCTACAGAAAATAGACAAATAACACGCTAGGTAAATATCACAATCAGTTTGTTCTCTTTTCTTTTATATATTTGTTGGGAAGACAGATCTTTTTCCCAATCATTGGGTATTGATTCTTCATCCCATACATGCTGCTATATCTTGAGCATGCATCTTTTTCTTTCACATCTTGCTTTTCTTATATTTATATACGAAAAGTGCCTGTTTGAGTTCTAGTATACTAATTTCCCCCAATTTATTTCCACCTCCTTTATCTTCTCTCATTGTTTATCCTTGCTTTCCACCAAACTTCACCACATAGTAAGATTCCATATACTTAAAAGTTTGTGTACATTTTGAAACCTGTAATTATCACAATCAGTTTGCTCGCCGTTTTTTATATACCTGTTGGGAAGACAAGATCCTTTTCTCAATCGTTGGGTATTGATTCTTCATCTCATATTTGTTGGTATATTTTGAGCATGCACATTTTACTTTTATCTTCCATCCATTTAGCATTTCTGGCTCATTCTTGTCCTTCTATCTTGCTTTTCTTATACACGTCGTGTATATATTTATACACGAGAGTGCTTCTTCATGTTCTACTATACTTATTTCCCTCAATTTAATTCCATCTCTTTTACCTGTTCTCATTGTCTCTTCTTGCTTTCCAGCAAAGTTTTCCACATAATAAGTCCTCCATAGACAAAAATATATTTTTTGTACTCACCGCCTGTAAAGTGACATTTGGCGCTTGTGTAGCTCGACTGGGAAATACGTTTTCCCGGTTGAGGCGACTGTAAAAATTGAAAAAAAGACTGACACTTAGGACATTTAAAAAAAAATCTAACTTGGTAGTAATAAAATTTAGTCTATAAAATACTACTTCCCTCCACTATTCTTCACTAAAAGTTGGGGAAATAGGAGTAATAATTAAAAATTCTTCGAAAAAAATTGTGGCGCCATCTATTTGACGATATTTTAAGCGACATCTTAAGCAAGATTCACGCGACATCTATTTGTACCACATCGACATTCATATTGGCAGTTCGGAATTGTTTGTATGTAAACCAAAAAAAAACGCAATAAATGTACTATAAATTTATAAATATAAGAATAAATACCTCATGTATGCATTGTGTAAGAATATAATAACTTAATTTTAGGGAAAGGTGAGTAATAGTTACGTACATGAAATGCTTAAATTAATTAGGTAATCTATCTTAGGTTAGGTATGATACCAATGACATTAATCAATAATATTTTTTTAATTTAATGTTCGTACAAGAAATATTGTACAAACCACTTGCGTGAAGACATCTTCCACGCATTCGCGCAATTAAAAGCCCTCGCTTCCTGCGGTCGCTCATGCTTACAATGTGCGCTCATGCGGGAAAATAGTCTTCCCGCACTTGGTTCGTAAATAACTATTAATATTTTATTTCACTGTTACTTCGTCTTCTTTATTTTTGATCCCTCTCAATCTTTTTATTTTTCCTTGTTTTTTATTCTTTTGCAAAAATTTTTTGAATTTTGTTTGTAATTGTCATTTATTTCTTTCCCAAAGTTTTTCCAGCTTTTTTTTTTTATTGCATCCAAGTCAATTTCGTCTTGTGAATTTTTGGTGTTGCTATGTATCTTCAATATCTCTTTCACTTGCCTAATATTTCCTTTTTTAGTTCTGTTGACTAGTTCGTTTGTGGTTTAGCCTCATATTTCTACTGCTAAACTGTATAGTGTCTGTTCAAACTTTTTTTAATTGTCCTTTCTCCAAATCTTCATGTACATCGAAGTTTCTTTTCAATGTTGTTTCCTATTCCAGCGTTTCAACAGCGCTATAAAGATTGTTGATGCATTATTGTTATTTTTTTTCCATCAGATCTATTTGCTTTTGCAAATTCGTAGAATTATTACATTTTGTCTTCTTGGTCTTCTTCTAGTATAGTTATATTGTCTCCTGTAATAGTACAGTGATTTTAATTTTTTTTTAATTATTCTTGAGTTTATTGGATCATATTTTATCATCTATCGCTCATCTCTTCATATAATATTATCCCTACTATGTTTATCTCTTTTCGGCATTCCTGTAATGCACAAATTACAAAGTACTAACTGATCTGCAAAAGCAGCGATTTTTCGACATACTACTAATTGTCCTTAAATTAACGTGAAAAACGTTTTCCCACCCGAAACCTGAAGAAAGAACGTGTTTCAAGCAAATTTATTATGATTATATAAAATGCCATTTCGAAGCCGTACATCAAGCTGACGAGAGTCCACTTCAGCTTGATGTACGGCTTCGAAATGGCATTTCATATAATCATAATAAATGTTATTAACTTATAATGAAAATACACGAAGTGTTAGTATCGATATTTTTATGAGATACACCTTACATCGTTACGTATATCAAGGTGAAGAGAGCCAAGTAGCTGTTTCAACTTCGTAGTTACGTAACATTTCTGTGATTTTTATCTTATAAATTTAATTTGGACACTCTAACGAGATGAAAAGGCTGCCAATCTACTAACGAAAGTTGGTAAATTAATTTTAGTTGGTTATTTGATTTTCGTTGCCATACTAATGGTAAAACGGAAATTTGATATGTAATGATAAAAATATCGCAGTGTCCAGTTCATTTTCGTAAGATTCCACTGTTAGATTTTTTGCTGGAAAGATAGAAGCTGCTTTTGCTTTTCTTTTTTGTTAATTTGTCATTAGTTTGCTATAAAATTAAATTAGAAGTCATCTTGATGTAGGGACTTCATTAAAACATATTAAACTAAAGACAAAATATCTAATAGGAAAAGCTTGATTTTATTCACAAAATTACAAGTAGGGATAAATGTTGCATTTTGTGAATAAAGTCGTTGCGAAAATTTAAGTATTATATTATTTAACATTTCTTTGAAGTCTATTATATTTTCTTTTACACAATCTTATTTTTTAAATACATGAATACTTCTGAGCCATTTCTATAAAGACAAGGGTAGTAGGAAAGTGAATTATTAACTCTCACTCCGTAAAGAAAATCCTTATTTTAATGAACCAACATTTGTACACAAATTTAAAATTAACAAACAAATTGCACTATGGCCACACTAGCAATATAGTTACGTTTTAGAACGTTTAATGATAGCGTAAATACACAATAAATCACTTTGCAATGACGTCAGTGATATAATTTACTTTAGGCATAAGAAAATATGTAACAGTTCCACAGAAAGAATTATAAGCATTCTGAATGTTAACAACAGTCTCTAGCAAAATAGGAGACTGTTTTGGGTCTGTAAAATACCTCTACCTACTGTTCGGATTGTTTGTTATACTTCGGTTATGGAAAAAATCGACAAGCGATTAAGTATAATTCCGATCCAAGTAAATTAATTTAGATAGTTAATTATTACAAAATTTTAAGTAACTTTAAAATCGCAAATAAATGATTGCCCGCTGGCAACCATTTATTTGGTAGATTATCGTATTTAGAAAACTTAAACTATGTACTGGTGAATACATCTGGCAGATACCATTTGCCTAGGAAAATAGCTTTTGAGCAGAAATCAATCATATGGAGCTATTTGCCAAGGCAGATATCATTTGTCTAGGCAAAAGCTATTTGCTGAAAATTACTATTAGCCTGCGACATATACATTTATACGTAAAACGTATATGTATATATATATATATATATATAAATAACCTGAAAGAGAACATATATATATATATATATATATATCCTACTATCATTAGCGCGTCCGTACATTGTAAATTTCCATTCAATAGAGCGTCCGCCTACATAAAGCGCCCGTATATGGACGCTCTATGCACTTTCCGTGTAAAACTTCGTTGACAGACTTACATGGTGATATAATGCTGTTTAACAAAATTTCGGAAGACGCTATTTTGTCGACAATATGCATGTAATATAACCATTTTGCGTATACTATTAGTTCAGGGTATTTCTACGCGAGGCGCTGCATCGCGTGCCGTATATTTTGGAATATACACATGTCTTTTATATTCTCGATGATCGAGCGTCCGGACAATTTGGCAACGCGAACAGAATAATTCGTAAAGGACACTGGTCTTTATGGTAGATATGTATATACGTAAACATGCATGTATCATAAACTAAGGTGTTTTTTTACTTTTTTTTTCGTAGTATAAAGAGGTATTGTGATGACGAAAATGTTCGACCTCGAGATTTTTGCAGATGTCCACGTTTTGAAGTCACCTGATACCGAAAAACTGGTTTATATATAATGAAAGTTATAAAAGCGAAAAATTCTACTTTAATACTTTATAATAATAATTTTTGTAGACATTTAAAAAATATTGCTGGCAAAAATGAAGTAAATTCTTATATACAGACATGACCATAAAAGTCTAATTAACCAGGAAAAAATTTAAAATTAGTGATATAATATTTTCGTTGAATGCAATAAGCCGAATCTGTGAAACGTGAGTGAGAGGTAGCGGAGCATCTGGTGGGTTATCTCGTCAGGCGCTGGTTGAATGTAAATTTAGCAAGTGTCTAGAAAGCAGTTTTGTTCCATTTTTATGTTATAATTATTTCTTTTAAATAATGGAGTGTTCTGTTATAACTAACTAACTGAGTATACTTTGAAAGCCATGTTTTGTACCTATGTGTAACAGTGGTTATAAATCCAAGAAGGAAAAAATTTAATTATTTAAAATTCCCGGGGACAAGCTTAACAAATGGCAAAAAGAATCCTTGTACTGAATAATAACTTACCTAAAAAGACTATGTGTATGGAAATAAGTTTAATGCAAATTATATTATTTGCGAATTAAAAAGTTTACATAGTTAAATAGGTCCTTTATTTGAAAAACTTATAGTTTAGTAATGTTATTAAATATGTTTTACGATGGCGTTTACAGGTGATAAATGTTTAAGCTATAATAAACGATTATTGCAGATTCAACTTCATACAAACAAATTAAGAGTTAGTGCAATAAAAACAATTTATCCAAACTGCCTATCTCAAAGGAAAGTAAAAAACGACAAACAATTGTAGCACACTATTCAATTCCAAAAACATAGAACAAAGGTAGATATGGACGACAAAGTAGATGATCCAGAGCCAGTGAGTGGATAGCCCATTATTGTTAAACGTATATCAAGTTTTCAAAGTAAAAAAATGAGGTGTGGCCACCACACGACTTTCTTATACGTATGAAAGTGTTACTTCCGGTCCGAATATTGAAATTTCATTTATACAAAAAATATTCCAAATCCAACTCTAAATATTTTTGTACTCCTCATAAATATATATAGAATGCATAATTTACGACATATTTGCAAAAAATCGTTATTCGGTAAGAGTAAAAGTGTTAGTTCCGGTCCGAATTTTGATTTTTTCTTTTATACAAAAGGTATTGAAAATTAAGTTCTAAATACTTTTATACTCGTAACATACCTGTCTAAAAAGCATGACTAGCAAAATATTTGCAAAAAAACGATTTTCGATAAGAGTAAAAAACCTACTTCGGGTATGAATTTCGAAAAATTCTTCTCAAACTTAATTTTAAGTACATATGAATTCTTTACAAATTTGTCTAAACTTAGTAGTTGACAAAATATTGGCAAAATCCGATTTTTTCACCGAAGTAAACTACTACTTCCGGTCTGCCGATTTTGCTGAAAATCTAATCAGTTCTCAAGAGGGAGATTATACTACTAAATGCAAAATTTGGAATAGATTGCTATAGCGGTTTGACCGCTACCGTGGTCATACACAGACAGACACACAGCAACTCAGACATTTTTTAGAAACCACTTTTTTGGTATCAGGGGACTTTAAAACGTGGACATCTGCAAAAATCTCGATGTCGAAAATTTTCATCATCAAAATTGTTGGTTTAGAATTCTGATTGATCCTAATAATTATCACTCATTGACGTTTTCCCTGTAGAGACGCAGGCTGTTTCTCTAATAAACAACGTGTATCAAAAATTAGGGAAAAATCCAAATTTCTTGGCATTGCAGTCGAACTGGATTTTTCATGTAGTGGGACAAGTTATAATTTTTTTTTTTGAGTTAACGACAATAAAGGACAACGTTGTAATGAAGAAAAAAATGAGGTGTGGCCACCCCACGACTTTCTTATACGTATGAGCGTTTCAAATTATAGAATTTTAAGAACTTTTTTATGCAAAAATTATTCAAAATCCTATTCTAAGTACTTCTATTCTCTTAATAAATCTCTATAGAATGCATACTTTGCAAGATATTATAAAAAAAGTGTTACTCGCTGAGAGTAAAAGTGCTACATCCGGCCCGAATTTTGAAATTCTTTTTTACAAAAGATATTTAAAATTATCTTTTAAATACCTTTATACTCCTATTGTACCTGCCTAGAATGTATGGTTTGCGAGATTTTCGCAAAAAAATGATTTTCGAAAAGAGTAAAAGACCTACTTCCGGTAGGAATTTCGAAAAACTTTTTAAACACAATTTTTCTCAAATTTAATTTTGATTACATTTGATTTCTTTATAGGTTTGTTTAAACTTAGTAATTGACGAAATATTCGCAAAATTCGATTTTTTCACTGAAGTAAACTACTACTTCCGGTCTACCGATTTTACTGAAAAACTAATCAGATTTCAAGAGGGAGATTATACACGTAAATACAACATTTGGAATAGATATCTACAGCGGTTTAACCGATATCGTGGTCATACACAAACATTTTTGAAAAACCATCTTTTCGGTATCAGGGCAATTCATCATATCGAAATTTTTGCAGATGTACACGTTTTGAAGTCCCCTGATACCGAAAAAGTGTTTTTTTAAAAATATCTGTGTATGTGTGTCTGTCTCTCTCTGTGTGTGACCACGCTATAGGTATCAATTCAAAATTTTGTATTTACAGGTATAATATCTCTCTTGAGATCTGATTGGATTTTCAGGAAAATCGACAGACCTGAAGTAGTAGTTTACTTCAGTGAAAAAATCGAATTTTGCCAATATTTCGTCAACTACTAATTTAAACAAATTTATAAAGAATTCATATGTACTTAAAATTAGAATTGAGAACAATTTTATTTAATACATTTTTCGAAATTCCTACCGGAAGTAGGTCTTTTACTCCTATCAAAAATCACGTTTTTGCGAATATTTCGCAAGTCATGCCTTCTTGACAGGTACATACGTTACGGGTATAAAAGTATTTAAAACATAATTTTCAATATCTTCTGTATAAAAAAAAATCAAAATTCAGACCGGAAGTACCACTGTTACTCTTATTAAGTAGGGATTTTTTGCAAATATGTCGTAAATTATGCATTCTAAATATATTTATCAAGAGTACAAAAGTATTGCTAGATTTGCAATATTTTTTGTATAAATGAAATTTCAAAATTCGAACCGGAAGTAACACTTTTACTCTTAGGGAGTAGCACTTTTTTTTCGAACATCTTGCAAAGTATTCTATAGCGATTTATTAAGAGAATAGAAATACTTAGAATAGGATTTTGAATAATTTTTGTGTAAAAAATTCTTAAAATTGTGTAGTTTGAAACGCTCATACGTATAAAAAAGTCATGTGGTGGCTACACCCCATTTTTTTCTTTTACTATTGCATAGGCATAATAAGATTTATTCATACAGCTGGTCGTCAGATAAATTAGTTTAAATCAGAAAATGTGTGTTTCAAATATTAATAAAAAGACTAAATATGTAATTATTAATTGCGAAGAACGCCTATATAAAAATGTTAAATATTTAGAACTGAATATTATATCTATATTTCAAATCTTTCTGAATATAGAATTTTGTGTTTAGCGAGTCTTTATTTTGAAGGAATATCGCATGGTTATTTGGAATTTCCAGACATTAATTTTTCGAGGGAATATTCTTCTCTATGTATGAATCAAAAAAAAAAACAAACAGAAACTACTGTGATCTGTTCTGAACAATATAACCCACTATGTCGCCGAATGTAGATAAATGTGTTCATTGTATTCAATTGCTAAGATATGCAGTACATATATTTTTATAAAGTAAGCATGTAGACACATTGTGACAACATTGCTGGACTCTCTAATATCTACCAAATGTAATGTAATATACCCGATGGAAGTCACAATAGCGAAGAAGTGAAAGTTAAATGGTATATTACAGGCGCTTCATGCACGAGAAAATAAAAGGGCGCTACTTCGTCAATAAAGTGAAATGAAACTAACTTTTTTTTATCTGATATTTAATTTAGTGATAATACTGTACCTGTTTTGATCAAAAACACAAAGTATATGCAAAATATTAACGAACTAATTAACTTTTCGAAGGCGGACGCTACATTCATGAGTTCCGTAAGGACGCTATATTGTTAGTAGGATTTATATATATATATATATATAAAATATATTACAATTCTTTGCCAATTATACAAATGTATTGAAAAATTGAAAATCTTCTTGGTAGTAGTGGCATAAAATGAATTAAAAGTAATAACAATATGACAACTGGTTGTCAATTAGAAAACAATGACAAATATAAAATGTAAATCAAAATGTATAAATGAAAATGTAATCAATAAGCATAGGACAGTCGAGATTATTTCTATAATCACATTAAAAGGCTTGGGGTCTACCACAAACTGTTCAGTCAATCCAAATATACAAATAACAACGACGCAACTATGTAAAGAAAAATTAAGAGTAGAACTGTTGATAATATAACAATATAGAATGTAAAATAGTCAAGTATAAATGTAAATGAAAGCAAATAAGCATAGGACAATCGATAATTACTCATGTAATCCTATCAAACTGGCCTAGGTTCACCTAAACATGTACAATTTTGATTGAAATACACAAACAATTAACGATGCAACTATGTATGTGTTAAGATGTATTTGTAGCTACAGACATATATGTTTCTACCTAGTTTGGTTTCGTCAGTGCAGCATAACAAAGAAAGTGTATGTTAAAGCATTAATATGTGAATAAAAAATATAGTATTACCTTAAAATGTCAATCCAAAATGTCCAAGTGTAAAACAACTGTGAAAATACCTAATACTGTGTAATGCCTTATTTCAACCAGGCAGTTAATAAAATATATTACAATTCTTTGCCAATTATACAAATGTATTGAAAAATTGAAAATCTTCTTGGTAGTAGTGGCATAAAATGAATTAAAAGTAATAACAATAATAATATTTTTTATTCACATATTAATGCTTTAACATACACTTTCTTTGTTATGCTGCACTGACGAAACCAAACTAGGTAGAAACATATATGTCTGTAGCTACAAATACATCTTAACACATACATAGTTGCATCGTTAATTGTTTGTGTATTTCAATCAAAATTGTACATGTTTAGGTGAACCTAGGCCAGTTTGATAGGATTACATGAGTAATTATCGATTGTCCTATGCTTATTTGCTTTCATTTACATTTATACTTGACTATTTTACATTCTATATTGTTATATTATCAACAGTTCTACTCTTAATTTTTCTTTACATAGTTGCGTCGTTGTTATTTGTATATTTGGATTGACTGAACAGTTTGTGGTAGACCCCAAGCCTTTTAATGTGATTATAGAAATAATCTCGACTGTCCTATGCTTATTGATTACATTTTCATTTATACATTTTGATTTACATTTTATATTTTGTCATTGTTTTCTAATTGACAACCAGTTGTCATATTGTTATTACTTTTAATTCATTTTATGCCACTACTACCAAGAAGATTTTCAATTTTTCAATACATTTGTATAATTGGCAAAGAATTGTAATATATTTTATTAACTGCCTGGTTGAAATAAGGCATTACACAGTATTAGGTATTTTCACAGTTGTTTTACACTTGGACATTTTGGATTGACATTTTAAGGTAATACTATATTTTTTATTCACATATTAATGCTTTAACATACACTTTCTTTGTTATGCTGCACTGACGAAACCAAACTAGGTAGAAACATATATGTCTGTAGCTACAAATACATCTTAACACATACATAGTTGCATCGTTAATTGTTTGTGTATTTCAATCAAAATTGTACATGTTTAGGTGAACCTAGGCCAGTTTGATAGGATTACATGAGTAATTATCGAGTGTCCTATGCTTATTTGCTTTCATTTACATTTATACTTGACTATTTTACATTCTATATTGTTATATTATCAACAGTTCTACTCTTAATTTTTCTTTACATAGTTGCGTCGTTGTTATTTGTATATTTGGATTGACTGAACAGTTTGTGGTAGACCCCAAGCCTTTTAATGTGATTATAGAAATAATCTCGACTGTCCTATGCTTATTGATTACATTTTCATTTATACATTTTGATTTACATTTTATATTTGTCATTGTTTTCTAATTGACAACCAGTTGTCATATTGTTATTACTTTTAATTCATTTTATGCCACTACTACCAAGAAGATTTTCAATTTTTCAATACATTTGTATAATTGGCAAAGAATTGTAATATATTTTATTAACTGCCTGGTTGAAATAAGGCATTACACAGTATTAGGTATTTTCACAGTTGTTTTACACTTGGACATTTTGGATTGACATTTTAAGGTAATACTATATTTTTTATTCACATATTAATGCTTTAACATACACTTTCTTTGTTATGCTGCACTGACGAAACCAAACTAGGTAGAAACATATATGTCTGTAGCTACAAATACATCTTAACACATACATAGTTGCATCGTTAATTGTTTGTGTATTTCAATCAAAATTGTACATGTTTAGGTGAACCTAGGCCAGTTTGATAGGATTACATGAGTAATTATCGATTGTCCTATGCTTATTTGCTTTCATTTACATTTATACTTGACTATTTTACATTCTATATTGTTATATTATCAACAGTTCTACTCTTAATTTTTCTTTACATAGTTGCGTCGTTGTTATTTGTATATTTGGATTGACTGAACAGTTTGTGGTAGACCCCAAGCCTTTTAATGTGATTATAGAAATAATCTCGACTGTCCTATGCTTATTGATTACATTTTCATTTATACATTTTGATTTACATTTTATATTTGTCATTGTTTTCTAATTGACAACCAGTTGTCATATTGTTATTACTTTTAATTCATTTTATGCCACTACTACCAAGAAGATTTTCAATTTTTCAATACATATATATATATATATATATATATACATGTCTATGGGATACACACACACATCTAGTGTCATTACCGACAATCGTTGATTGTATCCCAGACACATGTATATATACATATACGTTTTGCGTATAAATGTATATATGTAAATAATATTTATCTCTTGATGTTCTAGCATCTAAATATATAACACTTTTCATTTCCAAAATTGCTTTATTTTATTACATTTGTAGATGGTGTTGGTTAGATACTATCTAAAAATATTATTCATATATGGTTGTAATTTTCACATCTCTAGGAGTTATACATTTATGTTTCAAATCATATCTCTGGAACAGTAGGTACACAAAAAAAAAAGAATTGAAATGGAAAAATATAATTTGATGTAAAACTGACTTCCGTTTCGTATTTACAGTTTATTAATAAATGTGGAAATATTTCGATGTAAAACCACAATTGTTTTCAAAAATTTAATATTAAATATTGCAAGTTTTTCTATATATCGTAACTTTTCTTGTATTGGCGTACATTTTAATGGTACTAGATACAAAAAAGACTATATATTTACATTACCAAATAATTATACATGACAACTGGAAAGCTACAGTGAATTTTATCAGTAAAAATTTAAATAATTTAGCAATTACGTGAGCGTTTATATTTTTTTGAATATATTGAAAACCCGAAGAGCTTCACAGCTTTATTTGCTTGCATTAATTACGACTAAGTTTTATCTTTTGTTCACGAAGGTGAGCTTCCGTTTTATAGAAGTTACGTGTAATAAGAGTCGATAACAAATGTCAATTTGGTCATATGGTAGCATTACACAAGGTCTTTTTTTAAGTAAAGCATTTATTCAAAAAAAAATAAAACATATGTAACAATACAATTAAAATACGTTTCGACAATTCTTTTATTTTGTCTTTTTCAAAAATGTTTATATATCGTATTTGTAACATAATGACCTATAGAGTTAGTTTAAAAAACTGGTTTAATATCACTCACAAACATTTTCTTTTTGTCTACTTTAATTATAAATCTGTGTTAATTTTACTTTGATTATTCGTGTGTATTGACACACGAATAATTTTTAAACAGACAGGACATGTTTCAAAAGTAAAATTAAGAGAGATTTATAATTAGAGTCGAGTAGAGTAAGGAAAATGGTCATGTTCCTTTTCCCTAAATGTCTCTCAAGTTTCTTCCCGATTTCGTTTACATTTTCAGCATCATTCTCTTAATTTCCTTGCGAAAGTTATGCTGATCCATGTTTTTTTTATTTTTGTTCTTAATTTGTTGTATTCCTTTATCGTATCTGCTCTTGCTATTTGTACGCACCTTACTAGTCTGTGCATCCTTCCTCTTATGTGTCCTCTCGTTTGGTATGCATGTATTTCATTGTTATTTTGTAGCTTTATTTTTGATTTCATTCCTTGTCTATTTTATTTATCAATATCATATTTTTTATTCTTATAATTTTCTCAATATTTGGTATTCCGGTGAGTTTATAATAATAATAAGAATAATCTTTATTCCTCTCGACAGAGCATGGGAAACATCAGAAAAGCAATATATATAAAAAGTACATATTGCTGTGATCTTCTTATCATTGAAATAATAAAATTAAGAATTAGTTTAGTTATTGAAAAAGAACACTAATTTTATTTTTAAAATTGTATATTTAAAATTTTAAGCATTAGTTGAAACATGTAATAGTAAGTAGAATAAGTTGCCTACATATAAGGAGGCACTGATGTACCATAAATAAACATGAATTGTATATACACATTAAATGAATAAATATAAATTCAAATATAAATAATGGTGCGAATTCAGAAGAATATTTTATAATAATAATACTTAAGATATAGTAAATACCTGTAACTTAATATCTATGTACAGAAAAAGGATATAAATCAAAACATTTCTAGTGCGAAGTGACAGATCGTAAATAAGAATGTTTTATATAAACAGTAACTGTATAAATTAAAAATGCAGTTATTAGTTCTCGTATGTATAACTCAAGGGCTTCAGAGACAATGGAAAAATGGTCATGTGTGGTTTAAAAACCTGCATAAAGAAAATACTATGTTAATGTTGGTGATAGCACTCTACAAATTGACGTGATACCTGAGAAGAGGAAGCATGGTTGAAAATCAGAGAGAGGTGACGAAGGTGACTGTTCTTCGTGGCGCGAGCTCCATAAGAAAAATCTCCGTCGTATACAACGTCTTTCCCGTACTACCAGACCAAAGGATTCCTAAAAGGAGAAATATAATAAACATTAGTAATTGGAAAAAGGAAATATTTAACAAACGATGAAAAAGGCATTGTATTCATAAACAAGCACAATGAAGGACTATACTGAAGAGAAAGAAAAGAAAAATATACTTAAGATGGGATATAACAAGTTGGTGAAAAACAATAATAACAAACAGTTCGAGTCATCGCCATTAGTGTGTAGCTGTCAAAGACGATATGCGCGTATTGGTGCAAGTATGATAACCTGAAGAAAACAAACAAGAAAGATTTTATCACGAACATTTTAAAATCAATGCCAACTTAAAATTTAATTAGATAACAGAGACGCTACAAATTGTCGATAGGCTCTCGTTTCAGTATATAAGGCGAAAACAAGAATAGACTTGTCGAAGATGAACTTTATAATTCAAGCAGTAGACATTAATTTTGGAAAAGAATAAAAATGTTTGATTACGAAAGTGAGAGTAAGGGCTTATATGCACTATTTATGATCTCACGATTTAAGAATCCGTATTAAGAATTAGAATTTTATTTTCATTTAGTTTCTTTTTAAACAATTTCATTCAATTAATTTTAATTTTTATTATTTTAAATTTTAAGATGGAGGACATCAATAAGAATAAATTTGATAAAATGTGCGATGATATGAAGTACATAAGTTATAAGATAAATAATTTAATTTAGATATAGTTAATGGTGTTAAACGTGCTGAAGGTACTATGTGAAAATATTTGCCTTTAGTAAATTGTTGGGCATCAATAATTAGATGAATATTATTTTGTTTAATAATATTAGTTATTTTAAAATAATAAAAGGATAGTTAATGGTGTTAGACGTGCTGAAGGTACTATGTGAAAATATTTGCCTTTAGTATATCGATGGGCATCATTAATTATTATATAGTCATTTAATTTAGTAATCCAAATAAAATAAATACTAATGAGCGGGGACGTTTTTGATGGGCAGGTGCTAAGCTGCTAGAGGTACAATGTGATAATGTTTACAGCTAGCGATTAGTATAGGCCAGTTTCAGAGCATTCACGTTGCAAGGTTCTAGATTACCAAGGCACTATGTGAAAATGTATGTTTTTGGTGAAATAGAATCGGCTTCATATTAATAAACAAATTATCAAGAATCAATAATTTTTTTTATTTAAAGGAACAGTTATCATTACAAATGTATAAGTATTTCACAAGCATTATAACTCTAAAGTGAGTATAAATGCTTTCCTTTTCTCTTTCTTTGTGAAACAAATATATATAAATATAGTGTGGAAATGTTATTAGTGATCGTATAATCTTTACAAAGTATAAATATAATTTTTATATGAGATTTAGATACTTTGATTAATTTTGACCTTATCCCAAACAAAACTAAATAAGAGGTGTAGCAGAATATAAGAAGTAAATTACGGCAGTAACTCATAAGAACATAAATAAAATAAATTATGCTGTTAGGTATAAGTTTATAAAAAGACTATTCTAATTTTTATCATTCATTAACAGTGTAACAGTCACAGCAATATTTATAAGTTATTACGATAAGCACATATTACAAGAAAAAAATAAAAGACAAAAACCATCATAACAATGTATCATTTAAAAATTCATTTACGGAGTAGTAACTCCTTTCAATTAGCAATTCCTTAGTTGTAACTTTCAATTTATCGTTTGATATTATTTTGGAATTATTTGGCAATTTATTGTATAATTTAATGGCTAGATATCTGGGATTTTTTGTCATAATGTTATGTTCCCTAAACAAATTTCTAAACTCGTTCTTGCAGATACTTTTAACATAACGTGTTCTCTTTTTTATTCTAAACACCCGAACCATATCTGTTGATTACCCCCATGCTATTATGCCATATTCCATCACTGAGTGAAAACGTGCAAAATAGAACATCCTCAATATTGCAGAATAGTATATTATGCAATGAGCATTTAATGATAGCTATTAAGACACGAGTAAGAGAATTACAATACGAGGCGAAGCCGAGTATTGTAATGAATACGAGTGTCTTAATAGCCATTAAATGCGAGTTGCATACACTATTTTTTCTACGACCCCATAATAAAACATATTTTTTGAACAATCCATTTCATAAATTGAGGTTAAAATTTTCCGTACGTTTTTGTGAATTTGGCTGGTAATAAATTGTTCGTGGCTACTAAGGCTTGTTCCATATTTTCTGGTGGAGTCAATTATTACATTTCACTGTCATTATCCCTCATTTTTACCGTTTATATTTTCAAAAAAGCACAAATTTTAAGTACTTACTTGTAAATTGCAGAGAACTGTCACATTTATTTAATTTGTATATCTGTCAGATATGCAGTCGCCATATTGAATATTGTTTGAATATTGAAATGTCGCATTCCTATTGGATATAAACTTGTATCGTAATGAAAAATCTGTATTCCTATTGGATATAAACTTGTAACATAATGAAAATCTGTATCGTAATGAACATCATTATAGTACAGGTTCGGCATATCTAATAATACAATTAAAGTATGGGAGTAGAAAAAATATATTTTGGTTGTGGGAATTCTTTTATTTAGTCGAAATACTAGTTTTATGAGCCTATTTTGTTGTCGATTTGTTTTTATTTTTTGATGTTCTTTGGGCCCATATCTTAACGAGATAAATCATATGCGACGCGAAACATGTTTGCTGATATTATGTTTTTTCTGATTTTCTGTTCTTTTTTTTTGTATTAATAATCCTAGGTAAGTTATTTGTTCCGTTCGGTGAATTTTCTTGCCTTTGAGTTGTATATCGAATGCAGGTTATTGGGTTTTATTTGAGAGAAACTATCTTCGTTTATTGTTATTATTTTATTTAAGACACCATTCTTCTATTTGTTTCACATCATTGATAATGCGGTTTTATATTTTGTGTGGTTTTTGTTACTATATAATAGAATGCAGATGTCCGTATATTTTGCTACAGAGTGATAATTCGAATATATCATTGGTATATAGAATGTAGAGTAACGGCAGTAAGTTTCCGCCCTGTGGTATTCTATATATGGCAAAACGTTCATCACATTCGACATTGTTAGTTTTTGTTTTTTGTAGACGATTTATTAGGTAAGTTTCTATTATTTTTTGCTATGTATTTTTATACCTATGTTCTGGAATTTTTCGATAAATTTGGCTTTGGATATTGTACCGAAGGTTTTCTTCATGTATACGTTTAGTACTTTTATTATGTTTTCTTTTTCGAATTTTTATTTAATTTCATTTATAAAATCTGTTACTAATTTATTGATTCTGGTCCACAATTTTATTCATTGATAGATGGTCAGACAAATGAATTTGTAAGCTCTTCTCTAAAATTTGGTTCAGTGTAGACATTAGGGAGATAGGTCCATAATGTTCTATTCAGCTGTTGACTTTTTTTATATGTATATAAGACTTATGTAATGAAATATTTTATATTATTTTTTTTTAATTGGCCTGCGGGATCAACGCCCATTTGCCAGCTAATAAGATAATATCCAGAAATGTTCATTTTTTAACTACAACCTCTCTATGCTTGAAAAAGTGACAGTCGGAGCGAATATTCTACGTTAGTCTGTCAGGAGTTATAAGGATGGTTTTTTAAAAGACGGACTCACGGATTGCTGTTAAGTTTGCGGTAAACAGGAATTAACTTATTAATTAATTATTATTAGATCAGGATTTTAGTCTTGATCAGGAATTTGACTAGTTGCATATCTATTTTTCTACTGTTGAGGCTTAGCAGTGCGTTGACGTTTGTAGGCATCGGTATGTTCTCCTCCACCAGAAATTCAAACAATTCACCAATATTACTTCTGTGCCGGGTACATGCCAGAATTAAACGATTCAAGTTACTCTCCTCGCCACAAGAACATGCAGATGAATCGCCTAGACGTATCCTGTGTAAATGCGCTGGATATTTCCCATGACCGAACTTCAATCTCGCTATTGTTGTGCGACCAAACCGAGGAAGACTTTGGCCTAAATACCAAGAGTTGGCTTTAACGTTTGGGTGAATTTGGGCATATTGCGTCATTCTGTTCTTCCATATTTCCTTCCAATGTGCATTCCACTCTTGTGTTAAAAAAAATGACTTCGCCATCTGTGTCAGATCTGGTCTGCAAAGGATAGCATTGTAATTGGCCCCATCATTGATACTTTCTTTGGCTAACTTATCTACTATTTCATTAGACTGTATTCCGCAGTGACTTTTGACCCAATAAAGTTCTATCTGTACTGCCTTCTTTTGTAAATTAATTATGGCCTGTATAATCTCTATTATTATCGGATGCATGTTGTTGGGATGCTTCTTATGTTCAATTGATCTTAGAACACTTGCTGAATCAGACATGATAACCAGGTACTTAAATGTTGTAGAGCCTCCATATTTTAAAGCTTCGAGAATAGCCACTGCTTCTGCGGTAAATATGCTCGCCGCACGGTCTAACTTCAGTTTTCGTATGAAAATTCTGTTCGGATTTTGATCATACACAGCGCAGCCGCAGCCATTTGCACTTTTAGATCCATCAGTAACTAAGGCACTTTCCAAACTTTTAATAATGGACGTAAATAATTTTCTGGCCTGATTTGGTTGATCTGAGTAGTTTGGAAAGATTATGTTGCATGGATGGTAATATTGGTTAAACGAGAAACTTCTTGGAGATGGTACGAATATTCGGTCTTGATAACTGGATACAAATCTAAATGCTGATGCTAGAATAGGTGGCTCCTTTTTCTGCCAGTATTTGTTCGTTAAGTCTTCTGTTGTTAGTGTGTGTATTTTATTTAAAATGCCAGGCGTTTTATTTGTGGAGACGAATTTGTAGATGTACTTTACCGATAAATATCTGCGTCGTAGAAAAAGTGGAGGGTCTTGTGCTTCGATTTGCAGGGCGGCTATAGGAGTAGTTACCATGGCACCTACACACAACCGGAGTGCGTTATTGTGGATAATGTCCAATCTTCGTAAATTATTTTTTGATGTGTTCGACTAGATTGTGCAACCGTAGTTAAGGACAGATCTTACAAGTGACTTATATATGTTCATAGAGGTACTAAAGTCAGTACCCCATCTGACTTTCGTAATGCTGCGCATCAAATTAAGAGCTTTCTCACATTTATCAGATATTTCATTAATATGCTTTGTCCATCTAAGTTTGTGATCTATATGTAGCCCTAAGTATTTTACATTTTGTTGTATAGGAAACCTCGTGTCACCAAACTTGATATACTCATTAGGCCGGTTCCGAGATCTGGAGATAAACATAATGTTTGTTTTAGATGGTTCTAGTTCGAAGAAATTATTTGCCAACCAGGTGCTTAGTTTACCGTTGGCTTCAGTCATTTTTAATGTCGCATCTTCTATATCTTTACCGATCGAGTACAGACAAATATCATCGGCATATTGTATAATATTTATATGCGGCTTTAGTAGAGGGTGAAGGTGTAAATGTTGAACAAGACCGGGCTTAAAGTAGATCCTTGTAAAAGGCCTTGCGAAAGGAATCTTGGTCCTATCGTTCATTTGTGTGTGATCTTATAAAGATCTTTATGTTTCGAAACAAATTCACAACACAATCTGCTATATTTGTAGGTAATCCAATATTAACCATCTTTCCTTGTAGAATGTTGAGATCGACACGTCCATATGCATTCTTCAGATCCAAAAACATGCAGCATGCCATCTTATTTCCAGATAGAGAGAGTTGCATATCAGTAATAAATTCTGTTAAGGCATCGGTAGTGCCCTTTCCTTTCCTAAATCCGTATTGAGTATCCGGTAGTAAATTTGATGTTTCTAACCACCATTCCAATCTTTCTTTAATCATACGCTCGAAGGTTTTAATTATACAAGAGGACAGGGCAATTGGGCGGAATGATTCTGCGAGGTCGGGGTTTTTGTTTGGTTTTAATATGGGAACGACTATGACATTTTTAAGCATTTCGGCTTGTTCTTTTTTAAGCCACATATCATTAAATATTTGAACTAAATACTTCTTAAATTTAGTTGGCAAATGTTTTATCATTGTATAATCAATGTCATCCGAGCCAGGGGTTCTATCCTTGGCACTGGTCAGAACTCTGTCGAACTCCCCCAGCACAAAGGGCATGGACATAAAGTTATCTGTACTACTAGCAGGATATCTTACTATTTTTTGACAAACAAAATCAGCGGTTAAATGATTTAAGATAGAATTTGAAGTTGTCTTATTTATATCTTTATTTCCGCTCCATGTCTGTCTAAATATTTTAATGTTTCCCCAAATATCAGCAACTACCATATCTTTATTAATACTATTGCATAATTTTACCCAACTTTCCCTTTTTTTATATTTCAGAAATCGCTTTGAGTACGACATTATTTCTTGATATTTTATATATTTCTCTAAAGTTTGGTTCCGTTTAAAGTCGTATAAAGCTGATTTTCTTTTGTTAATAATTGTCGTGCATTCTTGGTCCCACCATGGTGGAACGCTTTTTTTATTCGTTGAAAATGTATGGTTGACTTTGAAGGCAATATCTGCGGCATCCCTAATTGATTCAACAAAAAAGCTTATTTTATCGTTAATTGAATCTTTCTCTGGGTGAGGTAGAGGTTTACTATCCAAGATCTTGGTGAATAGGGGTAAGTTATTTTTGATTTTCCTCCATCTGTGTGTTTATATTATTTTATATTACATATAATGTATAATATCTTTGAGTGGTTAATTTATGTTATAATACAAAGTGACTATGAAATAATAGTGATGATTTCTGATCCATCCAAATGAGAAATCGCCATTATCCTGAAATGGAATACTATACTTTATCTACAACTTTCAGAGAAAAAATAATAAATAATAGAATATATTGAGTAATATTTATTAAACACAAAAGCAATTAGTTCTAGGATTATTTTTTATTAACATGGTCATTGTAATTAAACTACAGGTAGATTTTCTTTATCAGTTATATTATAAGTAGCACCTGCTGTAATATTTCTACTTGTAACTTTATAGACACTTTATTTATATTTTTTTAATAACTTCAATAATAGTCGAGCCTCGTTCTAACTTGTTATTTAGTTTATCGTCGACATAACTTTTGGCAACTGTGTTGCTTTTCGTCCCTTAGTCTTTTTCACAGTTGCAATGCCACCACCTCCACTCATACAAGTTGTTGCCGATGATCCACGGAAGGTTTTCCCGTTCACGTTTTCTAAGTTTCAAAAACATAGCAATTCCATACCCAAAGCAGCTAACACTGGTCAACAGTGAAATTGCTTCTTAGGGGAAAGTACCCAATCCTGAATGAATTCAACGTGCTGAACACGAATATCACATTGAAAAAATTTGATTGGCTCACGTTCAAGAGATATTGACGTTTTGTCCATTGTATAGATGCCATTGCATAATGTAATGCAATTTAGTGAGAAATTACGAAATTTTGCGTCATATTGCATCACCCCTTCATGCAAAGAAGTTAATGCAGCATTTACTGTAAGTTTCCATTGAGAATGTTGCGAAATTGATTGCGCAATATCAAGCAATAGCTAATTATAGTTTATTTATAAATGGCCGACGTGACAGTTAACTCGTGCAATGTCCGTTCATTCGCGCATATTTTTCGAAGCTCTAGCATACATAAGTGATTGCTATAGTGTAAAGTAACTAAACAGTAGCAATGCCTCGTAACTGTGTTAATAGTGCAAATAACTTCTGTTATATTTGCGGAGAAGTGACATTTGCTGCACAGAAAAAGAACATCAGTGCAACAGTTAAGAAAGCGTATCATTTGTATTTTGGTTGCAAGATAGGCGACCAGGACAAAGACTGGGCCCCACACGTATGCTGCCGCACTTGTGCCGTAAATCTTTCACAGTGGCTTAATGGCAAAAGAAAGGCAATGCCATTTGCTGTGCCCATGATTTGGAGGGAGCCCACCAATCACGTTGACGACTGTTATTTCTGTATGGTACGACCAGCTTCTGGAGGCATCACCAAGAAGAAGAAGTGGACAGTTGAATACCCTAACATACCATCTGCTCTGCGACCTGTCTCTCATGGCGAAGGACTCCCAATTCCAGAACCTCCTACAGATTTTTCTATCAGTTCAGACGATGAGGATGGCCATGCATCGGGGAGTTCTCCTCAACGTGGCAGTAAGGATGATGACTTTTCGTGCTTTGACGAAACATCTGCACCACATAAAATTACCCAGGATGAAATGAACGATCTTGTTCGCGATTTGGATCTGTCGAAAAGCAAAGCGGAGATACTGGCCTCAAGACTTCGACAGTGGAATCTTCTGGAACAGAATGTCCGAGTGACTTCATTTCGCACTCGCCATCAGCTCTTCGAATCTTTCTTTAAGAAAGAAGAAAGCCTTGTGTTCTGCTGCGATATTGATGGTCTACTACAAGCTCTCGGTATTGCACATGATCCCCACGAATGGCGGCTGTTTATAGACGCTTCAAAACTGAGCCTAAAGGCGGTTTTGTTGAATAATGGGAACCAGCTTCCATCCATACCTATTGCACATGTGGTCTACATGAAGGAGACTTACGGCAATCTAAAGCAGCTACTGGAGACGATTAACTACAGCAAGTATGGCTGGCAGATATGTTCTGACCTGAAGGTAGTATCTCTGTTGATGGGTTTGCAGCAGGGATATACAAAGTACTGCTGTTTTCTTTGTCTGTGGGACAGCAGAGCAATCGATTTGCACTACATCAAGAAAGACTGGCCTCCGAGAGCATTTTTTAAGCCTGGAGAAACGAATGTACAGCACCCACCATTGGCACAGCCACACAAAATCATCATTCCTCCTTTACACATCAAACTCGGTCTTGTCAAAAACTTGGTAAAAGTCATGGATAAGAATGGACCAGCATTCAAGTACCTGCATGACAAATTCCCTCGACTCAGTGAAGCCAAAATTAAAGAGGGCATCTTTGTGGGGCCTCAAATTAGACAGCTCTTCCGAGACCCCAAGTTTGAGGAACTTCTTCAAGGTAAAGAAAAACAGGTTTGGGATGCATTCTATCAAGTGGCAGCAAACTTCCTGGGGAATGACAAGGCAGAAAATTACAAGTGTCTGGTTGAGGATATGTTGACTTTGTTTCATGAATTCGGCTGCAATATGTCCTTAAAGATCCACTTTCTTGATTCCCACTTAGATTTCTTTCCTGATAACTGCGGGCAAGTCAGCGATGAGCACGGCGAACGCTTTCATCAGGACATTGCCACCATGGAGCAACGGTACCAAGGCAAATGGTCTACGTCAATGCTAGCTGACTATTGTTGGACAATCAGTAGAGATGCTCCACAAGTCCACTACAAACGGCAGGCCAAAAGAAGTCGAAAGCCGGAAGCAGACTAATGTTTTCTTACCGTGTATTATAATATTGACATAAGTACACTTTTTCTGAAATATGCGTAAATGTTTTCTTACCATGTATTATAATATTGACATAAGTACACTTTTTCTGAAATATGCGTACATTTTACAGAAAACCCGTAGCCAATTCAGCTCTTTCTTAGTCATTTTCGTGTTCAGCACATTGAATTCATTACGAAATGACTATTTTCAGCTTGGAAGCATGCATGAACTTTTCGAAAATTTGTTGCCCAGTGTAATTTATTTATGTTGAGCTTTTGAATGGTGCATTTACCATTCTGGTAATTTAAAAATAGAGAAGTCGATTTGATATGAGATAGTCTAGATATTTTTTACAAGTTTCATTCTGCACGGAAAATAATTTAGCCGGCTTTATTTTGATAACATGTATATTGACTATGAGAGTCCCGTTATAATATTCCATATAATCAATTATCATAGAATGCAACTCGTTGGTGCGGCAAGCTCCAATTAAACCCAAGATTAATACCACTTATACATAACATTAATAATAAATTGTACAATTTTGTTCTCTTCTTCAGAAGAAATGGATGCTTCCTTGAGGAATTTATTCAGTTCGTCCGGTGTAAAAGTCTTTCCCTTTTTGGGTTGATAGCCTTCGAACTGGCGTTATTATAACGTTTGCAACTTTATGTAATTTTGTAGATGGATGCTATGGTGAATATTCGGAATACTCGTAGTGAGGACAACTTGTACTTCTGATTTAATTCAGCAAAATACACAAGTATCACATCTTCAGAGAAAGGAGTCGTTTGTTATGTTTACCGCCAAGCCATAAAAAAATATCCTTTTTGATTTTGCTGATAACAGATTCTCTATTGTGCAAAAATTTGTATGGGTTCTCAAAGAGCATTGTAAGCAGTTTGAATGTTGAGAGTTTGCAATGCTTAAACGTAAAGTATATATATGTTATACAAGAGTTATCGATGAATAGTTCGATGTAAAATCACAATTGTCACGAAAAAACACTATTAAGAAATACTAATTTGTCTATGTGTAGTAATGTATTCTCTATTAAAATATTCAGTAGTCAAAATAACACATCTGTATATCTCCATTATCAAATATTATTGTCTTATAGAATTAAATATCTTAATTTACATGACAACTAAAAGTTCACAGGGATATTTATCTGTAAAGATTTAAATAATTTAGCAGTTAAGAGAGCGTTTTTATTTTTTTGAATATATTGAAAACCCGAAGATCTTGACATCTAAATTTGCGTGCATTAATTACCACTAAGTCTCTTATCTATGGTTCACAAGGGTAGGCTCCCGTTTAAGAGGAGTTACGTTTAATGTTTTCCATATTTTTTTATAATGATCGTCGCTCTCTACCTTCTTGTATTAGAACGCATCAGAAAACAGCTTTCAGTATATATAAACTCCTATTTTTCAATACATATATCATTTTTTAGATGACATCATGTACTTCATACGAAAGTATGCCATAAGTCTCATCGTTTATCTCTCAATTATTTATGGAAGGTTATACAGTCTAATTAATATTGTAGTCGACTTACGTCATATGAAACTATGACTTATCGTTCTAGCGTTGGTGTTAAATATGTAGCATACTTTGACAAACGGCTTTGACGAATTGGTTATTTATCATTGTGTTTGAAGATTTTACATTATTTGAAATTATGTGTTGTGATAGATAAGTAGGTTATGTCATGTGCGACTAGTAACCCATTCGTTATTTAAAAAATAAAATAATTAGCTAACTAACTAGCATATTAGATAAAAATAATTGCATTAAGTAGTTATTGTTATATTGAATTTTTAAATGAAATCATTTAAGTAAGTAAAGTATTATCACCTACTACAGCGATGAATGTACTGAAATAAGTAAAAAACTACACAGATAGGTTATGGTTCCAGTTTTATTATGTTGATAATTTCGAAGACATTCATAATGCTTGTGTTTGCATTACTAAGAAAAGATTACCGTTCACGACGATAAAAAAATTGGTTTTGTATACATACATAATTTGCATCCTTAAAGTGATTAGAACACGTAGGTAACCTTTTACCCACGTGATATTATGTGAAAATGTCCTTACATTTTCATATCTAAAGTATTTTAGAATTTACAACCTGTTGAGAATAACCGAGTTTTTATAACGTTAAACTTTAAAAGTGTTTTTCTGGAAATAACATCTTAAGCGTGCGAGACGTTCTACAGATACAACGGATGAATCGATTCTCATAAATCCCTGGGCAATTGAAAGGAAATTCAATTTGAGGTGCCATCAGGAATGAAATCAGAAATACATCAAAAAATTGGGGTGTTTTCAAACGGCTGCCATTTTATTATCTAGAGGTTTTTCAGAAGATGAGAAGATGAAGCCTTCCAAATTTATTCTAGTTTCATAATTTTTGATTAGTTTGTCTCAGATAAATTAGCAAGGATATGGAGCGCCTTGTGCCGACCAAAACACGCCATGCATGGCTTTATTTGACGGGAGCTGGAGCCGCCATTTTAGATTTTTTATAAATAAACCTGGAAATTAATCACCATTAATAGAAGAATAAAATATGTTGAAACCCATTTTTAAAACTATTTAATTTAAATTAAAAAAAATCCTGAAGTTCAAGAATGTTCCTTGGCTTCGACGGTATCCTACTCTTACACCAGAAGTGAAGTTAATTTAGTACCTATAATATAATAATGCTACTTATACTTAAAGAAACGTTCCTATCACACATTAATATGGATAACATATCAAAGACTATAATGTATAGTACGTATACCTATATAGACTATAACGTATAGGAGGTATATATTATATAGTTTACTTCAAAAAATTCTGAATATGTTTGAATTATGGGTATGTACTGATCCATTACACTAATGAATTTGGTAATAAACAACATCAAAAAATTCAAAACATTTATTTTGAAATATCCATTTATTGAATAATAATAGAACTGTATTTCAAATATGTGAATGTATAATAGCAAATGAAAAAAGAATTTTGAATCACGTGAAAATAATTACCAATGAATGCTTCTTTCATATAATGCATATATCGAAAAAGCTACCTTTTACCTCTAATTTGCTGTGACTCCGTTTGGTAATTTGTAAAATGAATTAGACACAATTTACAACAAATATAGCAAGTATTTTTGACAGCTATGTGTGTAGATATTTTGATAGGTGAAATATAAATTTAAAGAATATATTAATTCAATATATTTTGCATATTATCAAAATAATAAAATTTTATAAGTACATTTTATGTCAGTTTCTATTATAGAATTTGACATGAAAATTATATCACAACAAGGAGTTATTAAATACAAATTATATCGTATACTTTAAAGGTTATTTATATAATTAAAAACTACATGTTGAATTTTAAAATATAAGATGACATAAAAAGTAAAGAGGTTAAAATGTTAATATATAATCTTATTTTAGTTCAGTTTATGTTAACTAAAAACAGGATAATGAGTTGTTGTAAAATCTCGCATTTTTCTCATTTATTAATCAATAAAAATAATAAGTAATTGAAATAAATACCTATCTTGGAGCTAAAAATCAATGTTTATTAGACTGTGTAACGGAACCCCTACTTTACTACCGACTATAACTCAATTTCTCTCAGGGCTGTTTGGGTTTATCAGAAATGCTTAATAAAGAGGGTTCCTAAACATTAATTAAAATTAATAAAAAGAAAAATACTATTGAAACTTTAAATAATACTTATATTAAAATCAATGAATCACACATATAATTTTAATACATAACGAAACAATCTCATATGAACATGAAAGAGATCAAATTTATTGACAAGACAATTTGAATACAATTTTATATATACCAAACAGATACAATTCTTTATATATATTTTTCCATATAGTCAAACAAAACAACGAATGCTAACATTTACTACGTATGCTTTATACACGTTTTGTGTATCATTATATAAACATACAATGCGACTAATACAGATTAAATTACATTCTCTTTATTAGAACGGAGATAATAGTTATTTGATAACTTTATTATATTAACATCAATTTAACAGTTATTTTATAATCTTTATAAAATACCTTATAACAAAGCTTCTTTCTTCTCTCTTCAATGATGTCTATTTTCCATAAAATCTTCTTTTTCTTTCGATGTTTTCATCGGCATCAGTGGTCACGATCCTATGGTGACGAATCCCCTTGCTTTGTTTACAGGAGCACAATATATTCTTCGATTAAACGTTTAACACCGTGCACATTTACTCTTTACGTGCTACTTAAATCACTATTATTGTAATAACAATTCTTATTATTGTTATCCAATTTGTTATAGGAGTGGAGGTTCTCCTTTATTTTTATAACATTTAACAAATATTACTTAAATGTTTTCTAGTCGGGGTTCGACGATTTCTTTATGAAATCAGCCAGTCGAAACCTTCCCGACTTTGAAGTTAACCATTCGACTGAAGGTCTAGCTGTTGACTCTCTCGTTCCCAGCGCGTGTTTTCATTTTATGTTGAACCGCCGGTGGTTCCCCGCTTTCCATATAGTTAGGTTTTTCCCACTTAAGTTTCTCACACGCACTCTTTTACGTCGGCGAATGTTTATCATAACTGTAGCGTTTATTTCACTGTTGTAAACATTCGGCGCCACAATTCTTAGAACTAACACATACTAAACTTATCTTATGACTAATATTTACTTAATAATACCATGACATATTCATTGATTTTAATTCTTATTTTTCTTTAAAATATTAATAATGAAATGTACTTAATTAAATTCTAAAAATATAAAAAAATTACCAATTCGTAAACGAACTGGTATGTACCATTACAGTACCCCCCTTTACTTTTTGAAATAGCAAGTCGGTAACGTTTGGTATTGCATAAAAGTAAACAGATGTTGATAAAATATTATTAAGCCTTTTTGAGGAATGATTTGAGAGCATTACTTCTTCGTAATGTGGATTATTGCAGAGATAATGACGCTTCTTGGGCTTATCCCATCGTAACGTATTATTTTTATTATAACCCCTTTTGAGAACCCATTTTTCCTTCAATATGATTGGTCTCTTCCTTATCTTCTTTTGTTTCTTTTGGCTATTATTATTATTTATTTTCTTAGAAAACCCAACTACCTTACCGATTCCACTCTGTATATTATTTAACCAATATTTTTCCAGAAAGTCTCGTCGAAAGTCCTCCATCGATTTCCATTGGCTCTTGGTGATGCTGGCCCATCGTAGAACTTCACCCCCCAATTGGCTTATTGCAAAATTCAACTTCCGGTTTTCGGGAGTTTCCATAACTTCAAAATATTTCTGCATTGAATCTAGAAATTTCTTGGGATGTGTTCTTTTACTATTTCCCTTGAATTTGGGCACCTTTATATTTCTTCTAACCATGCCAACGGATGATGCCTCCTTTATTACGACAACTTGTTGTGGTACTTCCGGTCGGTTTTCTTCAATTCCCTCGTATACTGGTACCATTTTGTCTATTTTTTTTCTCATTTCCTTATGTAGATCTTCCATTGATTCTTCGAGTTTTTTGAACTTCTTATCCCTGTCTTCTTTTAAATCCTCATAACTTTTCTTTAAAGCTTCCATGTTTTTATCACTATCTTCCTTTAATTCTTTCCTCCATTGTCTCATAAAGTCAAAAAGTGCCTGCATATCTCCCATGATTATTTCTTTTGGAGGCTACGTTTATTTTATACTGCGGCGGCTTTATTTAGACAACGATAAGGCATATAAAAAACAACGAAATAAAAATTTGACAACAACGCTATAAAAGAAAATTCTTTTTTGTTCAAATTTTATTCTACTTTGCCTTTAAAAGCTCCGCTAATTGTATAAAATGTTTATTTATTTAATTTCGGTGACCCCCCAACCAGGTGTGCCTATTCCTTTGGATCACCCTGTATAATACGTCGCTAATTTGCTTCCAAAATTCCGCTTATTCGCGTAAAATATTTTTGGTTTTATTCTTATTGTATAATTTATACCCCCTTAAAATATTTACCTCTAATTATATAACACCTTGTATATGAAAAAAAATACAATTCAACATATTAAAATGTATGTGTATTGAATGTTATAAAATCCTTCAAAAACTTTTTTATTCAATACCAAACTTCAATTTTATGTCTATTAGTCAATAAAAAAATCTACAAGCACGTAAAATTTAAAAAAAAACATCATTTCTTCGAGCCCTGCAGTTGGCGCGCCGTAATGTAACGGAACCCCTACTTTACTACCGACTATAACTCAATTTCTCTCAGGGCTGTTTGGGTTTATCAGAAATGCTTAATAAAGAGGGTTCCTAAACATTAATTAAAATTAATAAAAAGAAAAATACTATTGAAACTTTAAATAATACTTATATTAAAATCAATGAATCACACATATAATTTTAATACATAACGAAACAATCTCATATGAACATGAAAGAGATCAAATTTATTGACAAGACAATTTGAATACAATTTTATATATACCAAACAGATACAATTCTTTATATATATTTTTCCATATAGTCAAACAAAACAACGAATGCTAACATTTACTACGTATGCTTTATACACGTTTTGTGTATCATTATATAAACATACAATGCGACTAATACAGATTAAATTACATTCTCTTTATTAGAACGGAGATAATAGTTATTTGATAACTTTATTATATTAACATCAATTTAACAGTTATTTTATAATCTTTATAAAATACCTTATAACAAAGCTTCTTTCTTCTCTCTTCAATGATGTCTATTTTCCATAAAATCTTCTTTTTCTTTCGATGTTTTCATCGGCATCAGTGGTCACGATCCTATGGTGACGAATCCCCTTGCTTTGTTTACAGGAGCACAATATATTCTTCGATTAAACGTTTAACACCGTGCACATTTACTCTTTACGTGCTACTTAAATCACTATTATTGTAATAACAATTCTTATTATTGTTATCCAATTTGTTATAGGAGTGGAGGTTCTCCTTTATTTTTATAACATTTAACAAATATTACTTAAATGTTTTCTAGTCGGGGTTCGACGATTTCTTTATGAAATCAGCCAGTCGAAACCTTCCCGACTTTGAAGTTAACCATTCGACTGAAGGTCTAGCTGTTGACTCTCTCGTTCCCAGCGCGTGTTTTCATTTTATGTTGAACCGCCGGTGGTTCCCCGCTTTCCATATAGTTAGGTTTTTCCCACTTAAGTTTCTCACACGCACTCTTTTACGTCGGCGAATGTTTATCATAACTGTAGCGTTTATTTCACTGTTGTAAACATTCGGCGCCACAATTCTTAGAACTAACACATACTAAACTTATCTTATGACTAATATTTACTTAATAATACCATGACATATTCATTGATTTTAATTCTTATTTTTCTTTAAAATATTAATAATGAAATGTACTTAATTAAATTCTAAAAATATAAAAAAATTACCAATTCGTAAACGAACTGGTATGTACCATTACAGTACCCCCCTTTACTTTTTGAAATAGCAAGTCGGTAACGTTTGGTATTGCATAAAAGTAAACAGATGTTGATAAAATATTATTAAGCCTTTTTGAGGAATGATTTGAGAGCATTACTTCTTCGTAATGTGGATTATTGCAGAGATAATGACGCTTCTTGGGCTTATCCCATCGTAACGTATTATTTTTATTATAATCCCTTTTGAGAACCCATTTTTCCTTCAATATGATTGGTCTCTTCCTTATCTTCTTTTGTTTCTTTTGGCTATTATTATTATTTATTTTCTTAGAAAACCCAACTACCTTACCGATTCCACTCTGTATATTATTTAACCAATATTTTTCCAGAAAGTCTCGTCGAAAGTCCTCCATCGATTTCCATTGGCTCTTGGTGATGCTGGCCCATCGTAGAACTTCACCCCCCAATTGGCTTATTGCAAAATTCAACTTCCGGTTTTCGGGAGTTTCCATAACTTCAAAATATTTCTGCATTGAATCTAGAAATTTCTTGGGATGTGTTCTTTTACTATTTCCCTTGAATTTGGGCACCTTTATATTTCTTCTAACCATGCCAACGGATGATGCCTCCTTTATTACGACAACTTGTTGTGGTACTTCCGGTCGGTTTTCTTCAATTCCCTCGTATACTGGTACCATTTTGTCTATTTTTTTTCTCATTTCCTTATGTAGATCTTCCATTGATTCTTCGAGTTTTTTGAACTTCTTATCCCTGTCTTCTTTTAAATCCTCATAACTTTTCTTTAAAGCTTCCATGTTTTTATCACTATCTTCCTTTAATTCTTTCCTCCATTGTCTCATAAAGTCAAAAAGTGCCTGCATATCTCCCATGATTATTTCTTTTGGAGGCTACGTTTATTTTATACTGCGGCGGCTTTATTTAGACAACGATAAGGCATATAAAAAACAACGAAATAAAAATTTGACAACAACGCTATAAAAGAAAATTCTTTTTTGTTCAAATTTTATTCTACTTTGCCTTTAAAAGCTCCGCTAATTGTATAAAATGTTTATTTATTTAATTTCGGTGACCCCCCAACCAGGTGTGCCTATTCCTTTGGATCACCCTGTATAATACGTCGCTAATTTGCTTCCAAAATTCCGCTTATTCGCGTAAAATATTTTTGGTTTTATTCTTATTGTATAATTTATACCCCCTTAAAATATTTACCTCTAATTATATAACACCTTGTATATGAAAAAAAATACAATTCAACATATTAAAATGTATGTGTATTGAATGTTATAAAATCCTTCAAAAACTTTTTTATTCAATACCAAACTTCAATTTTATGTCTATTAGTCAATAAAAAAATCTACAAGCACGTAAAATTTAAAAAAAAACATCATTTCTTCGAGCCCTGCAGTTGGCGCGCCGTAATGTAACGGAACCCCTACTTTACTACCGACTATAACTCAATTTCTCTCAGGGCTGTTTGGGTTTATCAGAAATGCTTAATAAAGAGGGTTCCTAAACATTAATTAAAATTAATAAAAAGAAAAATACTATTGAAACTTTAAATAATACTTATATTAAAATCAATGAATCACACATATAATTTTAATACATAACGAAACAATCTCATATGAACATGAAAGAGATCAAATTTATTGACAAGACAATTTGAATACAATTTTATATATACCAAACAGATACAATTCTTTATATATATTTTTCCATATAGTCAAACAAAACAACGAATGCTAACATTTACTACGTATGCTTTATACACGTTTTGTGTATCATTATATAAACATACAATGCGACTAATACAGATTAAATTACATTCTCTTTATTAGAACGGAGATAATAGTTATTTGATAACTTTATTATATTAACATCAATTTAACAGTTATTTTATAATCTTTATAAAATACCTTATAACAAAGCTTCTTTCTTCTCTCTTCAATGATGTCTATTTTCCATAAAATCTTCTTTTTCTTTCGATGTTTTCATCGGCATCAGTGGTCACGATCCTATGGTGACGAATCCCCTTGCTTTGTTTACAGGAGCACAATATATTCTTCGATTAAACGTTTAACACCGTGCACATTTACTCTTTACGTGCTACTTAAATCACTATTATTGTAATAACAATTCTTATTATTGTTATCCAATTTGTTATAGGAGTGGAGGTTCTCCTTTATTTTTATAACATTTAACAAATATTACTTAAATGTTTTCTAGTCGGGGTTCGACGATTTCTTTATGAAATCAGCCAGTCGAAACCTTCCCGACTTTGAAGTTAACCATTCGACTGAAGGTCTAGCTGTTGACTCTCTCGTTCCCAGCGCGTGTTTTCATTTTATGTTGAACCGCCGGTGGTTCCCCGCTTTCCATATAGTTAGGTTTTTCCCACTTAAGTTTCTCACACGCACTCTTTTACGTCGGCGAATGTTTATCATAACTGTAGCGTTTATTTCACTGTTGTAAACATTCGGCGCCACAATTCTTAGAACTAACACATACTAAACTTATCTTATGACTAATATTTACTTAATAATACCATGACATATTCATTGATTTTAATTCTTATTTTTCTTTAAAATATTAATAATGAAATGTACTTAATTAAATTCTAAAAATATAAAAAAATTACCAATTCGTAAACGAACTGGTATGTACCATTACAACTGTGAGACATATAATTTTGAGGATAGGTATTAAAAAGATTGTTAATATTTTATCCTTGATTTTGGCCTTCTCAGAACCTGAACGTAGTAGGAAAAACAATCTGAAAGCAAAGAGAAAGTATAAATATATATATAATATGAAATAATATTGGCTTATTTTTAATTCAAGAGGTTATTTAATTTGGTAAATTATAATTACTGGATAATTGTAAAGTTGAATAATAACAACTTAAATTATATTTTAACAATTCTGAAGTATATAACTACAAAAGAAGAGAAAATATTGAAAACAGAAATACAGTTAGAATATTTACATACTTACCTAAAACATATTTTAGATATCGATTGTATAAACTGTATTTTAGCCACTGACAAAGTCATGTTGTACATAACCTTATATTCACGCAACTAGCTTTCACAATGTTCTTACTTGCAGGAGAAATGAACAGTACAGTACAGCAGGAATGAGATTGTCCTAAACCTCCCGCTTAATTTGATCATTTCGTTCATATGTTGTGTATTGCAATGCTAGGTAACAATGATAGGTAACCATCATGTTTGACCTATAATCGAAGACTTCTATTGAGAAAGAAAATATAGATATAAAGTTATCTGAACCTTGAAAATGTCTAGGTACAAAACGTCCTACTATTCGCTGAAAATAATAATAATAATAATATACATCTTTATTAGCAATACGCTATTTACATACACTTATATTATTTATATAAATTTCTCTAAAATATACAATGACAGTTGTCTGTTAAGCCCATTAACAAAAACATTATTAGCCGTTGTTGACCTATTTACTCTTTCAATAAAGAAATCATTGATGATTCGTGTATTATATTTATGTGTGTCATGTATATAAATCAACTTCTGACTAATATACGATGGCGTAACACCTTGTTTACTCTTGTAAATGAATAACAGTGTTTTGTACGTTATTCTTTGTCGCACATTCATTAATTTCAATGTACTCAGCATTAATGCAACTGGTGTATATTTGTTACACTTTAAAATTGTTCTCATAGCTCTATTTTATATTTTTTGCATTTGCTTAGTTTCGTTATTATTTAACTTAAAGAGGATATTTGAGCAATATTCCATGTGTATCGAAATTAGCGATTTATATATAGACAGTTTAATATATGTAGACATATTTTGACCTATTCTACTTAAATAACCTACTTTTTTAGACATTTTATTTAGAATATGCTTTGTATTCTCTTTCAAATTTAAATGTTGATCTATAATTTCCCTAAATATTTTATACTATTTACTCTTTCTAAATAATTATTATCTATTTTTATATTAATATTGTCATAATTAATTGTGTTTAATTTATATGCACTACCAATGATTATAAATTTAGATTTACTTATATTAATACTTAAACTATTGGCACATAACCATTTATATAATAAAGACAAGTCTTCATTTATTTTCTCCTTCGTGTCATTTAAATCATTTCCACTGACATACAACATTGAGTCATCAGCAAACAAATGTAATTTACTGTTTTTGGTCCTTAGCATAATGTCATTAACATATAAATTAAAAAGTAACGGTCCTAATATTGTTCCTTGTGGTACACCATATTTAGTAGTTGTTGTCCCATTTAACTTTACACTTTGGTATCTGTCAGTCATGTATGAACGACACCATTCCAGAGCTATGCCTTTGAAGCCGATGACTTCCAATTTCTTCAGTAGTAATTGTCGGTCTATGGTCTCAAAAGCTCTTCGGAAATACAAAAACACAGCCAGCACCATTTTGCCACTGTCCATTTCCCTCGATCAATTATCACAAATATTGACCAAAACTGTTTCACCAGAGTGTGATTTCTTGAAACCTGACTGGTTCAATGATATTATACTGTTTGTATTACAATAACTATCAATTTGTTTTTTAACGCACATTTCCAACACTTTTTCGTATGATGGCACTGTATTTATAGGTCTGTATTCTTCACACAGTTTCGTTCCATTGACTTTTGGGACAGGTACTCTGCCCTGTTAAGCATAGAAGTCGTATCTACATTTTTTCATGTTTTCAGCTTAGGGCGTCTACAACTTCATTACTGATGTATCTATCACTCTGTTAAGACTCCAAGTCGTATCTACGACTTGTATAGCCTATACATGCATACAATCTTTGACGTATCTGCAAAACTGCTGTATTTGTTAATTTGATTTGTCGTATCTGACAAAATTAGAAGTATATGACGTAACTACAAAAACAGTACGCAGTTACGACAAATTCCCTTAACAACTTGTTACTTACGACAATTTACAGTAACAGTACTAAGCTTATTCTAACCTCAATATTTTGTGTTCCTGCGTGATGTCAGAGGTGTCAGTTTTAGCTAGTAATTTTTTGTGAAATAAATTTAAACAATAAGAGTTCCTTGACTCTTTTGAGATATTTTTGTGGTAAGTTGTATTTTCTGCTTGGTGAGTGAAGGGTTTTGCAAATAAGGATTATTTTGTAGATTAAGATACAACGCATACTTACCTTATGCAATAATGAATCCACAAAGTAGATCTTTTAAAATGTTATTAGCGCTAAATAAAGCACAGAAAGATAAACTAAAAGACCAAAAACGTGATTTGAAAGTATTAAGAAATAACAGAACTTTAAGTGATAATAATCCGGATACTGTTAATGATTCAGACTATAATATTCCTAGTGATGATTCAGGCAGTGAAACTTCCGAAACCGAAGCTTCTAAACTTAACTGCAATCGTTCTAGTGTATATAATTTACAAAAACAAGAAGAACCCAGACCAAACGTCATTATCTTAAGTAATGTTAGCTTCACAAGTTCAGAGAATAAGGTTGAACTGCATAATAAAAATCTTAATAACAGCAACACTGTATGGCAAGAGAGCACTGTTGTTTCAAGCGATGTGGTATGCATAGAAAATGAAAGTGTTAGTTTTATCAGCGAAATATTGCAAAATATTATTGACAATGCCCTGGACAAAGTACAGCAAAAAAAATTTACTAAAAAAGGGGAAATTCGCAAAAGGAAGAAGTTTGATTTGAGCCCAACTCAAAGAAAAAAAATAAAAATAAGTGCCAAGACACAAAAACATAATGTAAAGCAAACTTGTAAAGAAAATACGTGTAAAAGACAGTGTATTAAGAGAATTAACATGCAGAGACGAGTAGAGATAAATAGAGAGTTTTGGAAACTAGATGTAAATGAGCAAAAAAACTTTATTTTACACAGTGTCTCTCAACAAAGTACAAAAAGAAAAACTACTGATTATTGTCTTATCTCAAGGAGATCTAATACTTACTTTTATTTTTTAAAAGATGCAGGAGGCAGTAAGCAAAATGTATGCAAAACATTTTTCCTAGGAACCGTGGGATATGACAGTAAAAATGACAGAGTAGTAAGGGATGCACTAAATAAGACAAATTGGAAAGTAACAGTTTAGCCGAATCTACAAGGAAAGCACAGCAAGCTGAAATTTGATAGAGATTTAATAATCAAACATATAGAATCATTTAGACCAACTATCGCTCATTATCGTCGTGAACATGCGCCAGAGAGACGCTATCTTCCCTCCGATATTAATATTACAATGATGTACAACAACTTTCGATCAACGTATCCAAACATTCAGTTTTCATATTATTTATATAGAGAAGTAGTCAGCAGCTTGAAAATATCTTTTGTAAAATTGGGACACGAGGAATGTTGGGTTTGTGAGTCCTTCGAGTTACACTCAAAGTTGACTTCCCATAAAAAGGATGTCTTAGACGGCAACTGCGACGAATGTAAGAAATTTGCTTCCTACAGGAAAAAGTACACTGCAGCTAGAAAACACTATCAGGAAGCTTGTTCTAGTACCACAGATGATCAAGTAATTGCATCTGCAGATCTCCAAAAGGTAATCTCACTAATATAAAAATTTAAGAAGTTAATTTAATCATTTGATTGTAGGTGATAATGCTTCCAAGAATGGAAATGTTTAAGGAGGTGATTTTTACACCTCGAATAATCGCATTTAACGAATGTTTTGTTATAACTCGGCAAAAACAAACACTTCCAACGGCGGTTATTTGGCACGAAGCCATATCTGGCCGATCTTCCCAAGATATTACCAGCACGTTCTATGCATTTTTATTATCAATTCGAGATGCCAGACATGTTACTTTGTGGTTGGACAATTGCTCCTGTCAAAACAAAAACTGGACAATATTTACTTTTTTTGTTCATATTGTGAATTCAGCAGAAGTTTCTCTTGAATCACTTAGGGTGAAATATTTTGAGCCAGGGCACACGTTTATGGGGGCCGATTCCTTTCATCACCAGGTTGAGCGATGTCTCAAACGAAAAGGTAAGGTCTACGATTTTAAAGATTTCAGTGACGCAGTAAAAGAAGCTGCCAGTAATGTAAAAGTTATTAACATGTGCGTAGGCGACTTTTATAATTGGGAAAATGGCACATCGCAATACAAACTAAATAAAATATCTGCTCGCCCTTACCTCAATGAGATGGTAGAAGTTACTTTTTTAAGAGGGAAACAAACACTGTTGTACAAGACAGATTTTGACGCTGTGCAAGAACAGGAACTAAATTTTTTAAATGCTAAAATGGCTAAGCAAGGTGTGCCAAAACCTTCACCAAAAAACATCCCACGAGGAATTACCGCAGAAAGAAGGGATCTTATACTATCCAAACTTTGTACTACAATGCCAATGAACAGAAAGACATTTTGGGAGGATATTCCTATTTCAACCGAAGTTCGAGATTTAGATGATTAAATTTAATGACTGTTTTTGATATGCAATAAGAATACATTTGGATTTTGTAATACTTCTTTGTTTTTGTAATAGAGTTAATAGTTTTTTAATAAAGTTGATTAAGTTTTGTGTAGATATGCTTTTTCCGTACTCTGCTAACACTGGTATAATGTTAGTAATAAATGTCGTATCTATCAAAACTCTAATTTCTGCTTGCATGTTGAAAAGATGCTTTGGCCTATAAGATTTTGCTTTGTAACAGCTTAGGAAATGTTACATTCAGTTTTCAATAAAATACTCACATTTGGTGGCATTACAAATTTTACTAAATGTGAAATATCTTGAAACAATAATTTTGTCAGTTACGACTTCTATGTTTAACAGGGCAGACTATATATGATATTTTCCAGTATTTAGGAAATACCGCTGACTTCATTGACGTATTTATTATGTCTAGTATTCTATTTGCTGACATCAAACAAATGTCCTTTAAAACTCTGCTTGTTATACCATCACCAGGAACGTCTCCTGTACCTTTTAGAGATTTAATTACATCTTTAATTTCTTTCATAGTTACATTTTCAAATTTACAAAATTCCGGATGCTGCGGTATGTCACGCAAAACTTCATTTTCCCTATCAATATTTTGTCTTTGTACCCCATCTACTAGTGTATCTATGCTTGCTACAAAGTACTCAGTAAACTTTTCAACAATTTCCCTTTCACATGATTTTTGAAAGTACTATATCTGCTAAGCTATATGTTACGGTAGGTTGATATTATGCTTATAACTTGATAATATAGCAACTTGAGATTTCATCTTAAGAAAATGTCAAAAATCAAAAACTTAATATTTATTTTGTAAATAATATATAAACATACCTTCTAGTTCTATCTTAATTCAGTAAAATATATGAACGTTAAATAAGTAAAATGATTACTTCCAAATGCGTAATTAATGATGCAGAACGGTCCAAATTACTTAAGAAAATATAAATAAATCTTACTTTTTAGATAAAGAGTAACACTGCTCTCTTTTATTTAATACCTTTATTCAGTTAACATACATTTATAAACATGAGAAACATGTCTGATTTCGCTGCTTGGTCGACGTTTCGATGAGATCTCACTGATCTTTTTCTGGACGATCGTGTCAGGTTTGCAATCAAAGAATGCGGCTGCTTGTCAGTGCGTCTATTTATATATGTTGGCTCGTCGTGTAAACTACCAATCAGAGCGTTTGTGCACGTGGTTGCTGTTGTTACCATCGGTTCCATGTTTGCGATAAACGTTGTGCGTAGTCCCGTTTATTAATATTATGCGGTGGCTTCTCAATTTCTATGACTTCTCTAGTTATCCAGGTGAACAAGTGTTCGCTCTTTGCTATTGTTTTTGTATGTTCAAATTTAATTGTGGCCTGTCATTAATCTGTGTAGGTACATTAACGATGTGGCTTCTTTTCTTAATACAGCATTTCGGTGTTCGTCTCGCCTGATAGTGATTCGTCTATCTTTTTGACCGATGTAATGATTCACAGTCGCCACATGGTATTTCCTATACTCCTGCTTGTTCTAGGGAATATTATCTTTAGAGTTAGACAACTTTTGGCTTATTTTATTGTGGGTGGTAAATTTTGTGTATATATTATGTTTCTTCAACGTTCTTATTATTTTGTCGGTTGTTCCTTTTATGTATTGAAGATATGCGTTTGTTACATCTTGTTTCTCTGCTGTAGTGCCGTTTTGACCTCACACAAAGCATATAAAAGAAGCCATAGAAAATGAGACGCGATGGCATAACAATAATAAACGGGATGACGCACGACGGTTACCGCAAACATAGAAATCGATTGTAACAAATATAACGAAAACAACAGAACGAATAAGAAATCAGACGAGAGCAGTCAACGAAGGACTGATATAAATTCCCCCACCTCTACCACACACACACGAACGCTCTGATTGGTAGTTCACACGACGAACCAACATATATAAATAGACGCACCAACAGCTAACCGCATTATTTGATTGCAAACCGAGCACGACTGTCCAAAGAACATGAGTTCGATCTCATCGAAACGTCTAACAAGCAGAGAAAGCAGTCTTTTTGGGGACTATATAACAGCGAATACAATGCGGTTCCAAATCCAGAAAATCACAACGGCATACTTCAACCAAGGAAACATCCTAGCAAATATATATACCGTAGTGGACAAATTTTAATTTGTTTACAACTCTATACTAGCTATCTATCCCATGCAGAAGATGACCTTATAATATGCAGCGATGCCTGCTTTCCAACAGTGGTGGGAGAAGCAACGCATTCGGGGATCTTCACATTTCATAGGAAACGTTTGCCGGGTGTACTTGGCAGCCTCGCTATATGTTTGTCTTTACTTTATTTCGCCGTGCTCTTTTCCTCTTCTATTTTCGTACCAGAAATTAAAATTTGTCGACTACGGTATAATATACATATATGTCGTGTATCTACTTATAATATAGTGTTGTTTATATTACATGTGTTTTTTACATATAAAAACCAAAGAGTTGACAAATTTTAAACAGACTTTTAGTGTATAATATCTGTATATTCTAACCAGCACTTAATACAGTAATGAATTATGTAATTTAATATTCTGTCATTAATCTTATATAGTGCTTTTCACCATTGCATATGACTAAGCGTTTTCTACATTTTTCGCGATAATTTTCAGTAGGACAGTACCTAAAGTGTCATGTAACTACATATATCAAAAATGCATTAAAAAAAGTGCAACTATGTTCATTCGATAACTTACTAAGATTAATTTAATATCATTATAATTCCATATGCAAAAATTTATTTTTAAATGGTATGGATATCAAGTCATGAATATCGTAAGTTGACAGTTATAAAAAAAATTGCGGATGCTTCAAACTTTTATTATAAAAACAATTCAAAAAAAAACTTACTTGTCTCTTCGGGTTGCAGGCTATTGTAATTTAAACATCTTAAGTTTTTTTTTTTAATTCCAGGAAATGTCTTCGTTATAGCAGCAATTCTTCTAGAAAGGAACCTTCAAAGTGTAGCGAATTACCTCATAGTTTCTCTATCCGTTGCAGATCTCCTGGTAGCATGTCTTGTCATGCCGCTAGGGGCCGTTTATGTGGTAAGTATTAAGCTAAAGAAACGTGGCGTTTGAATTAGTCGATTTATTTGAAGAATATTTTTCAAGATAAGTCTAAAATAATTTAATGGGCGAGAAAAAGTGTGATATGGTAGGCTTTTATTGATTATATAAAAAATGTACATTAAATTTTAAATAATAATTATTTTACTAGTATTTGTATAACTTTAATAACCATAATAATTTAGAATAAAAATCAAACCTAACCGGATGTTAAGTAATAGTAGTTTATACAACGAGTCAATAATGACAGTTATTATTCCCGAGAGCCGAATTTACGAACCGAGCCGTGAAGCGGCGAGGGAGTAATTCGGCTCGAGGGTATAATAGTCATTATTGCGAGTTAGTATACACTACTTTATCTACGACTAACTGAAGATTACTAAAAAAAATTAAAATAATTAAACGAAAATGTCAGATTACTATATCGATATGACGATTGACGGTTAGACAGTTAGTAAAATGGCCGAACTTGTCTATCGTTACGGCAACGTTAGTAACGTTATGTTCTTTTTCTACTCCCATACTTTAATTGTATTATTAGATATGCCGAACCTGTACTATAATGATGTTCATTACGATACAGATTTTCATTATGTTACAAGTTTATATCCAATATGAATACAGATTTTTCATTACGATACAAGTTTATATCCAATAGGAATGCGACATTTCAATATTCAAACAATATTCAATATGGCGACTGCATATCTGACAGATATACAAATTAAATAAATGTGACAGTTCTCTGCAATTTACAAGTAAGTACTTAAAATTTGTGCTTTTTTGAAAATATAAACGGTAAAAATGAGGGATAATGACAGTAAAATGTGATAATTGACTTCACCAGAAATTATGGAACAAGCCTTAGTAGCCACGAACAATTTATTACCAGCCAAATTCACAAAAACGTACGGAAAATTTTAACCACAATTTATGAAATGGGTTGTTCAAAAAATATGTTTTATTATGGGGTCGTAGAAAAAATAGTGTATGCAACTCGCATTTAATGGCTATTAAGACACTCGCATTCATTACAATACTCGGCTTCGCCTCGTATTGTAATTCTCTTACTCGTGTCTTAATAGCTATCATTAAATGCTCATTGCATAATATACTATTTATTGGCGAGATGTAGGGAATAATGGTAACGTTATGTCTCATTATTCCCTGGTCGCATTTCATTTTTCCTCTGGGTATTATGAGTCCTATTATTAACCAATAGTGATTAATATAATACATACTTTATTGTTTAGTCGTCGATAAAACATTTTTATGTGTCCTTCTGATTTTTCTTGCTAGAGTTGCTTTTTGGTTGATGAATATTCTATTTCACTGTCTATACTTTTTCCATAATTTAAGTATACACCAAACTTAATAATATTTTTACGTTTCACGTTATATTTCTTTATCTCGTAGTTATATTAGGCAAAATTTCAATTTATAATTTGACCTGACGAAATCAAAATTATTTAATTTCTGTTTATATTAGTTAGTTTTCCAATGAATATTAATCCAAATTAGTGTTAAATTGAGCGTGCGAAAACTTTACAAATTAAATTTAACAAGTAATTATGAAGTATTTATTTCCGCTTATTAGTGGTATTAATTACGCACGATACTGTTCATTCTCTGAATATAACAATACATTTTCTAAAATCGATAGCAGTACCTCCCAAAAATTTTACACCATTATTATAACGAAAGAAACAATATGCAAAAGTAAAATCTTGGTATTTTTTATCTTCCTAGTTTAATATAAAACAAACACTACAAAGTTGATATCAGTTCCCATTATTTAAATTCAACTATGGAATAATTTCTTTAAATCACGAAATTGATTGTAGAAAATTTACATTCGCTATGTTTTTGGTTAAGAATAATGAGGGTAGGTTGATACATATAAAAACTATGATACCAAAGAGATTTTATTAAGTACTCGAAATCTTTATAACATTTTAAATACATATGATTTAAATAGCCAAAATTTAAATTCAGTCGTTTCTTCTTCAAAGATATTATTTAACTGAACGACTGTATTAATCCTTATTTAGGACTTTTTTTTTTGTCAACAAAATTAAATTAAATATCCTTCACCTGTTCTTCCTGACAATATTATAGACAAACTTTGGATATCAAAAGACATCATATTCTAGTTCTATACATGTCATTCCATGCCTAATTTTATACTTTATATTCACTGTGTTATGAGATATTTACATTTAAGTATTGGATATTTATGTCAAATGTTAGGCATGCTTATTTAATAAATACATCTGCGACGTAATATCTTGGCATATGGCAATATGGCATGTATATACTGCTTCTAGCTGAAAAATATTAATCGATCTTTTTCTACAAGAGTTTGTTAAAGAAATAGTTTCGAATATTGCATAACATAAATATTTGTAATTATTATTTGTTCTACATTTATTTCTGCACTGTCTTCTCTATATTCCTCTCCATTCAACAGCTATCCTAAATATTCCATTAAAAATCTTCTCTTCTTCTGTGGGAAGTTTTCCTTTCTTATCTTTGAAACATACGTTTTTGGTTTACATTTTGCAGTCGTAGGTATATATTTTTCTTGACTCTTTTGTAGTTGTCTTCTCTTTCTTCCAAACAGTTTTAGTGAAATTTTGACGTTTTCTTCTCCAATACTCTTTTGGATTTTGTTCTGTAATTTTAACCTATTTCTGATATGTAGTTCTGCTTTGCATTCTGTACCAAAAAGGAGATTATCCAAAAGGTGAATAATGACAAAAACCCAGGAAGCAATGGTATACTTGCTGAGTATATAAATATGTGTGGCCAAAGATGGTATACAGAAACCAATAAGGGATATATGAAAAACAAGGATTGGAAACAAACTATGGTTTGACCCCACTGGTGATATGGCTTATGAGATATTACCTATGTATATATAACTATGAGTGGAAAAGACTGAAACCATAATCGGAGATTACCAAAGTTGATTTGGCAATGGAAGATGCACAAGTTACCAGAACAGGAGTTATATATGACGAATGGCGTTATTATTGCTTCTAATGAATTAAGAGACATTACGTTCTATCCGGCTTCAGCGGGGTTGATTGCTGATTACTTGACTGATCGTAAACAAAGCGTTATCTTGGAAGGTAGGCAGTCTCAGACGTTGCCTGTGAGACTCGGTGTCTCTCTATACTCAATCATTAAACTTTTACTGTTTGCCATCTACACTAGCAATTTGCCAAATGTAATTAAACACTCACGTTATCATATGTATGCGCATGATATCCAGAAGTACAAATCATTTAGTCCTGACGTTTGGTGGCAAACTCGAAAAATCAACTTATTCTACACTTAAAAGAAAACCAGATAGAAAAGGGGCTCACAAATAGAAACTGAACGCTGAAGTTAATAGATTCACATATCTGGGAGTTGTATTTCAGAAGAAACCGAATATTTCCAAAAAAATACAAGCAAGGATAATGGCATAGAATAGATGCATATACGCACTAAAGTTGTAGGTATAGGAAACTAAGGTGCCGAGGAAAATTTTCGAAGTTATAAGATAAACTACATATGGTTCAGATGAACAAAAAGAAATAAAACAATTCTTTATACGTACCAACAAATATATTAGAAGTGGTAAGAAAACAAAGACTTGATGGCTGGAGCATATGGAGAAAATGACTAAGGATAAGTTTCCAGAAAGTTGATGGTGAGCGAAATAGGTGGAAAAAGACGGAAGGTTAGACTAAAGACTAAATCAAAAGTAACAGAAGAAGACTTAAGAAAGATGAGCATTGTTGAATTGATAAGAAAAGCGAAAGACATAAAGGAATGGGAAACGTAACTAATCAATCCATAGGCCTCTAGAGCTACACATATGATGATAATAGTTTTTTTTTAAAGAAACAGGACTTTAGATACTGGGAATCTATAGCATCTATATTTGAATTTTTATTAAGATAGCAAATATTGAATGAAAAATGGGTCTTTTAATAAAAACAATAGTGGACGTAATTGCTTTCATAGTCGTCAACCTGTATATTTTGCTTCTGTCGAATAATGCTTAATGAAAAATAAAAACTATGTACTTTTTATTGTTTTCTTTTTCTATTATAAGCTGTACATACTGACTGTGTAAGAGTTGTTAGAAAAAGAAGTTTGAAGCTTAAAGGCAAGTTACGTAATATGCTATTATAGTACAGCGAAATTCAAATAAATTATTTATGTGGCTTCAACAATATGAAATTTTAGGCATGTGTCGCCTTTTTCATATAATGTTTGGCAAAATATTCTAATTATTGGTCCTTTTTACATAGGATATCCGTACGGCTTCTTTTCCAGTTACTTATTACTTATATACTATATTAATGATATTTGGAACTTGTATTTTTTGAAGTCTAATGGAATAAATTGATTTATGTTACGCTCAACAGTGTAAATTACTTTTATTATGCATTATGCAATAGCATAAGAGCAAAGATGATACATCTACGTTCATGGTATATACAGGGAAAGAAGAAATCTATCAAGAAATCTAGAGCACATTCTAAAAGTGTGGCATGCTAACATTTTATTTACTAATTAACAATATAAATTGTTAAGCAGAGTTGTGTGTGATAAGTTTTCTGATGCTACTATTGAAATTTACTTCGCATGTTGAATAGTACAACGGTTATAAAAGTTTTCTATAACACTAGAAGATTCATGTGCATTAATGGATATGCCAGACAGATTTTGGGAACACACTACGTTTTGTCTGAATTCCTGTTGCTTCGCATTGACTGACACGTACGGTGATATTCGCTATATTATTTTCTTTACACTAACTTAAAAGTGCTGGTCTTGTTTTTAATAAATACGTCGAGACTTTGGTGGCAAAAGATTTTGTAAATTGTCTTTTGCTATTTTTGCGAATCTCTGGGGGCATGCAATTATTTATTTCGTCTTGAACGCGTGCGGAAAAATCATGTCTTATGAAACTTGTATTTTAAAATACTATTAAATTATTTACTTTATTCGTATGTGACTGAAAAACCACCCAGCAGAAATAAATTTCTTAAAAAAAATTATACATATTTATGTTCACAACTGGCCCTTGTCGACGGACATTTACTACATTCGTAAAGACTCCTCCGGCCGACGGAACTCTCAGTTTATACGGGCATGACCACCGGCGGTCATTTAACCATAGCGTTTTTAAAAACGCTGCTTCTAATGTCAAATTTTACAATTAATTTGAATTCACGCAGGAGTGGAAATTGTAAAACGTAAAAATCGCTAAAATGCAAATGGCGACGGTGTAAATCAATCACCTACTTGCAGAGTATATGGCAGTTGGCTTTATTATACTATTTTTTCCAGCATAGAAAAAGGGCATTTCAACTGACAATTAAATTTTAGACGAAGTATATACCGTATATGCATTATTTTAATCGTGGTCACGGTTCTGTTTCGTAAATGGTGATTATATGAACAGTCATGAGCAGTAAAAAGTAAACAAGTACTGTTACGGACTTCATAAAAATACGGAGTAGCATCTCTCTATTCCATCTTAATAATAATAATAATAATAATAATAAAAATAGTAATAATAATAATATATTTCGTTCGGAAGTGAACATTGACACGTCAATAAACATACATAAAGGATACAAACATAAAAACAAATATATAAACATCAACATATCAAATATTAGAAATAATCAACTCAATAAAATTACAGACATTAATTTAAGTATTCATTTGAACTATAAAAACAGTTTTCATGTAAATACCCTTTAAATTTACGCTTGAAAATCGCGGATGAACCAGCGCTTTTTAAATGATCCGGAAGCCTGTTGTAGAAAATAATAGCTATATATCGAGGACTCCCCTCAAAATGACAGGTCCGATGAAGGGGTACTAGCAGATCTCGTGAGGAAGAATATTCTATACCTCTCCGTGGTATTAATTGAGAGCCAGCCAATATGACCATTAGGAAAAAAACGTATAAGAAAATCATTTGAACGGCATTGTATAAACCGCCCGGACACTGATAGTATTTTTATGATTTTTTGAAAGCTGCTCTGTTCGCGAGAACGGCAATGTTCTGTTTGTTGAAGTATAGTTTTGTATAGTTTATAATAGGTAAATATTAGAAAATGCAGACTATGGTGACTGGTGGAATATTATAATTTCTTCAATGACGAATCAAGTAGCATTTATTCGTTTTTTCTCATAAGAAAACAAAATATTAAATAGGATATTTTAGAAACATGTACCATCTCAGACATATATAGCAAGCACTGAGACAGACGAAATACCAGCTGAGCAAGTTATACAAACATCTCCATTCATTGCATGTTATGTAAATATTTGCATATGGAAATAAAAACTGTCCCATTTATTTAATATGCAAGAACATTAAAGAATACGATTTTCTCTTACAGACCGACTTACACTGACTGGAACTAATAAACTGGTTACTTTTCACCGCACATGACCTAGCTATTGTATGGAATATATACTTGTATCATTTTATTTGCACCATTTTAAATTATGTACCTACTATTAATAATAATAGTTTTTTTTTGGAATATTAGCTTTTAAGGAATGCATAACCATAATTACGTTAAATTATTGCATTTTCGGAATATATTCTAAATATTGCGGTACAAAATTACAAGATAATTATTATAAAATGATCTCTTACAAGATTCACGTTATGAATTTCTAAGTATTTGATAAAACAGTTATGTACCGAATCGACTATTTCATATTTTTGCTGCCATTATTAACCAAGGCAATTATTTTACAGATTACAGAATAGAGATTACTGCATACAGATTACAGTTACGGCCATTATAAATAAGCCCCTTTCAGCAAAAAGGAACACAAATATTTACTGTTTTCGTTTTAACTTTCTTTTTGTACAAAATTTGTTTAAGAACATCCGCGATTCGTGTCAGAGTTCTGTTTATTATTATTACAAAAATCTGGCCTGTGTATCATGTATTAAGTCTGAATTTTTTGATATGCATGAACGATAACCAAACAGATTCAACATATTTCAAATTGAGAAAATAACCTTGAACTTAGAATGAAAATACATCCTTTCTTACGTTTATTACTTTTTTTCAAAAAAAAAAGAGAATACACGATCAGTCTTATTCCAGTGAACAATTTATCATTCTTTCCAGAAAAAAAGAACTAATCAATTTGTCGATACATCTTTCAATGCTTACTCTTCTTGCAATACTTCCTTTTTATATTTTTTTTAAATATATTTTCTGTGTGTATTTCTATAAATACGGATATTGATTATTTCTACAATTACTTATCGACAAAATTAATTTTCTCTCCTTTATTTCGTGCTTTAATCTGAAAACTAGGGTCACATAAATAAAGAGAAAGAGAACGATCTCTCACGGCATCTCATGAATTTCATTTGAGGGTGTAGGATTCACTCTGTGAGAATAGAAACCTCTCTGATGCAATATTCATTTGAGGAATGAACTGAAGTGAAAGACGGAGGGAGATCCGTAGCTTATACCACTTTAACTTAATTCAATTATACTAAAAAGTCCTCCTGATATTACTCTGTATGATCTAGATTTGCATTGTAAATTGTCTTGTACTTTAAAATTCGGGTGTTATTTGTATTACATATATTAAATAATAACTGAAACGAAACTTTTAATGAGTACTAATATAGTTAAATACATCTGCATAGATTGCGTAATGCGCAAAATTCAATATACACTGGCGAGCAAAAAATTCGGGCCACTTTAATATTATACCAGTACGGAGCGCAAAGGAAGGTATGGGCAATGCTGAGAAGAAGGGAACAAGACATAACAGAATACGCACAGACACAACAGATAGACGAAGATACATGAAGGGGGCACTTCGAAGTCTCGAACACAATAAAAATAACAGCCCTGATGACAACATAAACCGCATATAAGATTAAAATCAGGAAAGCATCGGGCCTGGACTACACACCCAATGGTCTATCAAAGTATGGCAGGGAGTGCCTTATGAATGGGCTGACAAATCTTTTCAATAAAATCTTCACAGCCAAAACATTCCGAGTGAATGGAAAAAAGAGCATAACCGTGCCAATATTCAAAAAAGGAGACATAAAGTCTCCTGAAAATTATAGAGGCTTAACTATGTTGAATTCAGTTATGAAAGTAATTACCAAAATCATGGAGTCGATGATCAGCGGCTATATATGTACTAGTTGGATTTTCAATCTCTCCGAGCTTGAACCCCGGCTCCTTTTCACCCGCTTACAGCTCTATTACAATTTCCTATAAAACGCGAGCATTGCCATGATGCTTTTTATAATGTCCGACTTTCTAAACTTTTGACGCGCCTTGTATATACGTCTAATTTAATTTTTTACACAAACTGTCATTGCGTCAGAAGGTAGTTGACGTTTATTCGTTCCCACAAACTTCAAAAATCTATTGAGAGACCTACTTGTCAAATTGAATGTCACTGTTGGCATAAGTAAATGTATCTATTGTGTGTAATTTTTTTTTGGATTAAGGGCCATTTTTATATTATAAAAACTCGTTATTGTTATTATTATACTTACATGTGATAGTACACTTTAATTTTGTTGACAATTTATAGTAATATAATATCCTTTAGCATATTCTTTAGTGCTTTCGTATTTGATTTTCTCCATCTATACATTTGCCTGTCTTTGATATTTCCAATTTTTTAATAAACGCAAGTCTGTAATTTTAAAATGTTTTTATATTCACCTTGTAGCGTTATAATTACTTCCATCTTACTTTACGAAAAGGCTCGTGTTGCCCATCTCTCTGTCTTCTAAATGTCAGTTCTTTGTGTTCATCCCTATCTATCTGATAATTATGAATCGGGATTCGTGTGACAATATTACGCATTATTTGTAAATTAATACCTTTCATTGTTATTAGAAAATCTCGATCGATCACAAAATTAAAACTTCTCCGTAAAGCTGTCAAAATCATACGTCCGTTTGAATTCACGACACGTTATCGTCAACTTATCATTGCGAATTTTTTTAACCACATCCCCCTGCAGAAATGCTTTAAATGAGTCGTACCTTCGACAGCGAAAGACTTGGCACGTGGACACTGCACTCAATCGTCGCGGAAAAGTCCTCTCTTTTGGTTTCCAACCCTCTTTCGGCACTCTAAATCTCGACGGCCTGAAATTTCTACGTCAAAGTGAAACTTCTGCAATTCTTCCGTGTGCCTGTCATACCTGACATTTTTACAATTTTTATCGGTTGTCTCGGGAATTTGTCATAACGTAAGCCATTTTTCTGTTACAACAGCACGCTCCCCTTTAGAAGCCCATATCTCTGCACACGCTCCACTAAGAAGAAAAATCTCTCCGTCGAGGAGCGGTTTAAAGTCGCCCGTACGCCCACGCCAAACGACAGCTTTTAATTCCCCGTATCCAGAGAGGAGTTCTTCCCCCCTAATTCTAGTCGATTTTGACGGTTCGGTTAAGCTATTTCAACCAAGGCGATTAGAGTGGGCCACTCGAACAGCTTTTAGTATGCATAAAATATCAGAAGAACAACAAGGGTTCAGGAAGAATAGATCAACCCTGGATGCTATATTCATAATGAGGCAAATCGTGGGAAAATCTATTAAATACGGAAAACCGGCCTTCATGTGCTTCATCGATTTAACAAAAGCCTTCGACAGAGCTAGGCTGAGTGACGTAGTCAACATACTAATACATAAACATGTGCCAAACAACCTAATGGAAATTATGAAACAGCTTAATCTCCACACATCGACTCACATTTCGATCGAAAGACAAACGGTCAAACGAAATACTAACACCGACAGGCATTAGACAAGGTGACTCGATGAGTCCTCTACTATTTAATGTAATAATGGACTAAATAATAAAACACATAACGGAAAACGGAAATGGATACTAATTATCAACAAGAAAGATTAAAATTGTAATACCGCTCGTCCGTAGAAATTACGCTGTTAAATTGCAGTGATCATTTTATTTGTCTGGTTTGAGTGATTTTTTTTTGACGTAATTTCAGTTTAATGGGCGCGATAGATTAAATCTATATCTGGTGAATTTCTTTTGGTTTTCCGTTGAGTAGAATTAATCTTAATGTGTGTCGTTTTTCCCTTGATTTATAGCTTCTAATTTCCTGAGGAATTTCTCGTCTATTTCATCGTTAAAGACTGGGAATTTTAAAAACCACATGGTGACCTCCATGTTGTGTATTGGAATTTTGGGAATTTTATGTAATTGTTCGTTAAGCAGACATCTTAATTACCCAGCCAGTTGTGCTAAGAACCTTGGCTGTCCTTACACAAGAGTACTTTCCTTGGAGTTCCGACTAGAAGAATATTTTCAGTATTCTTCCTACTAGATAAGTAAGATAAGTCTTTTACGTTGCTATTTTTATCTAATCATTTGAGCGTTAATTTGTAAATTACCGATAGCAAAATTGTGTGGCTCATATTTTAAATTAATTATTTAATATCAGAGGTTCTTGCTCTATAACATATCGTTAGAAAAGGCCTTCCGTATTGTGGAGCTCCTAAGAATGCATGGCCCTCTATGACAAATGTAGCAACAATTTTCAAGTAATCCTTGTAAAATAAAATATGAATTATGATTACACCAAATTTTAAAACCACAACTTATAATATCCTATCTACATTATTTGTAATATTAGGCATAGTAAGTGAAAGCAATTTTCATAAATGTTACTATATCGGCAGCACGTTTAGGAGAATCACCAATAGGCTGGTGTGAGGGGGGGGGGGGAGGCGCATGCCGACTTGCAGTGTTAATGTTAGGAATCTCACGGCTAGACTTATGTGGATCAGTTTTTACAAATTGACTCCAAACATTTCTATCTATATTTCTGTACATGCGTGTATCATTGACTAAGGACCATACAGATTTAATTGCAAAAAATTGGATGACTTAACTCATGTCGTTTTACAATCAATATATTCTAAATAGAATTATTATTTAGTTTATAATACAAATACAAATTTAACTAACTAATTGTCTTATTGGCGATTGCATGTGATATTTTCTATTTCTTTCAGATAAGCAATAATTGGATAATGGGTCCAGAATTATGTGACATGTGGACATCGATAGATGTACTTTGTTGTACTGCATCCATACTCCATCTCGTCGCAATAGCTGTGGATAGGTAAGACTTTAATTGTGATACCAGCACAACTTCTATATTTGCCAATTTCCTTTCAATGTACTAGTGAAAAATAAATGTTGATGTGGTTTTAATGTTGTGTAATAGTCTTTTAGCTACAAATTATATTTTTATTTTTCGTTTTGATTTTAAATTAAACTAAATTGATTAAATAAAGAAAAAGTCTAAGAATAACAAGAAACACAAAAAAAAACTCACGGATAATAGCTTTTGAACTACATTAACCCTTAACGCTAGGATAAATTTAACTCAGGTATGCCCAACACTATTTTTTTTCTAAAATATATTTTTTGTAATACATAGTACTATATCAGTTGTTGAGGCTCACTGTTGACAAAAAATATTTTTAAAAATCCTACTTTTTAGTAATAGTCACAAAGAGGTCGATAGTGGGAAAAGAGACGACAATAAAGTATTTTTTGTACCAGTAGTAAAAAATGAGGTGTGGCCACCACACGACTTTCTTATACGTATGAGCGTTTCAAACTATACAATTTTAAGAATTTTTTTATACAAAACTTATCAAAATCCTATTCTAGGTACTTTCATTCGCTTAATAAATCGCTATAGAATGCATACTTTGCAAGATATTATCAAAAATGTGCTCCTCGCTAAGAGTAAAAGTGCTACTTCCGGGCCGAATTTTGAAATTTCATATATACAAAAAATATTGCAAATCCAGTTCTAAATACTTTTGTACTCTTGATAAATATATATAGAATGCATAACTTACGACATATTTGCAAAAAATCGTTATTCGATAAGAGTAAAAGTGGTACTTCCGGTCTGAATTTTTAATTTTTTTTTTATACAAAAGATATTGAAAATTATGTTTTAAATACTTTTATACCCGTAACGTACTTGTCTAAAAAGCATGACTTGCGAAATATTCGCAAAAAACTGATTTTCGATAAGAGTAAAAGACCTACTTCCGGTAGGAATTTCGAAAAACTTTTTAAATAAAATTATTCTCAATTTTAAATTTAAGTATATATGAATTCTTTATAAATTTGTTTAAACTTAGTAGTTGACGAAATATTCGCAAAATTCCATTTTTTCGCTGAAGTAAACTGCTACTTCCGGTCTACCGATTTTACTGAAAAACTAATCAGATCTCAAGAGGGAGATTATACACGTAAATACAAAATTTGGAATTGATATCTACAGCGGTTTGGCCGCTATCGTGGTCACACACACAGAGCCAGACACACAGAGCCACAGACATTTTTTAAAAACCACTTTTTCGGTATCAGGGGACTTCAAAACGTGGACATCTGCAAAAATCTCGAGGTCGAAAATTTTCATCATCACAATACTTCCTTATACTACGTATAAGAAAGTAAAATCATAGCATTTTACTTTCTTATACGTAGTGTCCACGTTTTGAAGTCCACTGATACCAAAAAAGTGGTTTTTAAAAAAATGTCTGTGTGTCTGTGTCTCTCTCTCTCTCTGTGTGTGTGTGTGTGTGACCACGATAGCGGTTAAACCGCTGGAGATATCAATTCCAAATTTTGTATTTACGAATATGATCTCCCTCTTGAGAACTGATTAGATTTTGAGCAAAATCGGCAGACCGGAAGTAGTAGTTTACTTCAGTGAAAAAATCGAAATTTGCAAATATTTCGTCAATTACTAAGTTTAGACTAATTTATAAAGAATTCATAAGTATTTAAAACTTAATTTCCAATATCTTTTATATAAAAAAAATTTCAAAATTCGGACCGGAAGTATCACTTTTACTCTTATCGAATAACGATTTTTTGCAAATATGTCGTAAATTATGCATTCCATATACATTTATGAAGAGTACAAAAGTATTTAGAGTTGGATTTGGAATATTTTTTGTATAAATGAAATTTCAAAATTCGGACCGGAAGTAACACTTTCATACGTATAAGAAAGACGTGTGGTGGCCACACCTCCTTTTTTACATATCAGAAAACGCCACGGAATGTCAATTCTTCACCAGAACTAATAACAGGTAAATAATGAGCATATTATTGACCTAAGTGAATAATGACAACAAATAATGCAACTGCCGCAACCATACAATCGCAGTAGTATGTCAAGTTGTCAACCGTCAAAATTCATCATCATCGTCGATTTATACCATAAATCATACTTAAAATCTAAATCTTATAAATGCTTGACTACTTAGATAACATAAATATATATAAATAACAGTATTTCAGGTTAACAATAGCAAAATATGTATAATAGTATAATATGGAAACAATATAACTCGTAACTATTACCGACGTAAAGAATTATTTAATTTATTTATAAAAATTAATGGTGCAATTATGGCATGTCAAATTTATTGATGGTTCAATTCTATTTGATTGTATTATTAATTGAGTTAATTCCATAAGTATTTACGATATCTTCAGTCGAAATAGATCCTGATTGTACTGCTAATGTTGATGGAATTTGATTCATATCGAAAATTCCCGTATTTATTGCAGGTGTGGTTGCGTGAGTAGATGTAGATAGACCTTGTAACATACATGCTATATTTTTTTATTTACTGGGGAATCCTCGATATAACCTTCAGCTACAGTAGAAGATTACCAACCACCATTTTGTTTTAACTGAAGGATATTACCACCATTTACAGATAAAAGTGTAGCCGAGGTTCTACGGAAACTATGACCAGTATATAACTCTGGATTTCGTAAATTTAAGTAAAGGGCATTTTTTTTTGGCATCTGTCCTATTGTGGTATGTCCAATGTTTCAGGCCAAGTGTAGCTTTCAACATTGAATAATGCACCCATAAAGTCGAGGCTTTTTATTTTTTGAATATACTTGAAAATATGCCAGAAGTACGTTTTCAGAAATTACTATTGTATTTTTGAAATTACACCATTTTTTAAATTCTGTATTTGTTTTCATGTATAAGTGTTTAGATTTATGCGGAAACAAATTCTCAACTGCCTGTTCTGCAATCTCGCGCATTTCAGGTGGTGTAAATCTACTCTTCAGTCATTATAAATGGAATGAAAAATAATCTAATAAATACTTGGCTTTTAGTTTCAGCATTTATGTCAAAACTTATTTGTCAACATCAAAATATATCCTACTTATTTGTTTATATGAAGTTTTATTACAAGGACATTCTTACATATATGAGTAAATTTATTCATAATTATTAAGGTTTCAAGATCCAATTAGACTACTGGTACAAAAAATAGTATATATACTACGGTTGAGAAGACTATTATTGTCCTTGTGGTTTAAATTTCTCGGAATTTAATCTCGTCACTCGGGCAATAGTAGTAATCTTCTCAACCTTAATATGTAATACATATACTATTTTTATTTTATGTTATGTTTATTAATTTATTGAACTATACAATAATTCTTGAGTTATTCTCCGTTGTTTTGTAATCATGCGATCCGCAGTTTTTCGCCGAATTGTGACTCTAATGGACAACCATTCTATGGATTTTTTACACTTGAATACGAAGGAGATGATATCACTATTTAACTTATAATTACGAAACGTAATTAATTACTTTTGTTTTCTGTCGTATCATACTGTTATAACTAGTATATCTTTAGCTCATTCCAATTGATATTTTGAATAAACATGATAGAAACTTGTAGAAATGTATTTTCTATGGAGTTTTGAGTATGATATTGACTAGTTAATTAAATACTAAACTGAAATTCCAAGAAATATGCAATTAAACTAGAATAAAGCCTGAACAACAGGTATTGACTCTAATTAACAGGTTAAACATCAGATAGGTCTGCTAGAGTGTTTATATGTAATCTGCTTTCTTGTACTTACATTTTGAAATAATCTGTGTACGAATGAAGACTGAACTCCAAAAGTAGCTTTTGAGTCTCTAGTCAGCTTTGTTGCCAGTCTTTAGTCAGGCTAAAGTGTGAAGAAAAATCAAACAATTCTCCATTGGGCCAATACTTGTTATTCTGACTAAACCCGCACATAGTTTAATAGCATATTTCCATGAATTTAAAAACATCTCAGTAGGGTACTTATACCGATTCTGGAGCCTCCTCCCCCTCTCACCCAGCTCCCCCTCACCCCCCTCGCCCTAGTGGCGCCCTCTGCCAACCCAACTGATGTGGCGCCCCATCGCGGTCGCCAACCCAACTAAAAATTGCAGATTTCATCATTACCAACCCAACTAAAAATTGCAGATTTCATCATTACCAACCCAACTAAAATTGCAGATTTCATCATTACCAACCCAAGTGATGTGGCGCCCCCTCGCGGCCTCCAACCCAACTAAAAATTGCAGATTTCATCATTACCAACCCAACTAAAAATTGCAGATTTCATCATTACCAACCCAACTAAAAATTGCAGATTTCATCATTACCAACCCAACTAAAAATGGCAGATTTCATCATTACCAACCCAACTGATGTGGCGCCCCCTCGTGGTCGCCACCCCAAAATGGCAGATTTCATCATTACCAACCCAATGTGACGCCCTCTCACAGCCACTAACCAAGAAATGGCATCTCTCATGATTACCATAATGCAGCATCCTCTTACGGTCACTAGCCAAACTAAGGTGACGTCAGACAAAATGGCGGACCATCAAGATGGTCTTTGCTTCTAGAGAATTCCTGAATAAATTACCAGGCTTGCTATCGCGCTTCTCAATGTACTTCAAACAGGTCTAAACATGTTTCCAGCGGAAACCGCAACGGCTGTCTGCTTCTGTGATAGCCGCATGCTTGAAATGTATATCCCACTTATAAAATAAAATAAAACAAACAATATATTTTTAAGAAAACAATTTATTTATTATTATTCATAAATTAACAATATTATTTTAAATTAACATTATCTACAAGTTTCATGACCTCAAAGTCATAGTAAAGCGAATTATAGCTAATATGTAGCACTTCCATCATAAGGAAAGCGTTAAATGAATTACAATGATCAACAAGTAATTTTGATACATTCGTATATAAATCTCCAGTTAATGCCATGCAGGCGGTTAAGATCATTTTATAAAATGTTATGAAATTACTATTTACTAAAAATTCTAATTTACTCTTAATGAGCAGTCGCAAATTAAACAAATTGCTATAGGTATCGGAGGACAATACCAGTTGCTGATTGCGACTGCTTAATACAATTACGCTAGTATCTCTAAATGTTGACGTTCGAATTTGATGATTCGTACTGCAACCCTCCGTCTTACAAAATTCTTCCCACTCGTCCAATGTGAAGAATACGCAGCTTGCAGGCGATCGAATCTGGATGATGGGCGCGAATCCAGCAGCCGGACTAAGGCCGATATTCACCCATTTCGAACCGCATTTGTTGAGGAAGTATGATGACTGCCCAATCAGTTGTTTTTCCTTAACGATATTATCGTCAATCATTTTAAGTGAATCGTCAATAAATTCATTATAAGTTTCTGAAAAGAATTAAAAAATATATAGATATAAGTTTATGTACATAATAATTTTGTATTCTTACTAGCTTCCATTTTAATGTTAGAGGTTAAAGAATATGTGTGAACTCGAATGCAAACAAACTAATACTGATTTAGTGGGAGAAAATTACAGTGAGAAGCAAACAAAAAAGGGTGGGGGGTACTTACCCAATTTGAGGCGGTAGAGCAGCTGCACCCGAGGCATGTGCAGCGACCATCTAAGGAGCTGGTGAGTCGATTTTATAATGCCCCCAGGCGAGAGTATGAATGCCATCCTCATCAATCCGACGTTTATCATCGTGAGGTGATAGGCTCAATTTATTTTGCTTGACGGTATAAATCTCATGTAGTTTGATTTGAAAAAGATTTTGCTCTCTTAATAAAATATCATTGTTCAATAAACAGTGCTTGTAATCTTCCAGACTAATCTCATCCCGTACAACGTTCTTTTTAACACCCTTAACCTTTTTAATCTCCCTACCCTCAACCTCTAAGGCATACATTTTTGCGCGCAATCCGACAAATTCACTCATTATATTACCCGCATTTTCGTCTTTAAATAAACCTAAAACAGCCTTGTTTTGAGGTGCTATGCTGTAGACATTATTTGCCGAAAAGTTCGATGTATCGAATTTTGATATATTTTTTTTCATGTCGCTGTATATATCATCTGTCTCTACTTTTAGGATAAAACTATCCGTATCCATATAACACAGACGGACCTTTTCTGCATACACGCGTCTCAAAAAATTGTGGAAAAAGTCATACATCAGGTGCTTTGATAGCTCCAAGACGGAGAAGCCGATATAAATAGGTTTATTATATACAACTTTAAGCTTCCCCATCTGGACAGCCACAAAGTTTTCGGAAAAAATACTAATACTTTTAAAATTCGGTTTCGCGATTAAACTACCAGCCCCGCGACTTTTGCCATGGTCCTCCCAACGTGTGACCAATTTGACTTCTACTCGCTTGTCAACATTCTCCATGGTTTTACCATATACGGAGTTGTTCATAAGCTTATAGAAGTCCTTTTCAAAATCGTTCCTAGCATGCTGACGTAGGCTGGTGTTTAGGTCGATATAAGTTTGAAGCCAGTTTGACTGGTTGAATTTTAAAACGCGGTGAATTTTGGTGATTTTAAGGCGGAAATGTAATGCTTGCTTTAACGTTTGATAGTGTATGACATATTTCTCTTTGTTCTGTAAATTTGCGATCAACTTTTTATACTGAAATTTAGACGTGGGAGGCACCATGTTTTCGGGCAGAAAAGGAAGGTCGTTATGCTCATCGTGCAAAGTTACAGGGTACGTGACATCTACCTCCAAAAAATAGCCAATTGGCGAATCATCAGCGACCCCAGATATATTTAGATTGTCAATTTCATCCTGACTAGCCCAACTGAACCCACCGAATGGTAGATACTGCGACATTGCCCACCCGTACAAATTGTTCGCGTCCCAATAAGCTAAATACGAGCTAGGAGCACTCGCATCATAATTAGGCATATACTTATTATTTGCCGTAGCGTGCCGCAATGATACTTGACACAACCCACCCCTGATACTCTGCTTAACAAAATGATGCATGTCGATGTCTATGAGTAGCTCCAGCTCAATTTTGGTATGCTTCAACATAGCATCCCAAGACAAGCCCGGGCTGGTGTAATATTGAGCCGGATCCAGACTGTATGTATCCCGACAAATCTTCCTGAAATTTTCAAAAATATCGGCCAAAAGTAAAACGTCTGATTTTAAATATAAGTTTGAGTACTCTAATAAATTTTGACATCCAAACGTATTCCATACAGTTTGCGCATGTTGATATTCAACATCCGAAATATCAACATTCGTTAATGAATTAAAAAAATCGCGTTTTGCCGGTAAGGTCGATTCGTTCAATCGCCCAAAGGTATCTATGTATTGATAGGGGAATACACCCTTCTTTCTAATTAAATGGAAATGTGAATCTAGTGGGAACGCCCGCCTAACATTGACAAAGTCTTGCGGGCTCAAATTTTGTGCAAGCTTATCGATAGAAGACGCCATGAATCGAAAACTATCTAAAAACCGTAGTTTTATATAAACATTTTTTTTCTCGCCCGATTTTTTATCTGTGTAGTCACCAACCAAAACTTTCGCGCTGAAACTGATATATCTTTCTTTATTAATAGGAATTACGTCAATATCTAAATTTTGTTGTGCCAAATCTCTTAAAAATAGATGACTATCATACCCGCTCAAATTGTGAAAATAGATAGGGACAAATTTCGGAATTTTGAAGTTTAGATTACAATTAGAATGAGCGGCCCCTCGAAACGCTCCCGTAATGTGGCAGTGATCTCTCACTCTATCTCCGTTGAGAGACAGCTCACAAATGTGGCAAATCACGGCCTCATTATATAATTTTCGCTCGCTATTATTTAAAGTTTTCATCGGCACGATAGTCTTTAAATAGTTTTCATAGATAAGCTTAACATCGTCTATCAATTTTTGGACAAACACCGTTGAGCAATCTAAACCGGCATACGTGACAAATTTATTCAACTTTGCATCAAACGAACATACAATTTGATATGCAAAACTATATGGAATGTGTTTGAATGTTTTATTCGTATACGAACTAGCTGGATCACGGCTGCATGTGTGAATCGGTTGGAGAATACTTTCAAAATCCGCATAAACGACGAACGGAACGGACATTTTCTTATGATGACTATCGAAACGTAAAATGTTTTCGGGCAACATATCTCCAAATTTTGTTTTACGCGCGTCGGTTGAGGGTAGTACCGTATACACATGGTTGCAATCGTGTTGTTGATGGACGTTTAATTTTTCGATGGTGCTGAAATTAATTAAACACCCATCACAGATGTGAGCTTCATGACCATATTTGCTTATTTGAGATGAGACTAGCCTGGACAGATTTTTAATTAAAACATAATGTGATCTTTTTCCATCATCAATTAGGAGTAAATTGATGTGGATATCTTTTCTGTTTTTAGTGAAATGAATTGGCCCCACCACCTCATGATTTTTTGTTTCATCATTAATAGCCAAACCGTAAACGTTAATACTTAAATTGTTCATATTCTCAATTTTTGAAATATCTTTAATTTTAACCGGGAATTGAATACCCTCTAAATTTAGGATGCTGGAGTAATGAGGATAACTACTAACTCTATGTACACTCATGTTTGCCGGGTGGAGTGCTGCTACAATCGACCAACACAAGCATGCATCATCCGAGTTCTGAATATTGATGCATGCTTTCCTGTTTCGAATAGAGGGGGTAGTTCCAAATAAGATGATCCCCCAAGAGGTTGGTAACTGTTGATGTTAACCTCTAAATGCGAGACCATCTTAAGTGTCCAATTGCTCCCCCTATCCGAAAACTCTTCAGCTTTCGATTTTATGATGGCAGCAGCCTGATCAAAAACGTCCTCTAAGTCTGAAGACTCGGTGACAATGACGTACCGAGTATTGAAGGACTTTAAGTCGACTATTTCCTCATCAGCTACGGTTTTAGCATAATGAGCAAATAGCTCTAACTGTACCTTAATACCAGATACGACCTTGGCCAGAACATCGTTAATCAGGCTGCACACTTTCATTTTCAAATTCGATAAAAAATTTGTGATGTCAGCACTCTCATCACCTAAAATTTTGTAACTCGCGACCCGGCTTTTAAATGAGGAATTAATTTTGAACACTCCATCCGGCAGCATAAATGTATTATTATTCAAATGCTGCTGTGTGCGAAGATGCCCCCTATACAGAGAATTATTAGGGAACATCAACCTACAACAGCTTCTCTGAGGCGCATCTCGACTGGTAGATGGTGCAGCATCCACAGGTCTATTAGAACTTGTGGATGGTGTAACATCTACTTTGGCCACCTTCTTAGGTGGTCCCGCAACATGCTCACATGTATCCGCACCCTCTCCACAAATACCGCAAACAAAATTGCGGTGGAGGGTATTCACATGCCGCTTCATGTTGTCGCGCCGGGTGAAGGATTTTCCGCAAATGATGCAATTCATTCTATGAAAAACAAATTAAAAATAATTAATATAATAAATTTAAAAGAATAAAAAGCTATTGAAACCCAATTTTTAATATGTCTAAATTGCTAATTTATTTGACTGATTCGCTAGCCTTATAATTGAGAAAAACAATTTTTAAAAGTTCTATAAAATTTTAGAGTGGTAGAAAAACTATGATCCGCGTATATTTAACTAAAAATACCTGTATTATTGAGAATTTATTGATAAAACCCTTTAAAACCTTATAAAATAATCAATTTAATAATATAAATTTACGCACCTAAAAATTTAAAAAAAAGAAAGAAAACAATATAAAGAAGCTACTAAATACAAATAAAATACTTTGAAGCACCCTGGATAATTGTATATAAAAATAATATTCAATAAAATATTAATAAAATATACACCATTAAATTATTTAAAAAATAACCTTATAATTGAGAAAAAACAATTTTTAAAAGTCCCATAAAATTTTAGAGTAGTAGAAAAACTATGATCAGCGTATATTTAACTAAAAAATACTTGTATTATTGAAAATTTATTGATAAAACCCTTTAAAACCTTATAAAAATTAAAAAAAGAAAGAAAAACAATATAAAGAAGCTACTAAATGCGTATAAAATACTTTGAAGCACCCTGGATAATTGTATATAAAAATAAAATATTAATAAAATATTAATAAAATATATACCATTAAATTATTTAAAAAATAACCTTATAATTGAGAAAAAACAATTTTTAAAAGTCCCATAAAATTTTAGAGTAGTAGAAAAACTATGATCAGCGTATATTTAACTAAAAAATACTTGTATTATTGAAAATTTATTGATAAAACCCTTTAAAACCTTATAAAAATTAAAAAAAGAAAGAAAAACAATATAAAGAAGCTACTAAATGCGTATAAAATACTTTGAAGCACCCTGGATTAATTGTATATAAAAATAAAATATTAATAAAATATTAATAAAATATATACCATTAAATTATTTAAAAAATAACCTTATAATTGAGAAAAAACAATTTTTAAAAAGTCCTATAAAATTTTAAAACTAATGTAAAATATTGCAAGTTAATATTATATAAATTAGGCTTTCTAAATACCTTGTAGTAAAACACAAACAAGCACTAAAAAAAAACGATGTTGACTCTTCGAAGATACTGATTATAATGAAATTAAAGATGTCGATCTACGCATATATAGATACTCATTCGTGACGTATACATCCATCTGCGTCAGGTTCCCACACCAATTGATATGTTAATCAATTAGAGAAAACCCTTTTTTACCACACGCATGCACATATGCGTGTGACCGGAGGCAATTAAGCGCGGCTGCATTCCGTTCCAATGGGTGACTGTGTGGTCCATGTACAGCTGCGACGACCCTTTTTTCCCACACGCATACGTATATCCGTGTGAACGGAGATAATTAAGAGTTGCTGCATTCTGGTCCCACGCTCGAGCCGTGTTCTAAGGAATGTACTTACATTTTTTACCGTCGCATACCTGCATCGAATGGTTGCTGTCCGGGTGGCCCTTTTTAGGGCAGGCGATGGTTAATTAATGTAAATGTATAAAAAATCTCTCGCTTACATACCTACCTCGGATTGGTGCCGTCTCGGCGGTCCTTTTATACATGTATAGACATGTTTATACGTATACTATTTTGCTATATTATTATTAATATGTATAGGTGGATTGAAATAAAAATAATAAGGTTAAAATAATTCTTTATTTTTTAGATAATTGCATAGAGTTATAATATTATTTTGCGTGCATATACATTCTTCATTAGTTTTATTATTATGATAAAAACAATGATTGACATTTTTAATAAGCTTTGGTACATCATTAAAATATTCCAAGTTAATTATGTCAATATCAACATATTGCTTAAGTAGCTCCTTTTTTTGATGTCCTTTAACATACACTCTATTATATGAGTTACAGATATTTTTTAACAAGTTAATAATGTCCTTAAAATAAACATAACCAGTAGAGTATTCTATATTTAAATAATTATTTTCAAGCCATCGAACGGTCCTCTGGTCTTTCTTCGATAATAGATGGAATTCAATGCTAGGTTTAAATAAAAAATGGATGCTCCTTTCTCCGTCACTTATGCTCATCTCTTTTGGATCGAAATGTTGAATCGCATAACCTTGTATGTCTATAATAAGGAATGATTGAAGTTGATCTCGAGTGTCAATTGCACCTCTTTTAGCCATGAGGTCTCGCGATTGACTGAATGTTATATAATTTTCTTAACAGTGCCTGTCAGTGCACTATATTCAACGACACAATCTTGTAAAATTAACAATAAACAAGAGGTGTCCTCGCTAAACGTCTCCTGACACTGCATCTCAAGCTTAACATCGACGGTGGATGATTTTAAGCTCTCATTCTGCTTCGAACAATCTATTACGTAAAGTGCTGAATCGTGGAACTTCTCGTAGCTCATGAGAGGTCCCCGAGTGCTCCCATAATAGCTCGATTGAAATTTTGTGTACATTAGATATGCTTGGGCATATAGTTTTTTACTCATATCTATATTCATATCGCTATATGGGTAATATTCTGAATTTAAATGCAATTTAATATTTGTGATTGAAGCGTGATCAAAGCCTGATGCATCTTGCTGAAAATTATCTTTTCTGTTGCGTTGAAACGCTATAATAGCATATCTGGGCTTCTCTAGATTAGTGCTAGTTTTAACAGGCCAAATGTCAGTTTTCGTTGCACGCAAAGCTGGAAGTTCATATAATTCCCATTTACGAAATGTTAGATATATCGGTTTATTGGTTTTAAGGGTGTTTAAGAACTTTAAGCATGTCTGATCATTTACGCTTACATGTGGCACCCGCCATTCAATCTTTTCAATCTCGATTGAGGCCTTTTTTGTACCATCAGCGGTCTTGTTTTGATAGCAGTTTTCATCCGTTTTACTTCTAATTAGGACTAATTCTTGACTGACGTTAATAATAACCCTCCTGTAATCGGAACAGAAGCCTAAAAGCATGCTCAATGGAAGGCATGCGTTGAACTTGTTATTGGAGAGTGTTGCTTGCCGCTGTGCGAATGGTCCCCACCCAGCAATCGACAACATTCGACTTTCATCTTCATTATATGAAACTAATGCTTTCATCGTAGAACTGATTCCTGGCTTCATTGCGCGATCGATTTCTACACCATTAAGCTCATATCGAATCTGATCAAACAAAAAAGCGTATGCATTGTTTGTTAATTCAGGTAGACCCGTACCATTATCATCAGGTTTAAATTTCCCCTCTATGTATATATAACTCTCGGAAGGTAGTGTGTATATATCTTGATTTTGAATACTTATGCGAACTTCATCATTTAAGTTGAAATTGTGTGTTCTCGGATAATATGTGTGATACTCTTCTTTCGTTATAACTTCGTCAAAATGCACACCTTCAAATATTGATAGCTTTTCCTCCATTTTTTACTCGAAAGCCTAACGATTGTAAAAATATTATATTGGCCGATGTTAACTGCTTGAGTTTAGATGTTGAAGTGATCTTCCGTTGTGGGGGTGAGGAAGTTATATAACGTTTACGAAATGAAAGGCCCATTATGAAACTCTTTTTAATTCTAATCTAACAATGATTTGCTCGCCTCTAAAGTTTACGGCATCACCATCTTGATCGAGCAGTGTTAATGTGATATTATCGATACGCTTAGAATTAATTGGTAGATATATTATATGCTCGGGCGCTATATTAATCGAAAACCCAGCTTCAACTTGTGGAGAAAATTCGTAGAGCGTGTGGGATAAACGACTATCGTTGTAGGCTGATGTTGTGATATTGCACTCAATTCTTATTGTCGACACTTTTATAATATTGACAGGTAAATCCGATTCATGTTTTTGATCGGCTGGTAATAGCTTCCCACTAAAACCTAATATGCTTCCTATAGAGTCTCTAGGTCCAAAATTTATTTCATATTTGCTTTTAATTTCACACTTTATTGTATTGTTGTTTGGTTTGAGGGATATTGCACCTCTAGGCGTCGCATTCATCAAGAAATCGGCGATATCACTTATCTCATAAGATCCTGTGGGAATTGTAATAACTTTGTCATTATCATAATAAAATTTGTTACAGCCCTCTACAATGTTGGGAATCGAATTGTAGCTATTAAATCCTATTAGACCCAGAACATATTCATAGTGGGGATTCAATTCAATAGGCGGATAATAATCAACAGAAAGCACTGATTTTGTACCCTTCAGGGTGAAAGTGTACGACATGACTAATATATTAATATATGAACATACGATTATATATTATTTAGTAGGAATTCTAAGCATAAGTGACCACAATTGAATGTATTGAAATTTTGGTATCGTTTATGATTATACATTATTTTATTAGGTCCCTTTCTATTAAAATATTCTATCAATTCCGGTGGAGGCTTTAAATTGCCAAACGAATCATAATAGTATATATTAGAACCTCTCTTCTTATAACAGACCCAATGTGTTCCCGATCCTTTAATGCTATCCAAATTAACGACTGCGCTTTCATTTTTGTTGGGTGATTTTGGTAGAGTATCCCTCATAAATACACCTCTAAAATGGTGAATATATTTCGCATATTTCAAAATATCATGATCGGTTAATGCTCTTTGAGGCAGTCGACTTATTAGTTTTTTGATGGTTTTAGATATAAACCTAAGCCTCGCTTATATGGCTTCAGATATAATCCTCTACCTTTTAATGCGATAGCTTCCATAGTTTTATTATGCCTTTCAGCTTCCCGTAATTGACTTCGAGCCGCTTTCGCTTTGAGTACTGCTTGTGTTATACCACTTACACCGCCTGCCAGTGAGCCGAGAGCGCTTAGCCCGGCGAATATTGGTATGAGTGGCAATACGCCTCCAACTTTCGGTATGGGGATTATTCTGGGGGTTTTAATATGTTTTCGACCTCCAGCCTCTTTGATTGCAACCTTAGCTGCTGCCAATGATGATTTAGCACCCTGTTTAATATCATCCCCGAATCGCTTAAGAGTCTTCTTAACATTGGTGCACACTATTTTTTTAAAAGTTTTTTTCTTTAAGCCCATACCAAATTTTCTTTTGGCCTTCATTGCGTTAGTCACCAACCAGGCTGCTGTCTTTTCACCAACACTTGCGTCTGCTGACTTTACACGATTCCAAGCTTTTTCTTGCAATATCAAATCTGCCTCGTGTCTATCTTTTAAATCTTTATGTTGTGAATATGCGATATCGTGTTCCCGACAAGCCGCATCCAATGGATTAATGCCGGGATCACCTCGTGCTAAACGTTTCTGGAGCTTTGTACCAGGACCACAATACATGTACCCACCTGGCAGGTGAAGCTCTATAGGCAACTTGTTGATTATCGAGTTCACGACACCTCCGCCCTCTTTAAAAGTTAGCATCGAAATGAATTAGCTTTATAAACATCCAACAATTTATATATAATTCATTCACCATGAGACTTGTGAAGCAGAAGGATGCACTTGAAATAATCAACTTGGATTTGGACGTTGATGAAAAGGGTAAATTTCGGAAACATAGCAGCCTACTACCGAACTCCATTAGAGCGCTACTTTGTGGTGCATCAAACTCTGGGAAAACAAATCTCATGCTATCGTTATTATTCAATGAAAATGGTCTCAAGTTCGAAAACGTATACATTTATTCCAAGTCTTTATATCAAGCTAAATATAAGCTGTTGGAGAATGTTTTAAATAATGTTAAAGATGTGAAATATTTTCCTTGTAAGGAGAATGATGATATAATAGACCCCATGGAGGCTGAGAGAAATTCGATATTCATTTTTGATGATGTGGCGTGCGATAAGCAAAACAATATTAGAAAATATTTTTGTATGGGTAGACATAAGTGTGTTGATAGCTTTTATTTATGTCAAACTTATACTAGTATTCCGAAACAGCTAGTTAGGGATAATGCTAATTTTTTGGTATTATTTAAGCAGGATAATACAAATCTACAACATATTTACAACGATCATGTTGGAGTTGACATGTCATTTGAGCGGTTTAAATCGGTTTGTGGTGAGTGTTGGAAAGATAAATACGGATTCCTGGTGATAGACAAGGATAGTGATTTGCATAATGGTCGTTATAGGAAGGGTTTTGATCGCTATATATGCTGGTGAATTATTCATTTTATTCAGTTAATATATATCTGTCTGCAAATAATCATGCGCAGGCAGGCAGTTAATAGTAGAAAAATGGATTATGAGAAATTGAAGCGTGATATTATTAAGGCAAGTAAAGTTATTAGGAATAAGTATATGCAATTGAAGCTTAATCGTTCCGATGAAGATTATTTAATACGAAAAATGTTTAAGCCCATTACTGAGAACCTAGAAGGTTTGAACACAACAATAAAACAGGAAACACAAACAATTAAGGAGCCTATAATGAATATTACAAACACTTTGAAAAATAGAGGAAAGCTGATAAAAAAACAAGAGATAGAAAAGAGCTCTTCGATTAATCCATTCGATGAGCAGTCTAATCCATTGGTGGAAGAGGATCCGCATTCACATAACGCGTTTTATGGAGATCTTAATCCTTTACCGAGAGAGTTTGTGCGAGGTCTTTTTCAAGATACAAGCAATGTATATGATACAACGTATGGTGTTACATTCGAACCCGAAACAAATAGATTGAAATTGGGTGGGTATACATTATATCTAGATGGTAAAGACATAATAATCAATAATAAGCTGTTTACGGGTTCTCGTGGTCTTTATGAATTAATATTTAAAACTAGCCCAAGTAGATATAATGAGGAGGATTTATCACATTACTATGATATTTTACACGAAACTAATGTGCATCGCAAACTGTTCCAACCCAAAAATAACTTGAGGGGGACTAGAGGCCACAAATGGCGTGAAATAATAAAACCTCTTCTTGCTAAATATTCCAGTTCGACTTCAGAAACATGGTCTGGCGGACATATAGGCAGCATGCTTGTTTCCAACACCAATGATAGATATCAATATGTCTATTGGGACGACATAAACGAGCTCGTGGATCGTCTTAAACTTTTGAAGGCCTCTCGGGATTCTGGCAATGAAAGTACCCATAATGAAATGCAGTCGATCATCGAGGAGCTTAAAGAATGCGGCGTAATTGAATAAATATTTAATACTATCATTCTTTTCCTCAGTATCGTCATGAGTGTAGACAAATTTGGCCGATATCTTAGCAGCGGTAAAGCTAGCGTTAAACGTCAAAAGCCATCTCTGCCATTAACAGAGGAAGGTGATGTTGATATTGGCGGTAAACGTATTTGTCGTGTAGCAGATCCTATACACGATCAGGATTCTGTTAATAAGCGTCACCTATCTAGAATACTTGGCGTAATAGATCTAAGGATTGATAATGTGGTGAGTGATATTCAAATAAAAATAGACGCCTCGAATTCCAAAGTGGCTGAGGATATTAGTGATATCATACAACATATGCAGACTGCTGTTGAGAATAGAATCGAAAATGAACTAGACAATTTAAGGAACAATCTCGCAACAAACACCTGGGTTAGTGACAAGATCGATAAAATTAAGAGGGAATTGGATGAGAACTTGAATGCATTTAAAACTAATTTAAATAAAACTGTTAATTTGGATATATTTAAGGGTATTGTTAATGTTAGTGTAAATAATGTGCAACAGTCGATTAATGGGAAATTAAACCAGATGCAAGCTAGTGTTGAGAAGAAGATTGATGCTAAATTTGATGTTTTAAGAAAAAACCATGCTACAAATTCTGAAGTTAGTAATAAGATTGAAAAAATTAAGAAGGAATTGGATGGTGAAATACTTGCACTGAAAAATAATTTAAATAAGGGCGTTAACTTGGATACAATCAAAGGGATTGTCGAAGTTAGTGCAAATACTCTACAAGCTGAAACTAATCAAAAGCTGTATCGAATGGAAAAAAGTGTTGAGAGTAGAATTGAGGTTAAACTCAATGCTAAGCTGGAAGCTATAAGAAAAAAACTTGAAAAGAAATCAGGGAATTCCCCATCCCCCACAACCACCACCACCACCCCGACCGCTCGCAAGACCATAGAGACGAGACATAATTTTAATTCATTTACCATCGCATTGTTCTACCTACATGATGTATTAACACGCTGAACAATAATTGTTAATTATGAATAGTATTAAGCGTCATTTAGTTGATGAGCTGCATAGACCGGCTCGTAGATTCTTTCCCAGACGTCGCTTCATTATTAGAGGGTTTGACGATGTTTGGCAGATTGACTTGGCTGAATTTATACCTCATGCACGAGAGAATGGCGGGTATAGATATATACTTGTGGTTATAGACTGTTTCTCGAAATTTTTATGGACTCAACCCCTTAAATCGAAAACCGGTCTGGATGTATGTAATGCTATGGAAGGCATTCTACAAGACACTCGACAGCCGAAAAATATACAGTCCGACAATGGTAAAGAGTTTTATAATACTCGATTTCAAAATCTCATGAAGAAATATGGTATAAACCATTATTCAACATATAGTACAATGAAAGCGTCTATTGCCGAACGTGTTATTCGTACGCTAAAGGGTAGATTATATAAGGAATTTACAATGAGAGGTAGCTATAAGTGGATAGATATTTTACCCTCCGTGACTGATACGTATAATAAAACAAAGCATCGAACAATTAAAATGCGACCTTGCGATGTGACTAAAAAGAATGAGAAGCTCCTGCTTTCTACTACCTACAATGATGTGCAAACAGCTGTGAAGCGGAAATATAAAGTTGGTGACATCGTGCGGATAAGTAAATTCAAAAGTGTTTTCTCGAAAGGCTATCTCAGGAACTGGGGTAGTGAATTGTTCAAGATTATTAAAGCTAATGCTACAAATCCGCCAACATATATGCTGGAGGATATGAATGGAGATCCGATTTTGGGTTGTTTCTACGAACATGAATTGCAGAAAACTAAACATAAAGATGTATATCTGATTGAAAAAGTATTACGTGTAAAGGACGGAAAAGCTTATGTAAAATGGTTAGGGTTCGATAATTCACATAATAGCTGGATTGAGGAGGATAATGTTTTGTAATTTTATTAAAACTGTATATTATGATTATATAAAAATAAAAAAAAGTATTAATTCTATACATGCACGCATTTTTATTTAAGGTGAATTACATATCCGTATCCCAACATCCTGTATAAAGCAATATAGGAAGTTTTTAATCGTGAGAAGGTATAAACGTTCAGCTGCAAAACATTATTCTTATATACTCACATTAAAAATATGACTTCTATGTCTACGCATTTCTTTAAGTGAGATGCACTTTATATATATCTAAAAGGGGTATTTTAAGGAAAAAATGTTGGATGTTATATTCTCTTTATTTAATAATGTATATTACATATATTTATTTATAAAATTATATAAAGTGTACAACAAAAGACCTAATCATATATTTTTCCATATTCTCCATTTTATAGCTTTATTTTACTAATATTTGTTACCAACGCATACATTTCTAAATCAGATTTGATTTTCTCAATTTCGGATATAAACCTCATAATTCTAATGTTCAACAAGTCCTTCTTCTGTCTAAGAACCCTCCGCCTGCTTTCAACGGACATTGTCGACTGATGTATTTCCAGCAAGTCTAGACATGTTTAGGCGGGTCTGTACATGTTAGCTACTTGCGAAACACTTCTGATGAGCGTATATAACATATCCACCACCAGTCGCGGCAAGCTCGTCATTATAGTCCAATTCAGGATGATTATATTGAGGATACCAACTCATTAACATCTTCGGTATGCTCTTATTTAAAGTCAGTACAGTCGATGTTTCTATGTCGAATACGCAAATTTCTGCATGAGGATCTAAATCAGGTTCACATATATATTCATACTCACTATAAATGTACCACTTCTTAAGTTGGCTCATATTTGGGTTACAATATTCCAAAACGTTCATTAATTCATCGATATCAAAATATTGCATGTTTTGATATGCGAATGTCGCTATGAATAAACAATCACTTTGATTCAATTCCGAGGATAATAACCAATCTCGCACTATGATAGGTATTTCAATACCATTAGCAGACAAAAAGTTATCAAATTTCTCGTATTGCACCGCCATTATACTATATAGAAGGTGCTACACTGCTTTGCAATTGATACTGATGATATTACATTCGAAATTCTTATATATTTAATATTTAGTTGGGCTAGTATCCATCAGGGGGTGCTTTTTATATTTTCTGCGCATGCGGCTATCACAGAAGCAGACAGCCGTTGCGGTTTCCGCTGGAAACATGTTTAGACCTGTTTGAAGTACATTGAGAAGCGCGATAGCAAGCCTGGTAATTTATTCAGGAATTCTCTAGAAACAAAGACCATCTTGATGGTCCGCCATTTTGTCTGACGTCACCTTAGTTTGGCTAGTGACCGTGAGAGGATGCTGCATTATGGTAATCATGAGAGATGCCATTTCTTGGTTAGTGGCTGTGAGAGGGCGTCACATTGGGTTGGTAATGATGAAATCTGCAATTTTTAGTTGGGTTGGAGGCCGCGAGGGGGCGCCACATCACTTGGGCTGGTAATGATGAAATCTGCAATTTTAGTTGGGTTGGTAATGATGAAATCTGCAATTTTTAGTTGGGTTGGCGACCGCGAGGGGGCGCCACATCAGTTGGGTTGGCAGAGGGCACCACTAGGGCGAGGGGGGTGAGGGGGAGCTGGGTGAGAGGGGGAGGAGGCTCCAGAATCGGTATAAGTACCCTACTCATCTCTTTCATTTCTTTATTCAAAATATCAATTTGAATGAGTACGTTTAAGATTCATACTAGTTATACCGCTATGTGATGACCAAGACAAAAATAATTATGTTTTGTAATTATAAGTTAAATAGTAATAGATTTTCGGATAATATTCCTTTCGAGCAATTTTCCTTTCGGGCAGTAGTATTTAGGCAATTTTTCTTTACCCTTTTTTTATTCACTTGAGGTAGGGAAATCATAACTAAATTGTACGACTTCTTCTTAGTCCAAGCAGAGTCGTATTTTAATTGTGTAATGAGACGGAACATCATCATGTTGTAGACAAATGTTATTAACTAGCATCTCAGGGGTCCTTTCATTGGGCAGTATAAATCAAATGCAAGCATCACATTCAATAGAAAAAAATGAAGGTATTTTTCTCCAGTCAAATTATTAGCAAAAATTGAATTCTTCTACCAATAACTCCTTTCCAAAGCTTTATATTTCTAAGGAAATGTATGAATTTTCTGCATCTTATAAGGATTTTTCCTACAATTAGATTCATTGATTGCGCCATTTACCCAAAACTAAATAACGTTGGAAAGATATCAGATTGCGAAAGCAAATTTAATCTGTTTATAGAGTTCATGCCTCTGATCAATGTCGTCTTTTACCGACATATAAATCAATTTCAGCTAATATCTCTTATTTTAGAAGGTTCAAAGTATAATAATTGAAATACGGTTTATATTGTTGTCTAAAGCAATGCTTCTGATAATTGATCGGTAATTGATTTCGTTTCTTTAGCAGAGCTCAAACTTAGCACCTTTATTTAATACCCTAAAACGTGCAGTTTTTAGTGTATTGTTTATAACTCCATATTCTAGAGTAGTATATTAAGATACAACTAGGCGAGTTTTCTAAAGAACAAGTGCGCAAGAATGTCTTATGAAACGTGTATTTTATACTATTTTTTCTATTTCGGTTATTGAAAGTTCAAAAAAGATTAAAATGAGAGACATGTTCTGTTCGAACATTTTAGAAATTTTGTTTTTTTGAAGTTGGTTACTCTCTTTGTAAGTTGGTGTAAAGAAAATAATATTGTGAATATTACGGAAAATGTAGTAATTGCTTATTTTGACAAAGAAAGAAAGATAAAAAAGGCATCGTCCTTGTGGTCTACTTATTCAATGCTACGTTGTTGTTTAAATATTTTTAAAAGTATAGATATCTCAAAATTTTCTAGGCTTCTTGCATTTTTAAAAAGAATATCTGAAGGCTACGAGCCTAAGAAATCAGAGATTTTAGAAATAGATCATATTAACCAGTTTATAATAGAAGCTGATAATAAAACATATTTAGCAATGAAAGTAAGTAATAAGAACATCATTGTAGTTGTATTTTACTAATTTTCTACATTATTTTATTATAATAATCATATTAATATTCTGTTAGATTATCCTTATAATGGGCTATATTGGAGCTTGTCGTCGTGAAGAAATAACGAACATGACTTTAGATGATATACAGTTTAAAAATGATATCATAATGTTGCAGTGACAAAAACTAAAACTTATGTTCCAAGACAATTTATTATAACCCAAAGATTATGGATTGAATTGGTTAAAAAATATTATTCACTTCATCCCAGCCATGTTACACATAAACGCTTCTTCCTGCAATATAGATATGGATCTTTCATGAATAGTCCAATTGGTATTAATACCATAGGAAAAGTACCAAAAAATATTGCTACGTACTTAAATTTACCTAATCCTGAGCTCTTCACTGGACATTGCTTTAGACGTTCCAGTGTGACACACTTGGCTAATAGTGGAGGTGACTTAATAACAATTAAACGCCATGGAGGATGGAAATTCTCAGCAGTGGCAGAAGGTTACATTGATAATTCCACCTTGAAAAAAGTTGAGGTTGCTCAAATACTGTCTAGTGTACCTAATACATCGACTAAAATCATTCACAATCCATCGACTTCTGATACAATTGGCAGTAATGTGTCAGTCAATATGAATCAACAGGAATGTACACAAAACATAGTGTGTTCCCAAAATCTGCCTGGAATCTCTATTAATGCACACGAATCTTCTAGTGTTACAGTAAATATGTTTTCAATTCTGCTAATTGTCGATTGACTTACGGTCTAATCCAGGTATTTTCTTACACGAGCTGATACTTATTAATCATCATAAACATGTAAGTCCCTCTTTCTCGCCCGGGTGTACCATTTTTATTAATAAAATAGTTTGCGAACAGTAAATTCTAATTTAGAAAAGGCAAATTACATTTATTTCATTGTTACATTTACAAATTGTTTCAAACCCTTTCCGGGTCGCATGACATTGTCAAAAGAGATTCCGTTTGTACAAGTACTCGATCTAACACGCGTTTCATTCCTCCCTTTTGAAATGACTAATATTATAGTATATTATTAATAATTGTGGGATTTAACTTAGCTCAAGGCTCTTAGAGAAACGTTTTTGAAATGTACTATATCGCAATATATTTTATGTAATTAACTCATTCAGATTATGACCGACAATGACACTCCAGAGAATTACGCAAAAGCTAATGATTAGGAAAGCTGATACTTTTCTATTATCTCAAATACTGCATAATATACGAGGTGTGGCAATTAAATAAAGAGAATTTTTAGTCTTTATTGAGTAAAATTACATGGCTTTAAGCATTTACTCTTTTACAATAGTCTCTCTCGAATGTCTTGTTCCAGCGATTCTTTGATTGCTGAGGGCATCGTCTAAAATCAAATCAAATAAACCCTTTGAGAACCTCCGTTGTGCGTTTTTGGATATCTTCAATGCTATCAAAACGGTGACCTTGAAAAGTCGAGTTTTTATAGGGGGGTGGGAGAGCACTGGAGAATTGTTTTCGCTAACAATTGCTTCACAACCGACGAAGTGTGGACAGAGGCTTTATCTTGATGCAGAATTCACCCATTCTTGGCCAATTCTGGTCTCACCCATGCAACTCTGGCACACAAACGCTATAGGACATCAAGGTTGAAGGTACTGTTAACAGCCCTACCATGTCGCATGAACTCTTTATTGATCACGCCCCTAATGTCAAAAAAAAAACAAATTACCATTGTCTTGATTTGAGACAGTGATATTCTGGCTTTTGTCGGACGCTTTCCTTCATACCCCACCCACTGTGAACTCTATCTACAAGTTCGGGGACATACTAGAACACCCAACTTTCGTCTCCAGTACAATGGTTTCCATCCAAGCTCGCCCTTTCTTTTGGATGTGTTTAACAAAATCCTGGCAAACGCTACTCTTTTTTTCCGTTGTGAGTGTCTGCCGAACAAGTTTTGCACACAACTTCAGATTTTTTATATTATTGTGTAATATCTGGCGCATTGTTTCCTTGTTTATGCCTAGTTCAACAGACGACATCCAAATGACTAATCGACGATCGGAGTGTACTAGCGCTTGCAAACATTTCATGTTTTGATCTATATACAATGTGACTTGTGCTCCTTGCCTTTCGTCGTCTTTCACAAATTTACGGCCGGCATTAAATCGCGCTGCCCACTCGTAAACACGTGCTTGTGATTGACACCCATTGCCGTAAATATTATTATTCTGATTTCACTAAGAATTTTATAGCAACTCTTTGCTCCATTTTCTTATCGCGCATATTGCCGACATGAAGTTACTAGACAGTCAACTTTGAAACTGTCTACCACTTGTAAAACAAGTCTTATGACGTTGCACTGTTGCAAACATGCGCACAAACTGTGGAATTTTAGTACTCAGTCATAACGAAGTCGAAGTAGCCTTTGTCCATGGCGTTCTTTGCAAAACTTTCCTTTTTTAATTATTTAATTGCCACACCTCGTATATATTTCATGCATAATGAAGTTAAAATATATTTGCTTAATACAGTGAAATTTATATATAAAAAACACAAACAATAGCAAACCATGTATTCTATAACCTAGAAATATTTAAAAAGAAGTAGTGTGACCTACAACATTGTAGTATCTTGCAACTCCCACATCTATCAGTGAAATTATTAATTATTAGTGTTCTATATAAAACAAAGACTTCTAGCTTGAGCACCGCAAACTGAATTAAAGACCGGGTTTTAGCTACTTGACTTTCGTCAGATTCCCGACACAAACTTCGATACCAACATTTCAAATATATACGATAATTGTATGAAATGCCTTTACAAAATCGTACAATTAGCGGAAGAGAGTCAAGTAGCTTAAAACCTGTCTTTGATTCGTTTCACGGTGGCAAGACATTTTTCAAATTAATTTAACATTTATATATAATTATTCGTGGTTCGAAATCGCTGCTTCTGCAGATGTTATTACTTCATAATTTGTAAATACTTGTAGAGGAAAAGTTGCTTTCGTTATTAATACATATTATATATTTTGTCATTAATATATGTTATAATAACACTATACACCTAACTTCCTTATCTGCGAAGAATTTTCTTTAAATATACTATCGATATGTAGTTAAAAATTACAAATTTATGTATGACATCCTCTTTTCTTACTTTTGGTTTGACAGGAAATGCTTTATATTCTTTTACTTTCTTATACGTAGTATAAGGAAGTATTGTGATGATGAAAATTTTTGACCTCGACATTTTTGCAGATGTCCACGATTTGAAGTCCCCTGATACCAAAAAAGTGGTTTTTAAAAAATGTCTGTGTGTCTTTGTGTGTGTCAGTGTGTCTCTCTGTGTGTGTGGGACCACGATAGCGGTCAAACCGCTGTAGATATCAATTCCAAATTTTGTATTTACGTGTATAATCCCCCTCTTGAGATCTGATTAGTTTTTCAGTAAAATCGGTAGACCGGAAGTAGCAGTTTACTTCAGCAAAAAAATCGAATTTTGGCAATATTTCGTCAACTACTAAGTTTAAAGAAATTTATAAAGAATTCATATATACTTAAAATTGCAATTGAGAATAATTTTATTTAAAAAGTTTTTCGAAATTCCTACCGGAAGTAGGTCTTTTACTCTTATCGAAAATCAGTTGCAAGTCATGCTTTTTAGACAAGTACGTTACGGGTATAAAAGTATTTAAAACATAATTTTCAATATCTTTTGTATAAAAAAAATTTCAAAATTCGGATCGGAAGTAGCACTTTTACTCTTAGCGAGTAGCACTTTGTTGATAATATCTTGCAAAGTATTCATTCTATAGAGATTTATTAAGAGAATAGAAGTACTTAGAACAGAACTTTGAATAATTTTTGTATAAAAAAATTCTTAAAATTCTATAATTTGAAACGCTCATACGTATAAGAAAGTCGTGTGGTGGCCACACTTCATTTTTTTTTAATGGGACACTATATATTTTTGCATTTTCGGGTAGAGAATAAAAAACTACTTTCGGCAATGTCAACATGTTTACTTTTCATTCTCAGAAAACTAATACAAAATATAAAAGAGGTAACGGTAATGCAAAATCAAGTTATGTTCGAAAACATTGGCATTTTACGCTTTATCTTAATGCAACCCAACAAACACACTTTTGTAATTTTTGTTCCAAACAATAGATCTCTCATCAGCCAACGTGTCAATAAATGTCGGTGATGTAAGGCAGTTCGAAATATAAAACTGACATATTATCACATATTTACATTTGTTGCGTCGTATATCTTTTGTCAAAAATATTGTTAGTGCTTTTTTGTATTCGTGGTTTTCAATGTTCTGTTGTGCTATTATTTATTCTTTTTTGAATACTAGTGTAACGTCGAAATGAATAATTAAGTGTATGAAAAATTGTCGTGCTAGTGGTGTGTTGTGTCTATCTATTATTGGAGCATTTACTTGGCTGTATTATTTAACTGTGTCGAGTTTTGTAGTTTATATATTAATTATAAGCTACGTCACACCATTGTATTAACCACAAACATACGATGGATCGCACAAGAGAACCGCTTGTGTTTTATGACGTAGATGTGTGCAGCGCGAAATATACGAAATTGAGTTATAGCATAAGCGCGATAAAAGTGCGAAATATGGAAAAAATCGAGCAAGGAAAGTCTACTGGCAAGATAACATCGGGTTACGGGGATTGTTGCCCGGGAAATACTATAGTTTTTAAGCAAGTTTTAAGCAATCACTTGAAGGCGACTAATGGATCATTCCAGAACTTGTTAAAAATGTCCAAAAATTAATAATGGAAGATGCTCGGGTAAACAAAACTCAATTTGCAGGTATGACTAGAGTATTTGACAGAATCATTTTGAAAATTCTTCATAATTATCTTGGAATGACTAAGGTCAGAGCAAAATGGTGCCGAGAATGTTGACGCCGCCGCATAAACAACAGCGCGTGGAATGATCCCGTGCATTTTTGGGAATCTGTAAAAAATGGCAGAGTGTCGAAATATTACTGGAGATGAAACTTAAGTTCATCATTATGAATATGAGTCCAAGCAAGACTCCATGCAGTGGCATTAAAAAGGCACATCACCACTCAAGGAAGGTGTTTAAGGTGTCACAGTTGGCCGGAAAACTCATACAGTTAATTGATTATAAAGGCGCATAACTGGAAAATACTAAGCTTCAATCCTGGAGCGATTAAAAGAAGTAATTAAAGGAAAACGAAGGAAAAAAATTATGCAAGGTGTCCTGCTTCTGCACGACAATGATCCTACTCACAAGAGTTGCGTTGCAATATAATATAGTCCAGACCTAGCTCTTAGCGATTTTTACCTGTGTTGTAAAATGAAAGAAATAAAGAACGTAGTTTTGGCGTATATTTCAGGCAAAGATAAAATACTTTTTATGAAGGCACGCACAAGCTAATTGGAAGATCTGAAAATATATTAGGGTCACAGGAGAATATAGTGAAAACGAAAAATAATTTTGTATTTTATTTTCTCTCCTTGTTCCCGATCCGCAAACTTAAAAACGCTCCCTAGCAGTTTACGTGTGTACGACAACTGCCGTGATTGTAGAGGTGTCCTGCACGCGTTAGAAGAAGTCCTGAACACCAATAAAAAAAAACAAGAGAATATGAAGATGGAATATATAGACTTGTCTATTCATTTATTAATTCAATGGCAATATCAAAAATATGATTATATAAATATTGCAGTGGAACTGGCACAAGATATTGTATTATATTATAAACTATATATACTTATCAGCATGTGAATTTTAGTTTCTGAAATTGTGAGCAATGTTATGGCGAAGAACACAATAATACAATCTACAGAAAACCAAATTTCTTAATATCCTATCACGGAAATAAACGATATTTTATGTGGTAAATGATCTATAGCTAATACAAATAATGATATACATCATTTAGGAAAAGAAAAGACAATACTAATATTTCAAAAATAAATGCAAATGAGGTAATACCTAACTCTTGTAGTGTTTCCTTTATTGAAGAATGTTTAGTTTGTTAAAACTGAAATCAAACGTATAGTGTGCCGTATAATTCAGAAGTACGAAGCACTTTGCCAAATGAAAGACTTGCCATGAAGTGGTCGTTCGAATGCTTTAGTTTCAGTTGAAGATAATTGTGAAATGCCAACAATAGAATTGGCACAAATTCATAACACTTCCCAAAATTTTGCTCGCAAAACTGAAACCGTTTAAAATGCAAACTATTCATGAATTGTTGGAGGATGAACCAGACTGTGGACTACATTTTTACAAAATAATGACAGAATTAATTACAGAACAGGATAATTTGATGAATCAAATAGTCTTTTCCGACAAAATATTTTTTTTCCTTAATGGTGCGCGCAACCTGCATAACTGCATTTACTTAGCTGTAAAATCCTCACAGGACGGAAGATGTTCGTACACAACATCTATAAAAAGTGAATGTTGGTAACTGGTATACTCAGCAAGCACATAATACGCCTACTTTAAATGGTAACGGCTATTTAAATTTTAAATTTATTGGGAAACGACTTCATGCCAGCAATTACAGCATCATTTCCAAATCCAAATAGCCTTAATCTACCAAATAAATGTATTTGGTTCCAACAAGATTCAGAAAATGCAGATCCGGCAGACTTTACCCGTGTCGTTCGTGACTATTTGGGCGAGTTATTCCCTGCACGCTGAATGGAACGACGCATGCATAGGAGCAATTGAATTGAGAGCTTATTCTCCAGACCCATCGCCACTGGATTCCTTCTTGCGGGGTCACTTGAAATGTCAAGAGTACAAACATCGACCAAATAAACTAGAACAATTAGAGGGACAAATAAGATGGTTTCATTGCCGTCATCATTCATTGCTGTTTAGGATGACATTCGCATCCTCAATCACGATCTGATGTTAATTTTTCCACATCACATCCATATTTTTTTAAATCCTATATTACGTTTTCTCATCACATGCACAAATATACTCCTTACGTTGTTAGAAGTGTTGCAGCATCTGGCAACCCTGTATAATCACGATCAAAGTCTAGAGCCGGCAACACTGTGCAACACAGCGGGTTTTGCTGAGTGGCGCCATTCTGTTGTTGTGCTTTGTTCGCTGCAGGCTAAGTTGTGCTTTGCTTGCTAGTGGGAATGAAAATTTTGTCTTCATAGGTATTCTATATATGAGTGACATACTGGGTTAACCTTTTGATTGAACTTATATCAATATGCCACATCGTGGCGGCAAGAACAGTTCAGTTACATTATGCTATGTGTGTGGAAGTTTCGTGCCGATAAGACAGCGGCGCAATATAACCGAGTTCGTGAGAAAAGGCTATTATGCCGACTTCGGCATCAAAGTGGGAGACCAAAACAAGCCGTGGGCAGAACATACGGCTTGTAAAACTTGTATAGAGCATCTACGGCAACGGGTGAACGGTTAGCGAACAGCGCTGCCTTTCGGAATCCCAATGAGTGCCGACAACCTACAGACCACAGTACTTACTGCTACATTTATTCTGGGAATGTGAAGAGCTTTAAAAGCAGAAACAAAGGTAACATTATGTACTAAAGAAACATTCCATCCTCAATTTTATCCGTTCCTCATGGCCTTGATATACCAGTATCATTGCGTTCGGAACTTTACAGTATTGTCTCTCTACTGCATCTGACGCAGAAATGGCCAGCTCTACCGAAACTTTTCAAGCAAAGTGCATTAAATGACTTTGTTAAAGGAAAAGGAATCTGCCGAGATACTCGGGTCTAGACTTTGTGAAAAGAACATGTTGGTACCAGAGACGACGTATTATTAGTACAGACATCGCAAACAAGAATTTACACCCTTCTTTTCTGAAGAGGCAACTCTGGTTTACTGCAACAACATTCCGGAGGATATGCGGAAACTAGGAGTACCACAGTTTGACCCTATCCACTCAAGACTTTCTATCGTTTCCAAGCGTAGTTTGAAGTGCGTCCTTCTTCACACTGAAAAAAAACTTGCATCCATTCCCATTGCCCATTCAGTTAATATGCGATAAACATACGGAAATCTTGAGATGATGTGTAAAGTGAAAACCAAGAACACAAGTGGCAAGTGTGTGGTGATTTTAAAGTGATAAGTGTTCTGTTAGGCTTACAATCAGGTTACACAAAGCACCCGTGCTTTCTGTGTGAGTGGGACAGTCGAGCAACATTACAACACCGGACCCAAGAATGGCCGCGTAGATAGTGAAATGTAGGCTCGAAAAAACATTAAAAAAAAACTGTTAGTCCCACATACTCTTACCTTCGCTTTATGAATATGGGGCTTATGAAGCAAATCGTTATGGCTCTAAACAATGAAGGTGAATGCTTTCAGTACATGTGTCATCGATTCCCAGGCATAAGTAATGTCAAAATCAAGGAGGGCATCTTCACAGGTTCATATATCAGAAAACTTCTTTCAGATGGTAATTTTGAAGATGTTATGTGCGCTACAGAAGGATCGGCATGGAAAACATGCCGGGATGTAGTCAAAAACTTTCTTGGTACACAAAGGATACGGACTACATGGAAGTGGTGAATAGGACGCTTATTTCTTTCCAAGATTTAGGCTGCAATATGAGCTTAAAAGTTTACATGTTACATACATCTCAACTATTTCCCTGAGAACCTAGGAATGCTGAGCGAAGAGCAAGGAGAAAGATTCCACCAGGATATAATAGAAATTAAAGACAGATATCAAGGAAAATGGAACAAAAACATGCTGGCCGATTACTGCTGGTTACTAAAGCGAGAAGATCCAAATATATCTCATACGCGAAAAGCAAGGCAAAGAAGTTTCTTAAGCTAAGACAAGACATTATAAAATTGAACCCATGGACTTACCATTCTCAATATGTTATAAGTTTAATGAATAATAAATGTTCGTCCATCTGGCTGTGTTTCTTCTTCAAATTTTTTACACAATACATTACATATCTTTATATTATGTTCATAACAGTGTAATATAGGACTGTTCAGATGAAAGAAAATAATAAAGAAAAAGCATTCCTTACATGTGATAATAGTATAAGCTTTCATGTGCGCGTGCTTCATATTTCACATGTTTTCATTTTGATTTTGCAAAAAAAACTTGATGTGATAGACTATTTAAACACTAGTTGAATTTTCAATCTCTTCGAGCTTGAATCGCTTAAAACGCGAGCATCGCCTTGATGCTCTTTATAATGCCCGGTTCTCTAAACTTTTGACGTGCCCTGTATATACGTCTAATTTAAGTTTTTGCCCAAATTGTCATTGCGTCTGAAATTAGTTGACGTTTAACCGTTATTGTTGACATAAGTAAATGTGGCTATTGCGTGTTATTTTTTTTTGGTATTAAGAAGCATTTTTATAATATACATACATATACATGTGATAGCTGAAATCCAATTTTCGTAAGACTATCGTCGAAAATCAAACTTCAGTCGGATGTTTGAAGTTTCTTGCATTACTTTTGATTAGTTGGTGCCAACCCGCAGTCGCATACTCTAAATGCTTGCATTTATAACTGAATTGGTAAACGAAATTACATAAATGCTTATGGGAATTTTATTTGATGTATTTATTTTATTTCGAAGTGTTTCGGACACATCTGACAAATAAAGAAAACTCACCCTATTATTTGTATGTAGAAAGATCGATGAGAAATGTTATTAAATAATCCCATTCATAAAATGGTTTAAATTTATATAACTACATCTTGAACACTGATATATTTCCAACATTCTGTTGACATTTAGGTTTTGTATAATTCGTGTGCATCTAACGTAATTTGGCAGGGCCAAAAGGCAAAACTCAGATGGTTCTTTATTTCGTCTTGCTTCAAGTTGTTTGTTGTATGAAATTGGCCTGACTTTCTTGCGTCCTATTTTAAGCAAAAAATAGTCCGTACTTCTCTTGTGAGCTGTCATCGTGGCGACATCAGGGGGGGAAATGTTAAATTAAGATTGCGTAGACATCGTTTTACTTCTGCCTGCAGTTGGTAGGTGGCGCATGTGTTGACGAAATTTTAGGATCACATGTGATACTTCAGGGCTTAGCTGCTTGTAGGTTGTTGACTGTGTTTGGTAACTATGGCAACTACATGTGGTATAGTTTTCAAATATTTTTGTTGACAGTTTCGAATTAATATTTATAAATATATGCTAATTATTAATCAGAGTTATAAAATATTAACTTATTTCTTAAAATTGTATATACGTAAGTATTTATTCTGCATAATTCGAGTAATTTATTTATTTATTAGCACTTTTTTCTAGACTTCCTAGTAATTATGCCGACAAGAAAATGTTATGTGTCAAATTGTGACCAAAATGTAAAAGTTTCCCGCATCCAAAATCAATTCGTTTTCATGAGTGGTAGGAAGCTACATGAGATCCTAATTTATTCAATGTTATAAGAAAAGATCGACGATTTCCATTTAAGGAATAAATAAGTTCAAATGTAAGAATAATTTAGAATGCTTTCTCCTTAATATTTTGAAATAGAAATAAATTTTCATATAAAAATAAAGCGTTACTAAAAAGATATGTTTCTAATTTATTACTAAGTTATTATAGCAATAAGTGTAGTTTATTTTTCTTTAAAATACATCTACTATTTTACTTCCGAACATTTAAAGTGAAGAATAAAAACTACTAAGGTAAATACAAAATGGAATAGAAATATATAATATTTAAATTTCCCGGTTCATCGGTTTGATCCATTTTAGTACTGCCTGCAGTTGGCAGGCGGCGCTAAACATTGTCTAAACTTTTTACTATTAAGTTATACTATCTTCTAGTATAGTGATCTGTGGGCGACATTTCGATGACATATATAATGAATAGAGTGTCATTGTATTTAATATATCTTAATAAAATATAGAAAGATCGTTATATTTGTTACTGTACTTACGTGCGATATACACTTTAAGTTTATTTAATCATATCCGTCGGCATTGTTCATATATTCATATAGAAAAGAAATAGTAACAATTGATAATAATAACACTAATACGTATCTGAAAGGTACCACATTTCAATTAAAAATGCACTTTTCCTTCGTAATCTCTTTATTTGTCGGCCTTCTGACACTTAAACTTGATAACCGATCGATGAACGTAAATGGTGTTTTCCGCCAATTTTGACGTTTCCCGGCAAATGCCATATCGCGAACTCAAACTGATTGACGGTTTTGATAATTTATAACCTGAAATTGATTTTTTGTGCGTTTAACTTAACCTTATCCGAACTTTGAGGTGTCACGGTCATCTGTGCCGATCCACCGCCATTTTAACATCGAACCTAGTCCACGATAAAATATTCTAACCGTAGGCCTTATGGCAAAATGCTATGATGCACAGTCTTTTTCTGCACGAACTAAAATTTTCAAAAATTCCTTTCGGGCCCTCGTTCTCTCTTCGGAGACGTGAAAAATAGCCTAAGGCACATGGAACCGTGGTCCCCGTCACGTGACACTTCCGTTCGGACCGTAGATGGGCCAGGTTCTCAGAAAAGTGTCGCCCCAATTCGTCAATTTTGGGGTATAGCTGTGTCGTATTAATCGCTCGTGTTAAAAAAGCGAGACAATTGGCTTTTATATATTATAAAATAATAATAATTATACAATAATCAGAATGATTAAATTCGAAGGTCACTAATATAATTGAGGAAATCAACCGTATTAAATCACAGGCATTACAGAATTCAATAACACATTTTGTTGAGCGACTACATTATTGTTAATAACCGAAATATAATTTGAAAATTCATTGTAGTCTGAAAATATTTTTAAGCATAATTTGATTTTACTTTATCGTTAATTTTTTATTGGTTTCTTGAGGATATAAAGGAGGCATTTTGACATTCCTGAAGGTAGTTTTTCATTCTCTATCCGAAAATGCAAAAATATACATATTTTATTAAAAAAAGAGTAGGAACCATGTACTAGCAAGTCAGAAGTAGAAAATTTGAAAATGTCATAAATAATTCGCAATTTTTAACTATATGTCGATTCTAACATTGAAAATAATTACTTCTAATACCTAGAGTTATACGATTTTATGTCAAATGTAATATGTACAATAAAAATCTGCAATTATATATTTTCTTTTATAGATACTGGGCCGTAACAAATGTCATTTATACAAGAACCAGTAGACGAATAGGAGGGATGATCGTTCTGATATGGGTAGTTGCTCTAGTAGTATCATTAGCACCGCAGATACCTCAATTCGGATGGAAAGATCCGGACTATCTCTATCGCATTAAAGTGAAGAAACAGTGCATGGTCAGCCAAAATATCGGCTATCAAATATTCGCTACGTCATCGACCTTTTACGTCCCCCTACTAGTAATTTTCATCTTGTATTGGAAGATCTTTCAAGCCGCAAGGAAACGGATACGAAAACGACGCGATATGAAAAGTAATAAAGGAGATAAATCGGTGAACAATAATAGAAAAGTAGTCACGGATGCTAAGAATTTCTTCATGAGAAAGCGACATTTCTTAAAGGTGAAACAATGCAGGGAAAAACGAAATACCGCTGCGGAAGTTTTAGTGACCTCTTTAGTTATGATGGAGGGACAGTCTACGACAACGGTGGAAATGGTAGAGGAGCAAAATGAACAGGAGAATATACAAATGAAAGATGCGGCAGCGTTTACTATAGCTACTTCGCAAACTCCATCACAAGGTAAATGCTACGGTGTAATTTGATCAATACACATTACATATAAAAAGAATCCAGGCATTTATATACATCAAACATTAGTAGGTGGATGTTACACTGCTCCAATAAATTAACGCACCACTTATTATAATTAAAAAAATATAGATTATTTTATTTCCGATTTTTAATAGTTGGTATTATTTGTAAGCAACATCATTTCTAACCTTAACTTATTTGACATTTGTTGTCATATTTTCAGGACTTAAGTTAAAAGTGCACACTTAACTGAAGTAAGGAATTTTGGGACATTTAAATTTTGATTTAACTGTTGTATTAAAAGTGTTTCCCTTTGTGAAACAATTTATTCGTTTATTTCTTTTACTGGTGTGGTATTATGCAACGAGAAACACGAAACTTAACAAGGGAAGAATACTCTCAAGCAGTGATTTTACAGGAAGAAGGTTACAGTTAGCGCAGAATTGGAGAAAGGTATGGTGTGTCGCATACAACGATATCACGGATAATTGGACGATATAGGGAGACTGGTAATCATTCTCGAAGACGTGGCCAAGGAAGACATCGTGCAACAACGCGTGTACATGACCGTTTTGTAAGACTTTGTGCATTGAGGCAACGGTTTGTTACATGTAGAATGCTGCAGGCTCAGCTCCGGGAGGTACATGGTTTGGAAATTTGCACGGAAACAGTTCGCAAGCCTCCTTGGGGAGATGATTTATTATGTCGTATTCCGGCGCGTTGTCCGATGTTGACTGTACATCACCGTAGAGATCGTCTAAATTTTGCCAGAAATCACGTCAACTGGTTGGAGGACAATTGGGCCCGAATTTTGTTTACAGACGAATCCAGGTTTTGTCTGCACAACTGCGACAGACGTATTCGTGTATACCGACGTCCAAATGAACGCTATGCGCAATGCAATATTACAAATACCACGTTATTTGGTGGCGGATCTCTAATGGTTTGGGGAGGTATATCTTTGACAGGTCGCACGGACTTGGTGGTATTAAATAACATAACTTTAAACGCTGATCGCTACATAACAGACATTCTGGAAGATCATGTTGTGCCATTTGCACCTTACGTCGGCCCAAATTTCATGCTAATGCATGATAATGCTCGAGTGCATACTGCTCGGATAGTCAGAAATTATCTTCAAGAGGTCGGAATCAATACAATCGAATGGCCAGCAAGAAGTGCGGATCTTAACCCTATCGAGCACATCTGGGACATGCTTTCTAGACGGCTGCGAAACTTTCCACACCCAGCCAATAACCTGGAGGAAGTAGGAAGGCGGCTTGTAGAAATATGGGACGGATTGGATCAAAACGATATAAGGTCGCTTATTTTGAGCATGAATCGTCGCTGTCAGGCTGTTATTCGAAACAGAGGCGGAAATACTCAATATTAAATGTAACTAAATGTTTTAAAAAAAAAACAAAACTAAGACTTACAGTTTATGTAATTAAATTTCAATTTCCTTATTTATTTTTTAAGAATTTTTTATGTTGTGTTCACTTTTTTCTACTAATCAAATGACAAGAAATAAAAAATATATATATTTACTCATTGTAGAATTTTTTTCAAAAATATAGCATTGTGCGTTAATTTATTGGAGCAGTGTATATTAAATAAAAATGTAGGAAACTTATCATTAGAAATAATCACTTTAAAATCTAAAGTACGAATATACTAGTCTATGAAAGCAGTGGAAATGAAAATTATAATATGTAACATCTTTTAAGTCATTTAATCACATTCAATAATATATAATAAAAATACTGCTGTAATATAAAAATTCAGATATTTGTTATACATAAGACTTATACAAAATGATTAATTATACTTAAGATTAAAAAGGAAAATTCATCTTTATAAAAAGATTGGCACCTTTAGTTTTTTATTATTAGGTTCATATTTTTGCCACCTAGAAACAGTGACATATTTTACAAAAATAGCAATCGTGAAAAGAATCTTTTGATTTCCTTCATACCATAGTTTAAAAACGACTTTAATGCTTTTCTTAGGTCGCACGTAAGGGGTATCCAGGCATTATAAATATAAGCTAGAGGGAGATGGAAATTCTGTTGCAAATATTCTTTGCTGAAATTTTAGAGTAAAATTCTCACACACAAACCTGAATTTTATGCCGGCAGGGCATTTTAATTAAATGTTTTCCAATTTATATTACCGACTTTACGAAATCAAATAGGAGCTGAACGCGTTATTCTTTAAGACGCCTGAGGGGAAATCAACATTGAATCTAATTCGAAGCGACGGTCTTTTTAATTCTATTAATTTACTTTTATTGTCCGCGAAAACTAGGGATGTATATCGGGTTCGTCAGATATAATATAATACTTTTGTAAGACTGTGCAAACTTTCTACCAAGAAATCAACATTTTTACTAATCTTTGCACAACTTTTTACAATATTTTCACTAAATTTTAAACTGTGACTAGGGAAATTTGAATCTGTTGTAATTCTCTCTTCAAAAGTCCTTAATGCGTGTTTCAACGATACTTTTAGAGTTTTAGTAAGCTTATCTATAGTTTTGAACGAAATGGACATATTCCCAAATATTTTGATTATATTATCTACTTTTTCTTGTGTTTCCAGTATACGTAATATAAATATTATACATATAAATAACAGAAAGACGTACTTATAAAAGACATGAAGAAAGCATCCCAGAAGAGGAACAAGAAGCAATCAAAAAATGAAACTATGGAGAAGCAGCAGGCCACAACAAAATAACTGCAGAATTGCTATAAGTATGGGAGATCCTGGAATAAAAATAGGTACTTTTGGTGATATATATTACATAGCAAGAAGAAATATTTCCTTAAAATTGGATGACAGATTTTGGAAAGAAATCTTAGAAAATTGATAGATCCAAGAGTGGTCAAAACACAAAATATATTCAGAAAAAGAAGGACCACTTTTTACAATCAAAGTAATTACGCAAAGAAACCTGCCTAGAGACATGAAAGTTAACTATGCTTTTACGGACATAGAAAAAACATTGAATAGAGTACTTTGAGATAGTCTACGGAACAGCTTGGAGGAAACAAACGTTAAAAATAAAATAGTGAAAGCAATCAAAAGTCACTAAGAAACAAATAACTATCTAATAAAAAATAATTTTAAATCAGACATATTTAGAACAAAAGAAGAAATTTGACAAAAGAAGACTGCTCTTCATCACGTATATGGATATCATCAGGGCGACAGACAAAAAAAACCTGGGCTATGTTCATCGACTAAAAAATTGTGGACTGTGCGTTTTTTGACGATGGAGTGATTGCCAATAATGAAAACCTAAAACCCGAAACGAGGATCTGAAAAAAAAGGAATGAAACTGAAATAGTCGTAAACAGAATTAATGATGGTAGCAAGTCAAATGGAAAAATGAATATATTTATAGGAGGAATAAAGCTAAAACAGGTGGACCCGCTCCAATACCTCGGCGTAGCACTCGAAGAAAGGAGGAGACACAAAATAGACATTTATAAAAGAATAGAAAAAGCGAACAAGCTGCATTATACTATGAACAGAGAAATTGTTAACAGGAAAGTAATAACTAGACATAAGAAAATATAGGTATACGAAACTATATTCGGGTCTCTATCGATGCAAATCATGGGTCTTGTCAGCAAGACAAAAAAATAAAATACACCCGACTGAGATCAGATATTTTCGAAGATTTAAGAGTGTCAAGGCGAGATAAGATAAAAATTTTGCCAGAACTAGAAATGAACTCGATACAAGATTTTATAGTACAAAAACAACAACGTTGGTGAGATTTAGGATACAACATAATGCACCTGCAAAGAAAGTATGCGAAGCACAAAGCCAAGGCAAATAAATCAGAGGCAGAAGAAACGTGAAACAACGTATTTGGCAAACTTTTAAGAAAAGCGTGGTGTAACATGGATAGTAGCCAAGAAGATGACAGAGGATAAGAGAAAATGGAGAAAACTTGTTGTTTTTATAACTTTTACTTGAGTGTTAATTATTAATATCTCGATTCACCTCTACTTATTTCATCCTTCAACATGATATATGGATGAGCAGGCTTAATATACTTATGTAGCTTTTAACAGCCTTACATATTATGTTTTAAAACGTTTTTTTTTCTGGCGTTAGCGGGATTAAAGCCCACACAACACACGATGTTTTCTTATGGGAAGTACGTACTGAGAAGTCTGGCTCATTCGCTGGTTAACGGACTCCAGTCTCAGTTATATGTTTTAAAACGTTATTGACATCGGAAAATGTTGTTAATTGGGCAGTATATTCGCTTAAAATAGTAACTTACTAAAGTTATTTTAAATTTATTTTATGATACACGTGCTCTGTTAATTGCCGAATCAAACTGGACATAATTTAATGGATAAAACAAAATGAATATTTGAGCATCTGTTTGCATAACAGTGAGTTTATATAGGTTCCGCAGTGGCGATGGTATACCAAAATCATTTTGTGTGGTTATGTCAAATGACGTATAATTTCGTATACAGGGTTATGATAAAGTAACGCACAAAATTCATAAAACGTACAATGTTCATTTTTGAAAAAAATGCAAAAACACGTCAAACAGTTTATTTTATTCCGCGTCTTTTAACATAAGTCAAACAAATAAAACGTCAAATTTGTCAAAGTTATGACGTCATCAATATTTTTTTTAAATATGAAGCTTGGTTTTTTTTTACTTTATTTGATAAAGCTTGTTTTTCTGCATTATAAAGAAATAATTGAAGTAGGGGTCACATAAGAAAAAACTGAGAGGATTAATAAAAAACAAAATAAACTTTATTATAGTAATAACATTTAAATTAACTAAACAGTTCATTAAACAAAAATGATTTCTTACAGGAATTGTTCAAACTGTGTCCCGTTCACTATCTGACATAGGCCAAGACGATGGTAGACCTGATTTACAGAGTCTTCGATCATCTGCGGAGTTATACGAGTCATTTCATGTCTAATTCGTTCCATTAAGTCTTCTAAATTGTCTGGTCGGTTAACGTAGACCCGACTTTTTAAATGTCCCCACAGAAAGAAATCAAGGGGGGTGAGATCAGGTGACCTAGGTGGCCACTCCATTGGTCCACGTCTTCGAATCCACCTTCCTTCAAACTGGTTATCCAGAAACCCTCGAACATTAAGACCATAATGTGGTGGTGCACCATCTTGTTGGAACCAAATACTGGGATCCAAGTTTTCCCTATTATTTGGATCCGGAAATGCCGCAATTAGATCCGGAAGCACTGTCATACGAAGATGTTCCAAATATCGCTCAGCTGTTAAATTCCCACGAAAGAAATAAGGACCAATAAATTTTCCCCTGACGATTCCTACCCATACATTAATTTTTTGGGGGCGCTGGGTGTGTTTTGTCTGAATCCAGGACCGTACAGGATTTTCCCGAGTTCAGTAGCGACAATTGTGTCGATTTACTGTACCACTTAAATAAAACGTTGCCTCGTCTGAAAATACTACACTATTAAGCAAATTTGGATTTTCGTCACAATGCCTCATGAAGATTTCACAAAATTCCAAACGTCTGTCCGGATCATCTTCTGAGAGTTCGTGAACAAGTTGAACTTTGTATGGGTGCAGTTTTTCTTTTTTTAAAAACTTTACTACAAACGACTGACTAACATCTTGTTGTAAGGCAATTTCTGCTATAGTTGCGTGAGGGTTGTCTTCTAATGACAGCAAAATATCTAACTTTGCATCGTTGCTTATTCCCGGTCTTTCAGATTTTGGAGCATCACTTACGCTTCCTGTTTCATTAAATTTTGCAACAATTCTGCTTGCTGTGCTTCTAGCAATTGGAGGTCTATCAAAATGTGTTTCGTTAAATAAAACACATGCTTCTTCATGACTTCGAAGTCTATCGCCGTAACCTACCATCATTAGAATTTCTATCCTTTCTCTTTCCGTTAAAGGAGCCATCATAATAAAATTGGTATGACACTAATTGTAAGACTGACACTGACAAGCAGTTGTTTTATTACTATGTAACTTTAAGTTTTAATTCTTTTAATATTTAGTTTCTTTTCATAAATTCAAAAACTAGTTTATTTTGTTTTTTATTAATTCTCTCAGTTTTTTCTTATGTGACCCCTACTTTAATTATTTCTTTATAATGCAGAAAAACAAGCTTTATCAAATAAAGTAAAAAAAAACCAAGCTTCATATTTAAAAAAAATATTAATGACGTCATAACTTTGACAAATTTGACGTTTTATTGTTTTGACTTATGTTAAAAGACGCGGAATAAAATAAACTGTTTGACGTGTTGCATTTTTTTCAAAAATGAACATTGTACGTTTTATGAATTTTGTGCGTTACTTATAACCTGTATACTGTGTCTAGTTAATTTTACGACATGGGAAAACCTTCTTAACTTCTAACAGTAATCTAACAGTATTCGATTTTCCCTGATACCGTTTTTCCATTCCCTTGTCCTTTGTTGACCGGAGCACTCACCGTGCTCGTCAATGGTATCGCCCATATTTTGCGAACAAAACACCAAGCGAGAATGTAGAATGTGTACTTTGAACAATATCTTGCATCCGACGCCGTAAAATGCCCATATTATTTCCATTTTCAGATGCTTTTTCTGTGGTTATTAAGTTCAAATTTTCTATTTGTTAGTATTTTTCGTAAATAAAAACGCAACAAAAATTTCTTCTAGCTTTCTTTCTGGTATTTTTATGTACTTTTCATCTTCTTGCTGCAGTACCTTAACCATATTTTTATAAGCCCAAGTTTTAAGTTCAGGGATGGTATTATGATCTTTTATTTTTTTAGTAAAGGCTGATGTTGTACGTTGTCTTTTCTCGGCATATCATTCTATCGTAGTGGCCATTTTTGCTTAACGTATTTTTTTTCCGTCAGGCCTGTCTTAAAGACATAAAAAGTGACAGTATTTGGTGTAACCTGATTGCATACTCAAAATATATAGAATGAGTCTGCTTATCGCAGACTTGCCACTCCCTGAATGAAAAAATCACATCATGTCTGAGTTAGAGTTTGAATTTTATCCATAATCAAAGCTAAGCCAATACTAGTGCTTTTTTAAAATCTGTACTTGGTATATACTGCTTAATTTTGTCATTTACTGACTTAGAATAGAACTTTGTTGATTATGATTTTCTATTAGGCGATTCTTTTGGTCCAATACATACATTCATGTTCGGTTCTTCGAAAGTTTGCGGCCGATTAGAAAACACTTTTGATTTTAGGTACCCCCATAGAAAGTAATCGCATGCTGAGAGATCCGGTGACCATGCCGGCCAGTTGTGGTTTCCGAATTTAGAAATGACGTGACCATAAAAATTTCTTTGCAAAATTGTCATAGATTTCCTAGCAATGTGGGAAGGGGTTCCGTCCTGCTGCAACCACATACTTCGAAGTTGTTCAAAGTTACGCAATACCTGTTGATATCGTTGTGACGTAATGGTAACCGTCACGTCATTTTTCTCAAAGAAGAACGACCCAAAAATTCCAAAGTGAACATCACATAGAAACTTTTTCGCTATAAAGCGGCAATTTGTGGAATTGCTGAGGGTTTTCCGTCGCCCAACATAACCGGACAGATGTAAATAAACTTTATCTGACATCGGCAAGCAATCAACGATGTCCGGGTTTTCAGCAAATAGCCTTTCGTAATGTTTACAAAATTCAAATGGTACAAAAGGTTTTTGTACCATTTGAGTTTTGCAAGAATCTATTTATAAGTCTTTCAAAATGCTTGTTGTTCAGCAGATCGTTTAGGCCTTCGTAAAACAGGTGCCCTTACCCTTTCAACATGTTCAAGTGTGAGTACAAAACGAGTTGTTCTTTTAGATTTTTCTCTGCTACAAGAAGCACTACCGCCAAACTTTCGTAGCCACTTTTTAAATTATTATTCGACAAGGAACTGGATTCAGTGGATTTAAATCAATATGACGACGAAATAAACGCTGTGTGGTTAAAACAGGATTGTTAATTTTGAAATAAACTTCAACAACAAAAGATCATTAAACATCAAACCAACGCTCCATATTCACGACTAAACTGACATTTGTTGCATAGCATTGACAACTGTCTTAAATTTCCATTTATCGCGAAAACATGGCCGCTTGATTTTAATTTATACCTATTACATTATTAAATGAATTAACTTTAAAAATGGATACTTCATGCTGACCCTGTATATAATAGATTACGTGTCCATGATATAATTTTTAGTTTTTATGAATGTAATCTATACAGGTCAACTTATGACATTTCAAATTCCTCCATAATTCTTGCAAGCACCAGATACTTCAAATTAGTTTTCTTACTTTACTGTTCCTCTTAAAAAAATGCAGTATATCTATACTTATTTCAGCTGTCAACAACGTAACACCTAAGTCCTCGCCTGCTACTTCAAACAATGGCTCAGCAAGTTATCAACATCATCACATGGGTGATATCAACAAAGTACAGGTTCTATCCAAGAAGATATCGTCTTACCAGGCGTCGGTGGATAAATTGCTACCGTCCAAGAAGGAGAAGAAAGAAAGTATGGAAGCGAAACGCGAAAGGAAAGCTGCAAAGACACTAGCCATAATAACGGGAGCCTTTGTTATTTGTTGGTTACCCTTCTTCGTTTTTGCCTTAGTCATGCCCCTGTGTGACGACTGCATTCATACTTACGTAATGAGCTTTTTTCTTTGGCTAGGATATTTCAATTCGACATTAAATCCTGTTTTATATACGGTATTTAATCCAGAATTTCGACAAGCCTTCAAGAGAATACTGTGCGGCGTACATTCACGTCGGAACAGGAACTTTCGTTTAGAGCAAATCAGGTAAAAATTGGTGATATACATTGTTTAAAATATTTAAATTGTGAAACAAACAAAGAAACGAATAAACTAATAAGATTATTGAAACTTTATAATATAAGGAAATTTTATTATAATAAATAGAGTTTAGAATTTGTTAAAAGATGAATAGCATATCGATAATTGATAGGGCAAAAGCAATGTATCTTTTTTGTAAATTGAATTATCAAAATAAAATTGTAATTATTGTACCAAATTAAGATATTTTAAATATAATAAATAGCTCATATCGTATATGATCAAGTGATGAATTGAAATTATATATTCAATTTAACTCTAAAATTTAATAGACAGGACAGAGTGGGGAGAGTATGAATACATTACACTTTTTCAGTTTTAACATAAATATTATTTAATAAGCTTTTTCTCTTACTACGTTTCGTATTACCTGTCTATGATTCTTCAATCATATTTTTACTTTTTTTGTAAATAATTAAATAATAATAATAATAATTAAATTTTCTAATTTACTGCTAATCTATATGTTTACATCTACGGCATTTTATAAAGAAAAATCAGATTTATCGAATGTTATTAATAGGGCTCGGACACGAAAGGTTGATGACTCATCGCCCATGGGCGCACTATTAAAATGTTGCATTTTTAAAGAGGTTTTAATTTTATTTATATAATTGGATAATAAGTGGCTGGTGTTTTATAAAATACAAAATACCTTATTATTTGTTCATTTTCTCTTCTGTAAAACTTGTTCTCTTTGAATTAAGTACATCCTTGTAGATAGAAAATGTCCTTTCTACATCGCAACTGGTTATAGGTGCGTACAGGAAATATTCTTTTATTTCAGCGTATTTAGCAGTTAGATTTTGTGTCATTGTTCCCATACACAATTGCTGCAATGTTATTAAATCTGGATTTCTATGAAAAACTACGTCTAATTTTTGCCGAAGGCCACATCAGAAGTCACTTGGAATACTTTTGAAATTATTAATAGCCACATCTAATGTGGTTAATACATTTTTTAATTTGAGATTTCAATTTTCAAAATATGTGATTAGTGTAGGCAAATTTCCAAGGTGTTCCTGAAGGAATAACAACTGATTTTTTAAATTTGGGATTTGTGTTTGTTTTGCACTTAGAAATACTTCGAGCATCGTCATTTAAACATGTAACGAAATTTTGTAAACTATCGAAATTCTCTGCATAAAAACTAGTAGCTTCCAACCATGTTCCCCATCTAGTTATTACTGGCGAGGGAGGCAGTGACAAAGATGGAAGTTTTTCACTCTAAAGAGCTACTCTCAATGGCGCTTTTCTGAAAACTTTTTTAAAAGCGGATACACGTCTTGTCAATTTCCGGATAGGTGTCCCTGATATATTCACTGATTCTGTGGAGAGTATGTGCTACACATCTAATATGCAGCATATAAGGATTTGTTTCCTTTAATAGGCTGCCTGTTTTTAACATATATGCGGCACTGTCACTAACAAATAACAATAAGTATTTTTTCCTTGTACCTGTCGTCCGAATGAAGCATTTTGTACAAATTCTCGTCAGTAGTTTTAGCAACTGTTTCCGCATTAAGTGTTATATGGAATAGTTGCATGTAGTACACCAGCTACAACATTTACCACACAGCGTCCTAATATACCGACACTTTCGTCGGCACTTATCCACAGATACTGATTTGAAAGATGTCTTCTAATGCCTTTTACTGTTGTCGTGAAGCACTTAGAAACATAATATTTGCGTAATGTGGATTCATCAGGAACATTTCGGCCAGTATATTTTTGAAGAAATGTTTTGAAAGTGGGATTGTCAAGTTTCTTTAATGGGATACTAGTCGCCATTAAAGCTTCACAGAGTTCTTCGTTAAAATTGTCATCTTGAACGGGTCCAATATCTGTGTATGTTTTAGCGATGCTAAGTGACTTTGTATGTGGCCTTTTTGGGCATTCTGTAACGATATTTTACAGACTATGCCATAAATTTCGGAATCACTGACAATGGAGGACATACAATCAGTATGATCCTTAGTCCAGCTTGCCATTGTTTTACGATGCCATTCTCATACAGTTGTTTACATTATTTCTTTGCTCCGTTGTAACGAATTAAACAAATAGCAGGTGCAGAGGCTGCAAAAGTAGCATATTATGGCTGCTACAACACAAGGGGACGAAATAATATAGCTTATCCTTATCACCGACTGGCGAGAACGCAGATGGCAACAAATCATCAGGCTCTGGTTTTGTTTAATAGGATGCCCGATGCCATTAGACGCCTTGATACAAAGCGATTTAAGAATAGAATAAAAACGATACTGCTTGAAAATGTAATTTATGATATACCGGAATTCATGAACTTGAATTGGGAAAGTTATTGTTAGTTTTAATGTTTTTTAGTGCTTGTGTTTTTTGTTGTTTTGTTACTTTTACACATACGTGAACATGTCTATATTTTTGATGTAGTTTTACTTGTATATATTATGTTTCGTTTAATTTTGTATATATATATTCATGACTATTTGCAAACTTGTACATACCCTGTACATCTTTTTTGAGTAAATAAATCAATCAATCAATCAACTCCGTTGTAGTTTAAACCTGGGACGTCCGCCCCCTAGTTATTAATGTTGAGGAGCTCTTACAATAATGTAAAATTTACAATATTATAATAATTCTGATTTAATGTGACATCATATTGAAATAATTTAAATATATATTTTTATCAGCAAGATTTGCCGGTCAGATCCGCAAACCAGACAAAGAGAAAATAGACTATGTGAGTGAGGGAGGCTAATACGATTCATGCCAAAGATATAGAGAAGGGAAGAATACTTTTACAAATGCGAGGAAGATCAATGATAATGTCCGCCATTTTGACCCAGAGTTGACGAGCGCCCATAAAGTGCACCACTCATAGGCGTTATCGAAAAAGCGCGACTTTGAAACAATTCAAGCACGCTTAGTAACGAACATTGTGGTGTTAGTCAAACTTTTTCTTAGGAGGATGCCTTGGATTTTCTCAGGGAATTTTTTTCCTAATTTAAAAGTTATTTGTTATATTGTGTCTACTAATTCCAGCAGAACTAACAGTTGAAACTTGATTTATCCAGTTTTATTGTCAAAGACGGTGCAACATTGCTCCATTTGCATATAATCTTTATGTCCGAAGTGTTCCGAGCAAACATATCTTTTTGCATTGTTAGCTTTTAAAACTGAATGACATTTCAATTTAGATATTTATGTATTTGAGGTCCAATCTAAAACTTTTATACAATAATGAACCCGCACGCTTGAACACATGAAACTAATATATCTTACTCCTTATTCTAATGTTTTATTTACACGATTTACAAGAAACAAGTATAAATACAAGAATGGTAGAAACTTAAACAAACCAATTCCTATGTCAAAATGGCGGCTACCTTTGCGTCGTGGAGAAATGGATGCGTACTGGTACAAGACCATTCTCCCCTGCTCTATATCTCTGGTTCAAGCAAACACTTTTTACTAGTGTTGGGCAAGTTAGGTGAATCCAATTATTTTTTCAGTGCGACTAGACAGGCTCGTGTTTTGTCGGCTTTCGAGTGACACCGTGTTGCCTACCGGTTTCCCTGACAATCGACAAAACGCGAGTTTGTCTAGTATCATTCAACAAGTACTCGTATTCCCCTAACTTACGGCAAAATTAATGTGATGTGAATGCAGTAGATACTAAGGCAGGGAATCGAGTGCGAATAATTCAATGTTGAATAATTTCAAAACAAAATTATTCCAATATTTGAAATTAAATCGTATCGAATTTGCAAATGTAACAAATAGGTATTACTTTAGACCAGTATTATATGTTGAAAATTTTTGACCACGAGATTTCTGTAGGTTTCCAAATTTTTACAAAAAGCATTTTTCGAAATTTCAACCGGAAGCAGGTCTTTTACTCTTATCGAAAACTAATTTTCGCGAATATCTCGCAAGTGATACGTTCTATATAGAACATATTACGACTAATTTAGAGTATGAAAGTGTTTAGAAATAGATTTTGAATAATTTTTCTATAAAAGAATTTTCGATATTTGTGCAAAAAGTTTGGACTTTGAGTTTTATCTAATAACAGTTTTTTTTTTTGCAAACATATCACAAACACCATCTGACAGGCCGACGTCAGACCACTGATATCATAGAACTTGGGACAATTGGGTATTCTGATACTTCAGGACCGCCAAGTAATAAAGTTTATAATTCATATTAATATATGTACTTTATAACATCCCCAAATTTCTTTACCCAAGCGTCAAAAAAGGAAAACATCCGTTTTATTTCTGTATTCTCGAATAGACAGTTCTGAAGGTGAATGAATGGTCATTGAACATATTTTTAAAATATTGAAAACCTTTGAATTGGCTACAACTTTATTGTCATCAGAATATCAACCGATGACTTCAGTGGTGACTCCATTTTGCAATCTTTGTTGGAGAATTTCATTTCAAAGATTGATGAGGATAAACCAGAAGCACTAAACTAAATAAAATCTGTTTTGCAACGGGAATTTCAATCAAGGTTCACAAAAGTCTTTTCTAGTAATCTTTCAGTTAGGAATGATATTTTGGATCTATGCTTAAAATAAAAAAGCAGCTGAAAGATATCTCGGAAAACGAAGGAGTCATCAGTTGAATTTTATGAAAGTAACATGAATCAAGCAAAAAAAAAACGCTTTGGAAATTTTGCTCCCCAATGAAAAAGTAGATTGTGCCAATGAAGTCGATATACAGGCTGCCCCACCGAAACGAAACAGGCTGAATATCTGAAGGAGAAAACTTTTTCGAAAAAACGCAAAAACAGGTCGTTTTTTGATCCAAGGGGGACACCCTTTCATCAATTGTGATACGTCATACCCTTCCCCTCCATCACTCTAACCATTACAATTTAAATAGGAAAAGTACTAAATACGATACATTATTGAAAAGGTAATTGTACGGAGAATTCAGCAGTGATTGTTGGTTGCGCTATTTTTGAAAAACTTTCTCCTTGGAGATATTCAATCTGTTTCGTTTTCGGTGGGGCACCCTATATAGTCTTAGAATTTAATTACCAAAAAACAAATAATTCGAATATTCAAATATTTATCAAAATAAACATTTGAATACTGAAATTTGGAAAATTCCGGCTTTAGTAGATACCTAGGTTTGCAGTCTATTGCGTACAGCGCATCCGGTCCCACTGGGAAGCCATTCTTGTTGAATTGCACGTAATGCGTTGATCTTCAATATCTCATAAACTACTTCAAATAGAGGAAATAATATACACAAAAGGAACTTCCATCTGTAGTTTCTGGAACGTCACATATTTCTAACAGTTCAGTTTTCTGTCAATGACATAGAGCTACATTTTCAAATGAGCATACACTGGCGCATATTTGAATTACCCAATATATTCCCAATCATTTTGCATAAAAAAATATTTTGATTTATGTAGTCGAGTATGTATTACTTGAATTAAAATTGATATTCTGACAAATATTGCCTATCAAACATCCTAATGGTTCATTAACAAATAATAGCACAAACATGAGATTTTAGATATAACTTCAATAGCCTTTAATGATCGTTAAAAATCTATAAAACTTTCAAGTCATGTAAATTTGTCATTTTCAAAACAATTGAAAAGTGTAAAGTCTACATCTGTCATACAAGCTATGAAATAACAGGACTATGTTGACTTATAATATGCGAGGAAACCGAAAAAGAAATAAAATGTTGCTTATTTCGAAATATAAAAGTGATTGTTATTGCGATAAGACTGTATGTATAATAATATCTTTAAAGGATTAATATATGTATCTTTTGTTTAAATTTTCTCTATTTTAAATAGGCCAGGAGATATTGAAGATTCACACAGAAGGTAGATAGCTATATAATAAAGGTTCGTACATTTTCATTTTAAAATCCTGTTAATATTATTATACTAATTTGAAAAGGAGAGAAAAGAAAATGTTAACATAATATCAATAGAGTATAGTTATATTCCCAATTACTCTAATTTAGTAGAAGTAATTATGAAAAACTATTTCTTTCCACGAATGACATTCATTAGAAGGTGTTGTGGAATTGTGCATTATAGTGTTTGAATATTTTTGTTACTTCAAAAACGACGGGAACATAATAACCATGAAGCAATGCCCTCTCTAGTTGCGCGGAATTTGAACAATCTATCTCTTCTAATCCACATGGTATCCCCACTCTGTTCTATAATACTATGGCATGACAACTAAATCTTTGTAATTCGTAATTGTAAGTGGAATATTATAAAAAATTGTACACTATTGGTATATTACCTATGATAAGAGTTTAGGAATAAAATTGTAAATTTTAGTTAAAACCTGAAAATATTTATTTTTGTTACTCGTCAATAGCTTGAAAATTAAATTTATGCTATTGTACATCTTATATACATATTATGTATGATAGTAATGTAAATACTATTAAAGATAATAATAATAATAATAATTAATATTTAACTACTAATGTTTTGTAGTGTCAAGTCTGAATCTAATTAATGACATATTACGTACGTTGATATATTTAATAAGAGAAACGATGGTGCCAAACATTTTTCTAAATATTAGTGAGTATACCAATACAAAAAGTATCTGAATTAGAGCAAGCTATGCAAAACGAGAAATGTCATTAATTGTCAAATGTTATATTTTTCTTTAATTTAATTATTACAAACACTGATAAAATAAAATGTTAAAGTTTGCAAAAACTTATTTAGTGATTATTATTGGCTAAGTGCTAGATCATAAGAACCAAGATATTTTGCCATTTAAAGATGAAATCTGTTTTAAGTTAATAAAGAAAATAATATACATCACACTATTCGCTAAGTAAAAACTACCGAATCTTGTTTTTTCAAAATTTTGGTTAAAACAATACTGAAAGTAAGCAACGCACATCTTAACAATACAAAATAAAAATTTCTCATTATTAATACATAAGAAGTATTCCAACATTTTATAATCACATTTACCTGCTTCTGTACTTGTCGATTATCCTTATTCTCTTTAAGGTTTTTAATCACATTAATAAGATTGCTAAAGGAATCTTTTAATTTTCATCCCTAGATATCAATATTAATCTTGTAGTTGTGGATAAAAAATCGTACAAAATACATTAGGTGCATCTATACTTCGTAATGTATTTCTGTTCAATATAATTATAAAGAGCAATAAATAATTTCAAATGCAAATTATATAAAATCATTGGGGTAATATGAGTACAAACACTATTTGTGTTAAGGAAACTGGTCTGTTCTAAATATATTTATCTCATTAATATTAAAGATGGAACATTCATTAGTATATTAAACAGTATTCTTTTTTAACACTTAAACTATAAAATGTACGTGGAAGCACGATACACTTATACCGGTATGCTCACTTTAGCTGTCAATGACGTCACTGCGGAGCAAGTCAGATTGACAGTTCTCATATCTGCTGCATTTTGACACTGTTTTAAGTTATTTTATCGGTTTTCTTTTAAATAACATTTACTTAATATGCCTGGTTGTGCTGTATACGGTTGTCGTAAGCACAATCGAAAAGTAGAAACAGTCAGATTAAATATTACAGACTTCCCACGGAAGAGACGGTACGAAATGTGTGGTTAATTGCGTGTAAAAGGCAGGATTTTATAAATTTGAAAAATGGTATATACACAATGCAAAACAATTTATTCTGTGACTTCATTTTAATACTGTGCTAACGAGATGCTAGAGTTATGCATTAATGATCTGTGTAAATATAAACTGGAAATTGTAATTGAGGTATTGATAAGTGTTTCATTTAGTGAATAAAATCATTGCCAAAATGTAAATACAGATATTTATTTAACATATACTTTGAAGCTTATATTTTCTTTAGCACACAATTAAATCTTATTTAGTGAATCGCATAGATCTGAAGTATTTGATATTGGTAAGGTACAGCTACATCGCTTTTAATAGAAGGGTCTCGAGCAATTGAAGAGAAGATAAACCAACATTCGAATGAAGCAAATACAACTTGGCTGGAATTTGTTATATTTAATATACATATTTTACAAGTGTTTTTAATAATTATAAATTACCCACTGAAATAAAACTGACTCCACCGTCTTTAAGCCATAAATTAATCTTGATTTTAGATTAAACAATAACAGTGGTCAAGTATTTCAGAATTTTAAGGGGCTTTGTATTATACCTAATAATATCAAGTTAAAATAAAATTACCAAACTAAACTTTTATTTCATCTTTATCCTGCCTTGCAAAATTTTTAATTCGAAAAGATATTAGGTTGTTTTTGTGTTTGATAAAAACACTGTGTATTTGAACAGAATACAAATGCTTATAAAAAAAAATGTATTATATGTTTCTTAAGAAAGATAGGAATTCTAATTATGCTTGCTAATATAAAAGAACAACCTTGATAGTTTAAGAAGTTTATTTCAATTCAGTTTGAGTAAATGTTTTTAACACTATTAAAGAAAAGCTATACAAGTTTGTATCAGATTGAAATCCAAATACTATTATCATTATACCCTTGCTATATATTAACGAAAAGCATCCTGAAATAGTTACAATAATTTAGAAATTCTTAATAAGCAAGAAAACTACCTATGGTGTCATCGATGTATAGAATGCCTCATACTTTATGAATGTTTGCAGATGTACAAATGTGTTGCTCTTAATGTGACAGTCTTGGAAAAAGTATTGAATCAAATCATTCACTTTCATAGGTGATCAGTAAGCATCGGACACTTTAAAGTTTCAAAGTCAGTCTAATGCGATGTTCCACACAAATTACTGCTGAATCGTAAAGTACTCAGAGCATCTGTATATGTATTGTAAATGCCTACTATTTTTTGACTTTTAAGAATTTTTAACTCATGTTTGTTGCTTCAAGTTGTCTTTTCTTTGAATCTGGAAGAAATGTGGGAACTGCATCTGAATTTAAATCTTTGTATGATTTTTGGGAGAATTGTAGTAATTCTTGTTGGAACGATGTATGAAAACATGATGGCTCAAAATGAATGGAACAGATACATGCTGACACGTTTTAGTTTTTTAATTATGAAGAATGAAGACTTCTGGAATTACCATTTTCCAAATTTATTAAATCCTGCCTTTTACACGCAATTAACCACAAATTTCGTACCCTGTCTTCTTTGGGAAACCTGTAATATTTAATGTGGCTATCTCTACTTTTTTGATTGTAATTACGGCACCCGTATACAGCACAACCTGGCATATTAAATAGAGTATTATTTTAAAAAAATGACAAAACAACTTCAAAATGCGTCGAAATGTTGCCCATATGAGAACTGTCAATCTGACTTGCTCCGCAGTGACGTCATTGACAGGTAAAGTGAGCATACCGGTATAAGTGTATCGTGCGTGGAAGTTATAATGATAATGACAAATGACGTTATTCGGTTAGATGACAGTCAATCGATCTATTTTAAGGTTATGTTTATTTAGATAATTTATCATTAAAAATATATAATATAAATTCAACAGTAGGTACTTTAATGTACTCTATTTAACATATACCAAAACATAAATGATAATAGAACATTATTGAGAAATAACGTTGCTACAACACAAAATGTACAACTTATTTAGGTAGGTACATCAAATAACATGTGATCGAAATTGATTGGTGATGATGCGTTTGTAAAACTGTAGCCAGATAAGTTGAACAATATGGTTTTCCCTCGAATAAGACAAGAGTCCACGTTCTGTAAATATATTGTGTATAAAGTAGGTATTTCGGATATTCGTTTAAGAGCACTCTCCCAAATTTTGTTTTTAGTTTTTTACGGGGCGACTCCTTCCCTGGACTAGACAGCATATTGACCTGGCTTTAATACGTTCTACTATAGCTATTCCCACTGTTGGAAATATTGCAATAAATTTAAAATATGTTCTTGTAAATATAACGTAATGTTCTACTAAAATGGCGCTAAACGCAAATGTATGAATTAATGAATATGACGTAGGTATGTGATAATTCCGTCTTCATCTTGCTCAAGTAAATTCTATTAATCGCTTATGCTATCTTTGCTATACAAATACCTAGATACTATTTCTTATTTTGATCTAAACATTAGTCTTGGATAGAACTATATATTAGAGACGCAGGAACATCCTTCCTGAATTAAATATAATATATAAATTATATTATTTTTTTAATTTTATATTAATTTTATAGGGTACGTTAGATCATCAACAAGAGCCAGATATTTCACTTGAAAATACCGTCTTATTTTCACGATATAGGGTAAACCAGGGTGATGAGGTGAACAAAAAATTAGAGCCCTCTAGCACACAAGAAATTGTTTATTTAAACAAAAAAAATGTCTATTCTTTTATACAATATCTAAGCAACTCGTTAACAATCTCATATTTTTTTTAAAGTATTGCAATAATTTTTAAAAAATGTAATTTTTTTTTAAATCAAATTCACCATTTCACCCGTGCATATGGGTGAAATGGTGAACTTATTTGGTCTGCTTTTTACCGCATATCTCACACACTGACTCATACTTTGTGCAGTCTTCATGCAGCCAAAGTTGGCAGCTAATACATTTGATCCAACCCACGTTCTTTTTAGTAAAACTGTACAGCTCACCGCACCCTATACAACAAGATTCTTCATCTTCCACGTCGTCATTATCGTCGCGCAAGTCGATATCCAACGATGAGTAGGATTCGGTGCTACACGCTTTTCGTTTCTTAGATTGCTTGTTTTTGGTATTTCCTTTGGTAGTTTCTTTGGTTATGGTTTTTCCTTTGCCCTTCCTTTTACCATGTGCCCTACTCTTCACTGCCTCAATTGTTTTGTTTTGGAGTTTTCGGTGTCGTACGTTGACAATGTTTGCTGGAGAATTCAACACCTCAGCTAACACTCTGGACCTCTTCCGCGTAGGTTCTACATGATTTAGGATCGGGACTGGCGAAATTTGATCCAAGAGTTTTCCAGGGTTTATTTGAGACTGTTCTGTTTTCTCCGCTGAAGACTGATGATCTGTTGCTTCTGCTGAGGAATGCATGTTTTTCTGTGGAGTTTCCGCCCATTGCGAACAACCTGGTTGTGGTGAATCTTGCCTATGTTCAAGTCCCTGATCTTCATCTATGTCTGCTGTTTTTTCTTTCACGGGATTCACGATGTCCGGTCATCGCGAACAATCTGGTTGAGGTGAAGTAGGTCTATTTTCACGTCGATCGTTGTGTTCCTGTTGCTAATCTGATGCTGATGTTAAAAAAGCATATTCGGGGAAAGCATCCGGATTAAATGGGACGATTACCATGCTTCTAAACCCCGATATTGCGTTTTCTGTCAGAGCTGCTTGTACCCATGCCTTTGCAAGCAACCCTCCGAACACTAGTCTTGAAATTTTTCTGTTTGGATACATTTTAATGTAGGAATTGCAAGCGTTGTAATAATAGGACTTTAGAGCTTTAAAAAATGCTCTGTCTAGGGGCTGTAGGTAGTGGGTCGTGTGGCAGGGTAAACAGAGCAAAATTATGTTATTTGCTTCTGCAAACTCTAATGTATCGACACTGCTGTAATGGGAACTATGTCCATCCAAAATGAGTACTACTGTTCCCTCAGGTTTCCTTGGTGCAAAATGGTTTTTTAGCCACAGAAGGAAAATATCAGTTGTTACGTACGCCGACTTTAGTGACATGAAAATTATGGCACCTGGCGGCATACCATCTTTGTACTCGGCCTTTTTATTTTTTCGCTTCAGAACACACGTAGGAGGTAAAAACATGCCCTCGCCATTACAGCAAACGATCACAAATATTGTTTCGCCCTTTTCAGCGGATGTTATTGCTGAAACGTTCTTAGATCCTTTTTTTGCGAGCACATACCCTGGTCTATTATTTAGTTGAAGTCCGGACTCATCGACATCAAATATATTTCCCGGCTTATCAAGTACGTTGTGCTCGATCAAAATGCTCTGGAGTAAAGAAATGTAGTCTGAAACATTTTTCTTCTTTAAACCCTTTGATCGCGCCTGTGAAACTCCCTCCCTGTTTGCGGATTGAGAGTTCTGGATTTCTTTTTAAGAATAAATGTAGCCAATCCTGTCCGGCAATTTCCTTTTCTCGGTTAAATTTATGATGCTGGTTACAATTCTCTGCCAGTTTGTATGCCATGGTACGTACTTCTGTCCTTGTCGGTGCAAATCCGAATTTTCGTAATCTTATAATATGTTTTACCATCTTATTCTCACATTCTTGTGTTAGGGCAGGCGGCCCACCAACCCTTTTTGGTAAAGCACCCATTTGCAATTCTTCTTTTCAACGTTGACCATGGAACTCCAAAGGTCTTTGAGGCTTCATTCAGGCTCATTCCATTTTGTACTGCATTTACTACATCTTTAAGTTGCTCCTCTGTCCAATCAGCACGGGTGGATCCGCTTTGCCTTTTATAAAATGCAGGCATCTTTGCCTGGAAGAAACAATACTGATAAAACGTTTATTTAGGCCGAGAAATACGAGCACAGTAAGAAAAGTCGTTCACCGTATCACCCATACCCCGAGTTCACCATTTCCCCCATTTGCTATAGGTGAAACGGTGAATAACGTGGCAAGCGCTTGAAAATTTTAGATGCAACGATTTCTAGGTTATGTAGCGCATAAGCAATCTAAGAAGGCAGAAGATATCTAAAAACACCTCGCGGACTACGGTACCTATGTAAAGCAATAACTACAAACGCATGCACTGTATAAAAATTATTGAGCATCGGAAACAGTTCTATACAAATTACTTACGATTTTCAAAACGGGGGTGGTTTTCAACAGGTGCTTGTTGCACATATGATCGTAAATAACCAACATACAGACTTATAGCGACATCTGCATACCGGAAAAAGAAATAGAGTAATTCACCATTTCATCCGATTCACCACATCACCCTGGTTTACCCTAGATATTATTTTGAAATGGGTTTTTTGCGAGAAAAAAGTTTTTCTGAAGGAACACATAATGACGTTGTGTTACGTCATAGACAAACATAAACCATATAACCTGGAGATTATGTGTATTATGAGTTGACAGAAGAGTGTGAACAATGTCCAAACAAGGAGAACGAGCTGAATTAGTGCAAATTACTGTAAATTATAAAAGCAATGACTATTCACTTCAGCAAGTCGAGGTGCAGAAATCACATTTCTTATATACTGAGGTATAGCAAGTTTATATTTTCTACTACAGCCCCGATATATCCACTGCGTTATAACAGGATTAATCTCGTCACATAATTCATAGATATATAGAATTATAATAAATTTACTGCTATTGCTATTATCCATAGTTGTTAAGTGCGATCTTTCGTTTACAGCAAATATCAGAAATTATCACCAAATATCAGTTCATTTCACATATTTGCAAATTCCGTTTTAATTCAAAATATTATTTCTGATATTTATTTTTACTTTGTAAGTATATGAAAAATTATTCACACATGTGAGATTGTAACAGCTAGAAAAGGGATGTGGTTATTTTATAAATCAGTACGCAATGGCTCTTTATTCTTTATGCGGTCATAAATTTGATATTATTACATCATCTTTGTTCAAATTAGTCTCAAATGAAGAACATCTTAGCTGACATAATACAAGTATAACATAATCTAAATTTTCAATATGTCATTTGATATCGGACATTTTCTCAAGAATATTAACTACCTCCATTTATTAAGGTGTCCTAAAATATGCTTTATATCCCTTGGAATTCAACATCCCTGCAACGAACGAACAGTGAATAGCATTTTTGATAACAAATAAAATTTATGTGTGTGGGGCTATTCTTTCTAATACACGTGCAAAAAGTTATTTCTGTTATGATAGATTTTTTTAACAGATTTATAGTAAAACATCGAAACATGTTATCCACATGGTTAACATTTCATGTTTTATAAAATAACAAGGTATGCTATCATTACATACCATATGTGATTATATCTTAGATAACCATGATATGCTCCAAGTTTAAATGTTGTGGTTTTAAAAGATCTCATATGCATTATTTAAACAAAAACAGATACTGAAAACTATCTAGTACCGTTCGATAGTACTAGATATTATACCGCTTCTTCTAATTCAAGTAAATTTTGTACAGGTATATATATTAATTCATCTAAAAGTATGTTTACCTTGTAGAACTGTTTTTTTTTCTCACTACCAAACCAGTTTTTAATATTTTTCAAAAAAGTAGTAAAAAAATGATGAAAAGTTTAATACATATATTTTAAGTAATCTAATACGGCAGTGCTTCTGAGCTATTTCATATTTACCTTTGCTGCTTAATTAGCTTTTGTATCTCTTCTATGAGTCGCTATATTCATCTTACGACTAGAATGTATTATCCTTCACTGTTTTCCATTTATAATCTAAAGATCTAATCCGCCTCTTGGTTGAGAATCACAGTCGTATACTAAGATATTGAGCAAAAAGTTGATAAATATGATACTGTAGGTGAATTTAATTTTTTATCGCTGTAGTTGTATTTCAGTAATTTATCGAATTGTTTACAGGATGTTCGCCTGGTTTTGTATCTTGGAAATCAACAAAATTACTTAAAATACGGGCAAAATTAATTTTCTTTTTAATTTCAAAATATTTAGTTTCTTGCAGTAATATACAATTTCAGACTTTTAAACTAAACATCTATATATTGTTGGATTTTCAAATTTTCCAGTATATTCGACGTCAATATTATATAACGCAATATTTTTAATAATTTAGTCACATAAAGTGATCTTTAATTTTTTATTATAAATAATGATAGATATTTGAGATTTTATTAAAAACTCATAAGGATTTCTAATAGATGGCCCATTCAAAAAAAAAATGAGGTGTAGGTACCACACAAGTTTCTTAGATGTATATGTGCGGTTCTTATCGTTTACACCAGAACTTTTATACAAAAGCTATTCTAAATTAAGTTATAAATACTTCTATATTCTTAATCAAATCTGCGTAGAATGCAAAATTTACGATACCAAGAAAAATGCTCTTCTAAAAATTTTTGTATACAAACATTTTTCCAACTCAAGCTCTAAATACTTTTATTATACACTCCGAATGTTAAAGATTATTTATTATCTACACAAGTTGTTCAAATGAACTTCTAAATGTTACATTACATATAAGAAAGTACAAAAAGTTTGCACATTTAATAAACATTCCGGATATTAAATCTCACTTTTACTATCATCAAACACTACAGAATCAAGGTTTAGACAAGCTTCTTTGTTGCATTATTTCTTAATGAATCATTGGTATTTTTCATTAAGTTGATTTTCAGTATGTTGGAGAATCCATAATACAAGAATATATTGATTGTTCCATTTAAAACTCTAAGTACATGCCTACAAGCACATTTTATTCTCTTTAAAATATTTTTAATTTATATAGAACATGAATACAAGTATATACGTAACTGTTACTTATATCTTTTTCTAACAATCTAGGTGAACATGCTGTATAAGAATCCTAATATTTTATTATTAATAATCCCTATATAATATTCTTTTTAACATATCAGTAATAAAACTACAACGATAATTTTTATATTTATGTAAATGATAAAGAGTTTTCGATTAATTGATAAGTGTCGATGCCATCTCGGAACCTATATCTAAGCTATCTGATGCGTGTGTATTCAATTATAAAAGTTTGATTTGAATTTAATATATATTTTTAGATGGTCCTAGATGTAAGATATGTAAAAATTGTATGACAAAAACAATACAGAAATATATTGAATAATTTCGTTGATAAAAGTGAGCAATCTTTTATTGTCGATGCTTATCGTAAAACCTCTGACCAATTTCCCCTCGCTTAATTTATTATGGTACTACCTAAATATCTGATTAACAGAGCTACAGTTAAGGTTAGTTATATAATTCAAATACAGTTACCAGCACACTTCGAAAACGACGAAAATTTATCTTTATATGACAAAATGTAGTAAAATCGAAAAGTTTTATGTTCTAGAAGCCCGCTAGAAGTTTATAACAAATAATTTAACAATCTGATGCAAAATTCCGAATCTGTAACGCAGAAAGCAGGTGGTGGCAGGCCAACAAACCGGACAGCTGAAAGTATCGCATATGTTGAGGAGCAAATAACTCTTTTGTATAAAAAGACTACTTCAAATTTTTTTAGAAAGATTTTTATAATTTACAAAGAAAATTTCGTTGAGTGCCGGAACTTTTATCAAAGTCCGTTGCTTATGCGGCGAAGTTCTTTACAAACCCATTTCTTCGCACGCAGAATGGTTTATCAGTATATGAATACATCAAAACACAAACAAAGCACATCAAAACTCCGTGAGGGATATTACCAACAGAGTAATACAACAGACCATAAGATAAGTGAAGTATTATTGCATTAAATGCTAACCGCATAATTGAATTTACGCCAAGATCTTTGGATTTGACAGTCAGCGACTCACTTATCCATACCTACATAATAGTATATTTATAAATCGTCCTCATATTTCGTGTAATAGAAGAATCGAACCGAAATATATTTGACAGTTACATCACGTTTCTAACATTTTGGTCGTCATTAGTGCCTCAGCTTATTAATAAAAAAATATAGAAAATGGTAGAGTTAAGGTTAAGGATATATAAAAATCTAGTAAACCCAATCCAGCAGCAAACGCGACTAAAGCCTTCAATGTTCTATTAGAAATTGAAGAAACGGCAAAAGTTACAATAAGGAAATTAGCAGAAAATTTGGAAATGAAGAAAATTTTGACAGAAGGCTGGAATTTTGTGATCTGATAATGAAGTTTAGTTTTTCTGTTTTTTTTTTTTTTTTTTTCATCATAAGGATAAAACATCAATGGCGAATAGAGCAAATTACTCTCTTTTTAAAATTGCAAAATAAACCTACACCTGCCATTTAAAAAGACGAAGTTGAATACAATAGCAACAAAGTAAAAGAATATATGAACAGACAAAGAACGTCAAAACACACACATTCATAAATAAAACAACTTTCATTTAAAATATTTCTTCGTAACTTTTCGAACTAAAACGTTACAGCCATTATAATATACTTTTGTTACACAAATTACGTTAATTATGTTAAATGTCACCGCTTGACCGATATTTATCAAAATGCAGGCATGTGTATTTTTGTATAAATATTTTTCATTTCAAATACGACCATTCATTTAGTGGAACTTTTATCATCGAAAACAAGTATCTAATATATAAGGTTAACTGATAAGCACTAATGATAATGACCATTAAAATCATATATTATAAACATTTATGATTTCCGACTTGTATCTCTGTCCACGGTTATATTTCGCAAGTAATCAATACTCTAACGTTCGTCACTTGGATTTGGTTTTAAGTTTTAAAGATAGCAGTGTTTATAGTTTAATAAGTTTAATTTCAGAGATCGCAAATTTGCCATAGCTATTTTAAGTTTTTTTTGATATAATAGAAGTTATATATGCACGGAAAAAATGATTGTTCAGCCACCAGAGTGTTTAAAGAAGCCCTTATTTGTGCCCAATAAACTTCTAATGGGCCCTGGTCCATCCAATTGTTCACCTAGAGTACTGCAAGCTCTAAGTCAGCCTATACTTGGACATATGCATACAGAAACAGCTAAGGTACGTATTTTATGTAAGCGATTAAATAAATAAAAACCAACTATATAGGTATCGATTATTATTACTTTCATTCTGACATTTAAAGTATTAGGTTTGTTTGGACACCAATTTTAGACAGTTCATCTAATGGTTCTAGGATTAATAACTTTGATACTAATGCTCACGTCAGACCAAATTTTGGTTCTGAAGTAATTCGAAATCCTAAAGGACGGAACAGTTTTGACATTGAAATTTTAGGGGAAGTTATACTACATTAGTAATAGAAAGCACTAAACTAATGTAAATTAATCAATCGTAATTAACGAATCATGCGACAAGATTTAAAAAGTAACAAAATGTTGTTTATAAGATATATTTTTTGCTACATTTTGAAATGGATATTCTTCCTTTATTTATTATTTTTGATTCAAGCTGTTATTAACAATTGGCCTGTTTACCAAATACACACACATTTTAATAAATTATTACCATAAAAATCAACAATTAAATTAGAATCCTTTTGGATATTACCAAAAATTATGACACTTGTTAGTATAATATGAATTGTGATATGTACCTACTTGATCTTCTAGTTCCATCATTCAGACTCTGAATATTTTGTGTCTACAAGTGTATGGTTCCATTAATTCGAAATTTATTATAATTTTGATGGAAGTTACATGGTCCTAAAAATCTTTTTCTTCTCCCATACTTTTGTATTTTTAGATATACTGAACCAGCACTTAGTGTCCACTAAGACAAATTTTTCATTAAGATTTAAATTTACATGTGTTTTTTCGAACGTACAAACAGTAAAAATGAGCGATAATGATAGTGAAATGGTAAATTCGACTCCACCAGAAATTATGAAACACGCCTTAATGGCCAAGAACAATTTATTACCAGCGAAATCGGCAAAAACGAACGAAAAATTTTACTCTCAATTTATGGTTGAAATGTTCAAAAAATAATGTTTTATTATGGGGTCGTAGAAAAAATAGTGATGCAACTCGCATTTACTGGCTATTAAGACATTCGTATTCTTTCTCGCCTGCGTCTCGTGTCGTAATTTTCATAATCGTGACTTAATAGCCATCAAGACGTCATTATGTGGGTACAAATTGCGTTAACCTGTCAGTAGGAAGCACATCCTTGTTACCGCTCTGATTATAGAGGCACTTTAGTTTGCATGATCAACAAAATTGTTTTGGTATATGTTGCCGTTCGATATATTGCTATTTTGTTTGTTGGTAGAATTGAATTTTAACATAAAAAGAAAATGTCTGTTTGAATTTCGACATCGCGCCAACTACCGAAAGGGCAGAACAACGTATGCCAGGCCAGCTAGTATGTACATGTAATACATTGTTCGGATATTTGTTTCAGTAAAGTAAGTATTACATCAAATTGGCTTCCTTTCGGTAATAGATAATAACTATTTTCTTTCTGCAAAATCAAAATAAATTCTGTTTTAATGTATATCTCCAGCACATCACTCTATAATGCACATAATATATGCACTCCCAATGCATTGTTATCACAAAATTCCTTTATTTTGTCTCTCGGGACAAAGAACGGATCAAAAAATATAAGTTTAGTTTTCTTAATATTCAATACTAGATTGTTTAACAAATATGTCAATTTGTCCAGGAGTTTATGACAGTTCTGAATCAAGTTTCACATGCTAGTAAGTTTTGAGAAATGTACCAATACGTCCACTTCCCCACTAGAGAAAGAATCACTTGCTAGGCTTGATGACGTAGTACTAGGTATAGCAATTACAAAATTGAAAATTAAATAAGAAGAGTAAACGACAATAAGTGTAAAACATAAAGGAAAAATAAGTCTATGAAACTGAATCAAAACAAATACTTTAATAATGCCGTTAATTAAAGTAAAAGGAAAAACAAATATTCAAACGAAATATCACAAGAAAATGTGAAAGCTAATACGAATAACAATTCCGCATGTTTCAAAATTTCAAATACCAGTCCATCGGTCAGAACTTCTCTGTAATTGCTCTTGAATTACGAGTTTTGAAGGACCAATTATTCTCACAATTTGTAGTTCCAGAACTGCATGGTCCGAACATTTCTTTTTTTTAACGACATACGCACTATTTCTATTATAGAACTGCTCAGAATTGGGGTGCCAAAAATTTATATTCGAAATAAGTTCAAAAGTTTTGGAACAAGTAGAAAGCTGTAATACCTGAGTGCAACTAGTATATAATAGTATAGGAGATAGCTGAAAGCTTAGACAGGAATGGAAGATTATGTATAAGATGATCGAAATCATTTATGTTTTGGACAGCCAGGAAATAATTTCTTAAAAATATTATATTTTAGTGAATTAGGAGTGGCAAATAAAATCCAGCTGTTATTGTTATTCTACTTTGTTCTTTCTTAGCATGATTAAATTCATAAGTACGAAAAAGAACAACGTATAATGACATAGAATGATATTTATTTGATTTTAATTTTAATATTACATGAATTAAAAAATTATGGATGTACTATCTGTCACAAAAAAAATAATTTAGGCGTAGTAGTAGGCAAGCAAGATAGCTCGGTTTTGCTTGCAGTGCCTAACGTTGTTTATGACAGATTAACTTCGATGCTTATAAAATACTTCATGTAGCCACGTCACGAACTTCAATGACACATTTATTTTGATAATAAAGAAAAACTCAGTGGCTTGCTACAGAAAAATGCCGCAGTACAAGAAATTCGTATGTATGAATTTGGAAATGTCTTCACAACACCTAATTTTGATTTTATAGCTATCTCAAATATAGCAATTCTTTCTTCTCCTTTTGATAGCTTTACAACTCGTTGTGAGTTTTAGTCTTCTCAGCAGTTTTCTCTATTTTGTGCTCTTTTCCAACAGGTTCTAGCCATTTCTTGGTAATTCTTTGGTCATTCATACGCATCATATGGCCCAGCTATTTCAATCGTCGGCCTTTTATAAATATTATAATGTCGGCGTTTCCTATCAACTTCTTGAGTTCGTACTTTATTCAGATCCTCCAAATATATCACTGGAGAAAGAAAATTACTCAATAACAGCAAAACAACAAATCTCTATACTAGATGAATTTAGGAAAGTAGTAGAGACAGGAAAGTAAATTCTGTCTCAAAGAATACGGACGACAATAGAATATAATGCTTCTTCACAAAAATATTAAATAAATTATTTGGTTTTACTTGTTTTACTTATGTCTCTGATATTTTTGTATATTTTCTGCTTTATTCCTGCTTGCTACCGCTTTTTTTTTTTGTAATAAACACGCATTCTTTATAACTATCATTAAATTAAAAACTTGTTAATTATTATCTACAATACGAATAGAAAACATTCTGTAGGTATAGTTAGATTAGAATCCACACTGTAAGTGAAATGCTGATTACCAACAATACAATCCCGTAATAGTCGTTGCCAAATCAAAATTGTAAAAATTGGCAATTTTTTTGCAACAGATAGTATCTATGAATACGTTTTTCAACTCAGTTTTTGCGGATGCGTGGTGACAAATATACTAATTTAATAATTGTTGATATAATAATTTATTATTACTTAATTTTATATAAATTTATAAATAATTAACCGAAGCTTAACGACTGGTTTCATAATCAAATTAAAATGACTTTTAATTTGAAAGTTGACTAATAATAATAATACATTATAATAGAACGCTTTATTTTAGGTCATGCAAGAATAACAACACAGACACAGATATTAATGTAGAGCTGAAAATCACATTGTGACAGTTCAAGGTTACAGATTAACCCGTGATCTTCCACTCTGACATATAAAGAATATTTACAAGAAAGAATGTTGCTTCCTATTACTAACGTAACCTAATTTAATCTGATGTGATGTACAATATAAACAAAAAAATACAAAATTGTATTTTAAACCTATATAGGTACCCTTACAATAAAATCAGTGTCCATCTAACATAGGAAAAGAAAATGAATGAACGATAAATTACTTGTCCCAAGCATCAACTAAGTATGCTCGGTATTGTGCAAAAAATGTGCCAAATGAATTATTCTGAATGCCCACTAGTATCTAAATACCACTTTAGCTGTGAAAATTGGTTTCATAATTTTACTTTAAAGTCAACTTTAAAAGCACTTTAAGCTAAAATCCCGATTTTTTCACTTTAACCAACTTTAATATTTGCGACGACAAGTACGACAACTTGCTTGTCAAATATCGAATTTCTAATTATAAACTTCTATTTATTTTGAAATGTAAATGGTGAAATGAACTAATATATATTGCAAACGAGCTCATGAGGTTGATGCTGTAAGACAGCTCAAAGTTAATAGAAATCGGGAGAACTGTTCGAACAAACTTAATGATAATGAATTTTTTGATAGGTATCATTAGAAAACATCGAACCTTTCGCTTCCTACAAATCTGTAGGTAAAGCTATTTTAATAAAAATTTTGTTTATTTAAAAAGATCTGCAATGCAATATAAATTACAACATTGAAATATTTATAATACTTTGTATTATACTTAACATTATTTTCAATTTATTATTTAATACTAGACTAGTAAAACTAATAACAGTTTTAAGGGCGAACTGTCGCCGCCAGTAAGATTCTTGACGGGAGTTGTAATTTTCTGTTTTGTGGAACAAATACAAAAAAAAAGTAATATATTCGTGTGTTTTAAGTTAAGTATATCTTATGATTGACTCATTATGAGAGGAACACTGAAAATTTATGCAATGTGTATTCAGAAATGAGGCAAAACTTACGTTTGTAATTCAAGTTTTCGCAATAACTATTTTGTAAATTAAGTTTAATTAAGGCTGTACGTTTACAGTAAGATTTATTGAAGGTACCTAAAGGACGTTTTTTTTTCCTTTGTGGAAAAATAATATAGAAAACATATGATAAACTTGAGTCACTTTCTAGACTCCATCTATAAATATTTTAATAAGTTTTATAAAATTTAATTCTTTAGGTACCTCAGAAAAACCTTAAAATATTTGTTGGTTTTTGTTTAAATAAAATCGCTGCAAAAATAACGGAGAAAAACTTGAATTTCTAACCTCTTGATTTCTGTAGTCGGCAGTTCCCCCTTAAGGCTAGTCCGTTTTCACACATAAAACGAGCGTGAAACTCTTAGGCAGACCAACAAAAATTCGTAAAGTATGAAATGAAACTATAACATAATGCAACCTACCCAGAAACATTACATTAAAATTAACTTAAGTTAAATCTTATGGAGCGCGTTTACTTTTATTCCACCTTTTTTAGCTGATAAATCAAAAGAAGAACAGAGATGTATTCTCGATCGTGCGATAATGAATATCGTGGTGGAAAGTCATTGTCGTAGATAATTCGACTACTAAGTAACAATTGTGACGATTTTATTTCAAAGAGTTGACCAATATTGAGTAATTTTTGTTTGTTAGTTAATTATATACAATTGTTATCATATGTTTAAACAAATTTATAAGGATATCGTTGCATTTTAATAATAATTAAATAAAATTTTACAAGGTCAATTCAATTAATTAACTTAAATAAAGTACAACTGTTATATTAATTAACAATACTAATAGAAGTTGACGAGGTTATATTTATACGAGTATTAATTATTATTTAACTCTGCTCCTGGAAGCTTGAACTGCGTTGATGATTTTGTTGCATGTATCCATCTTGATTTTTATGGAAGAGTTTATATAACTTCGCCTACTGATGTGGACTTCCATACCCCGAATTTTTTCAAAACATCACAGTGCTGTTCTGTATACGTTCTGTATAGTTGTCGAAATACAAATCTAGCATTCTGTTCAATGTGTAGTAAAAGTGCCTTTTGAGTGTATTTTGATCAGAAGATGAGCTTGAAGTTGTTATAAAACGGGTCAAAGTTCAAAGAAATAAAGATAACAGTTTGATATTCAAAACCATTGAAGCTTGTGCTTTCTCTAAATCAGTACCTGTTTCCATGAATTATGAGACTACAAGTGGACACCGTCGCACAGGCTGTTCCAATGCATTCGGCATAGTAGACCACACTATTTTGCCTTCCATATTAAAGAGTTTTGGATTTAGCGAAGAGTTAATCTCGTTAATAGCTTTGTATTTGCGCGATAGGCCTTAGAAAGTTGTTTGTGATGGATATAGTTACAGCCATTTCTGGAGTTCCGTAGGGCTCCAATTTAGGTCCGCTAATCTTCAATATTTTTATTAGCGGTATTGTAGCCGAGATATGTGATTTATTACCAACATTGATTCTGGGCATCAGCTACAGATTAATTTGGAAAGAATTCGTAATTGGTGTTCAATAAAGAACTTATCTCTGAACCCTACCAAATGTAAACTTACTACCTTCTCCAAAGACAGGAACCAGCTCGCTACGGCTACTAGCTGGTGGGGCTTGTATATTCGGAATGAGCTAAGATGCTCAAAGACTTGGGGATTACTTTCCACGCAAAACAAGCTAGACAAATATTGAGATTTTTTATTAGGAACAGCAGAGCTTTGACACACACTGGGTACTAACCACTTTAAATACTTTTCTGGTGAGGTTGAAGCAGAAGTCTTATCTGGCATCCGTATTATATTGCTCGGAAGCGCCCAGTGGAGCTTGTACGAAAACGATTTCTCTAATTATGATGATACACAGTTCGTGATGCTTGCTTATCCTCCTCCTACTTGGACTAATCTTTACTTCTCTTTCATTTTGAGATCCCTTGCTCTCCTTTAGACGTTTCTACAGCAGCCTTAGTAAAGTAAAAAATCATACATTCAGTTGCTTGCTACTCAAAATCTTGGATCTCAAAATGAAAGAGGAATAAGGAGTAGCAAGCAAAACACCAGCAAATATCAGCAAGGCTACAGATGCAGCAGGTCTGTCATTGACGCCATATTTGTAATAAAGCAAATATCTGAATCATTCGTCTTGGAAATAAAAGTACCAGCATTCACACGATTTACTGCAGGCATGGAATATGAGCTCTATGGGACACAGAGGATAGACACAGAAATGTTAATAGCGGTATTGGCGGCTCATTGTATTATAACGAGGAACACCAATCTCAACAAAAAAGGCTAATATAACACAGAATATTACAAATATGTATATTAGAAAAAGAGATAAATGAAGTTATACGAAATCTCTAGAACAGGAACGCCGTTGAACCTGAATTTTTAAAATATGGCGAAGCAGAAATAATAAACAATTTCAAGACTTAAAAAGGAGAGAAAATACATTAAAGTGATTTACGAAAACCTAGCAAGCAAAACACCAGCAAACATAAGCAAATATCATCATGTCTATGTAACTAACACATGAACTGGATGAGCAGAGAAAAAAGGAAATCGTAAGAGATGGATGGAAAGCCACCAGAAAGAAGACCGGTGTGAAGGCCCCCAAAAGTGTATAAGAATATCTAACAATCGACATCACAAACATATTACATTAAAGAAAATATAATGTGCGAGTATATTTATGTATTTTTGTTTCATCAAATTTGTTTTCATATTAATATATGTTCAATTAACTTCAGCAACTTCTATAGTTCATTTTTTTCAAGAATTAAGATAACATTTATCTAAATTTCATAAATTAGCTAAATAATTTAATGAAAAAAATCAAGAGACTAACACAAAACAAGAAGACGTGGAAAATAAAAATAAACATCGCAGAATGATATATAATATCTTACAAATACTCTCTTAGTAGTAGTACTTTCTGACTAGATATATAGGTACTTTAAAACAATTAACTATTTTTCGAAAAAATTTAGACATTTTTATATTTAGAAGTCGAAAAAAAATTTTTAAAGATATTTATAGATTCTCTGAACTTCAACTACAAACTTTAAGCGAATGCAAAGCCAGGGAGACAACCATTTTTGTAATTAAAAAACATTTTTGTCCACTACTAGATTATGGATGAAGTCAAAGAAGGCATAAAATACATATTTCAAACAAGAAATACTCTCACTTTATGTATCAGTGCTGCTGGCCATGCAGCAATAGAAGCTGTAATGTGTAATCTGTTGGAACCTGGGGAGACAGTACTGATTGCCGTCAACGGTATTTGGGGAGAGAGGGCTTCTGATATGGCATCACGATATGGTGAGTTTCTTTAACGCAAATACATGACATACATTATAAGAGGGAATGCCATATTTGACTGTTATATATGGCATTCCCTCTAGTTCTATTCCAGCGTAGTGGTAAAGTCGATTATTGGTATCTAATAATGTAGATAGCGAATAATTTTTAATAAACAAATTGTAGATAATCATAAGCTCTACAATTTAAAAATATTTTTATTTATACAGAGTGTTCGACAACGATGAACCAACACAAATGTTTTTTTAAATGGAATGCTATGATTTTTTTTTACATTTTATAATAGCCTTTAAAGGATTGATTAAACTGACTATACTTGTAGTTACCGATTTTTCGTTAAAAATTGTGCAACATTTGAAAAGTTGCTATGAAATAACGACTGATGACGAAATATTTTTTATGGGCTCAATTAGTGCAGATACCTTTTCAGTACGTGAGAGTAATGTTTATTTTGACATATTTACGCATGTTCTTTAGAATTACATGCCATACGCAAAAGCTAGAAATTCTAAAAAAAATTAAATTTTGGTTAACATAATGTTGAAAAAACTTAAACGATTTACAAAATCATTTCCACAAAGGTCCTGATGTAATGACATATGGTAGGGATGGTACTTATTTTTCTTTATGGTGCAGTTGATAGTACTCCTGTTTATTCCAGTCTGGATATTCAAATTTCGTGTACTTACTTGAGGATTTTCTTCCAACGATAGCAAAATATTTAATTCATTTTCCTCATTAGTAACCCTTTGATTTTTAATCCCCTCTTGGAATAACCAATATTTCCAGATGCTTCAAAACTTTCTTTTAATTTTTGAAATGCTTCGATTCTAAAAGGTTTTGCATTTGGATAACGTTGACAGTAAATCCTATTGGTTAATAAACAGTTTCTTTCGCTCTTATCCAATGCGTAAATCATATTTACCATTTCATCTTTCGTGAAATTCATCGTAAAAGTAAATACAATTATCAGCGTTATTTTGTAACTACAACGTAACTAATGACAGATACAAAATTCAGATATTATTTTAATTAAAAATTCACAGGTGACAACGACTTTCTTCGTTTAAATTTAGAATCTATTAATAATAAGAGTTAATAAGTTATAAAATACTAAGTGTGGATAGGGAAAACATGACATCATTAAAAGGCTTATAAAAAATATTGTACTTTAGATGAAAAATATACAGGCTATTCTATTTAAAAAAAAAAGCGTAAATGTTAATTTTGCGTTTGGTATTCCTGCAAATTCATTTATTTAAAAATAAATGGATTGATTATAGATTATTGAACTTGACGAAAGTGGAAAACTTCTTGCCTATAGAGTTCTCAAAAATTCTTTCAGGTTTCGTCTCTGAGTCTCCACAAAGTTGGACATGTTGAGACACAAAATTGCGAATAAAGCTAGAACGGTAAGAGATACCCCTACACATGTTTACATCCATGTCATTCTTTTAAAGAGTATCATCTAAATATGCCAAAATATATTGAGTGCTCCATTGGTTTGTATCGTCACTCACTTACGCAACACTCTGTATAGATGAAAATAATTTGGCAGTGGATAGTCGTCCGACGGTTGGATGAATAAATTATTATCTTAAAATTCCGATGTTCGGACGTTTAATAACTTTTATTATTGTTCCGACAGTATGCGCACGTTCACCAATAAACTACAATAGCTCGACATAACCTAAGAATTAGTTGCAAAAGCCAACCGTGACTTAAAAATGAATACAATTACAGTAGGAAAGAAGTTCGATACTTTAAAAGATGTGTATGATTTTGTGAGTGAAGTGGAAAATAATGAACTTATAACTTTTTACAAAAGGGATGCAAAGAAGTTAACTACCGTTTCAAAAATTTACCGTCAGAAGTGTAAGAAAGCGAAAAATGACTTGATTTATTATCGACTGGAGTATACATGCATTAAAGGAGGGAAAAGATTTAAAAGTGTCAGCAAAGGAGCACGAAAAGTGAGGTAGTTTGCCACTTACTTTTATTCATTTTGTCTAAAAACTATTGTTTTAAATTTAGCACTTTCCGAGAAGACTGTCCCATGAAAATTGTGTTTACTTTGGCGGAAGATGGTCAAAGTTTAATATTGAGTAACGCTTTTACGACTCACAACCACAATGTTAACAAAGAAACATTTAGCTTATTCCCAAGAAAACGACATTTAGACAATGAAGAAAAAGAAGAAGTACTAAAATTAAAAAGACTAAAATGTAATAAAACCTTACTTAAAGACTACATGCAGCATAAAACCGGAAAAAATGTATTACTTCGAGATCTTACAAACATCAGGGCAACAACGTCTTCAAATAGTGACTTGCTAGAAGTAGCCAGGATCTTACAAGAAGATGAAGACAGAGATTCTGTGACAGAACTGTTAATTGGTGAAGATAATATTCTTCAAGGGATTTATTTTCAAGAGTCGGCAATGAAAAATAGTTTCTCTTTATACCCTGAGCTACTCTTACTTGATGCAACTTATAAATTAAATAATTTAAGAATGCCGTTTTATATACTAATGTCGATAGATGGAAATAATGCAGGAATTGTAGTATGCACTTTTTTACTACAAAATGAAGATTCGGAATCGATTGGATATATGTTGAAGATATTTAAAGAACATAACCCGTCGTGGAATAAAACTAAAACAATATTAACCGACAAAGATTTTAGCGAAAGAAAAACTTTATCTACTGAATTTCCTAACGCTAATCTCTTGTTATGCTTGTTCCACACATTGAAAGCATTTCGTACTACTATAACAACTCAGTCAATGGGTATAAATGGTGAAGAGAGACAAGTTGTACTAAGTTTATTACAGAAAATGGCCTACTCAAAGACTAAAGATATTTATGAAATCAATTACAGATCACTAGTGGAACTAAATTTTTTGCGAGTTTTGAATTATTTCAACAATAACTGGCACAACTGCAAAGAAGAGTGGGTGCAATGTTTTAAAAAGAAATGTTGTACTTACGGAGTTGCAACTACCAATCACCTGGAATCATTTAACCAGAAAATTAAAGCAGTCTGTACAAAATATAGCACATTGCAAGATATTTATAGAGAATTTAGAATTCTTTCGAACTCTGTAAATTCAGAAAGGAAGGAGACATGCTTGCACATGATGTCGAAGAAATTCAGCTCTTTAACGAAAGATTCACTGAAAGAAAAATATTTCAAAATTGTTACGCCTTTCGCTTTTAAGTTTATAGAAAATAATCTATCAAAATCAGAGACAGTTACATTCGATGAAGAACAAGAAGATTATTGCATTTTAAAAAGAACCGCCATTAAAGTATCACAAAACTATTGTGAATGTAATTATTTTATGGATATGCAGTTACCATGCAAACACATGTTTAAATTTAGACAATTAAAAGGACTGGATTTGTACAGCGAAGATCTTATACCTAAAAGATTTAGAAAACACTTGTATTTCCGAAATTATGGATTGCATTTGGAAGGCACATCGATGAGTAATAATGTGACGTTAGATGAATCAAACGTACATTATGATAGCGATTCAGAATATATCAAAATTCAGTCGAAATGCGAAAGGTCTATTTTAACACAGCAACAAAAATATACTAGAGTGTTGGCCAAATGTCAGCAGATAGCAACTATAGTGTCGGAAATGAGTATGAGTGAGTTTAATAAACATTATTCTCAGTTGGAAACTTTAGTAAACATGTGGAATGAACACAAACAAACTATTATAGTTGAAGAGACGGTCATTGATGAAGAGACAGAGATGGCACCTGAAAATACATTAATTAATATTGAGCCAGATATCAGAGTTGAAGAGACATCGATTACGGAACAGCCAAATATCACAGTTGAAAAGACACTAATTACGGAAGAGCTAAATATCACAGTTGAAAAGACATCCATTACGGGAGAGCCATAGGCATCACAGTTGAAAGGACATCGATTACGGAAGAGCCAAATACCACAGTTGAAAAGACAACGATTACGGAAGAGCCAAATATCACAGTGGAAAAGACATCGGTTATTGAAAAGCCAAATATAACATTTAAAAGTGCAATTGTTAACGAAGAGACAGACATAACAGCTGAAAGGACATCGCTTATGGAAAACCCAAATACTCGTAGCACAGTTGGAAAGATAGGAATTAATAAAGATTCGGAAGAATTACTTTTGCTAGAAAATATTAAAATGCCCTTGAAAATGAAGAGAAGGGGGCGGCCCAAAGGTATTGATGTTACAGTGGTGGGTTTAAGAAAAAAAAAGAAATGTAATCCATTTTTAAAATAAATACGGTGCAGTTATAATAATGTCTTTATAATTTACCAGAAAATCTAAAAAATGATATGAATACATCAGTTTTTTAAGTCATCGTTAGTAATTACCTTCGGAACAATAATCACAATTACTATTTGTCCGATCATCGGAATTTTAAGACAATAATTTATTCCTCCGACAGTCGGACGAATATCCACCGCCAAATAATTTTAGAATGTGTGTTTTAGGAGTGGCTACAACTTTTGTCTAAAACACTGGACACCTGTTTAGAAGCTTTAATCACACGCAAATAAATTATTTGGAGTAATTACTGTATACACCATACATTTTTTCAAAAATTACTATTAACATTTGCCCTGTTGTCAGGAATTAATAACAAGTCTCTCTCTCTCTCGCTCCCCCCCCCCCTCTCTCTCTCCCGATTGCATTTGATTAATTTTTCCATGCAGTAAATTTAAATTTACAAAACTCCATGTTTCATTTCTTTTTGTTCGTTTTTTTTTGTCATGCGATTAAGTTATATACATTCCTGTGGTTTACCTACCTATATCATTTTTAAAATACTACTCTTTATATTTCAGGAGCAATAGTAAAAAACATAAAAGTGGAGCCCGGCAATAACTTTACATTCAAACAAATAGAAGATGGTTTAATAAAATACAAACCTGTGTTATTTTTCATCGTCCAAGGTGAAAGTTCTAGTGGTTGTTATCAACCTTTAGAAAGTATTGGAGATTTATGTCACAGGTAATACATTTCCTACAATATAATGTTAAAATATAGAGGTACGTAATGATGTTGATGGAAAAAATAGAATAACAGCAGTAATTTTTAAAAATAGTCAAGATCTGCTTTAATTTTTAGTCAAATCAGTAGACTGAAAGTAGAATTTAATTCTGTACTAAAAATTTGAGAATCGCTTTAGTAATACACATGCATTAATAAATTAATACGGTGTAAAATTAGGGATTTTACCTGTCAAGTATTATAACCTGCAAAAGAAATTTCAGGACTATCATAATAATAATACAGTTGTCCAAAATATAATCAAATTGAAATTAATATTGCCGTCTGTAGCCCTGCTTCAAACATACATGTCTATTTTCAGTAGCCTAAATATTAGCTGAATTGATTGTGGTTTATTTGGACGTCGTAAATAACCATGTTTACAGGTACCTATTTCGTTTTTTATGTGCTTATAAGGAAAACGTGCTTTGTCCTAAATTGTCCTGGTAATTTCGATACATTTTTTATATAAAGGAGATTTAAATGAACCTTCACAAATATAGGTAAATGTCAGAAATGAATACAGGCAATAATTAAACCGATTCAGGCTTTACTTATTAAAACTCATTCTTTTGCAATTAATTATAACACAGCTGATATAGAGATCTACACAGTTTATTGCTACATAACAAAATACATAACATAATAAGTATAACAATTGATTCGCCAACACAATGACTTCATCATATATGTATATGTTCCATAATAGCGTAAATACAACAGCAATATGATTGCAAGCATTCAGGTGCAATGAGCTGAATGCTTTGCGTTATCTTGTAACACTTTCTTACAATACTCCTCGACCGTAACTAATGCTTCTTTTGAAAATATAGTCGAATGGATAGCTATATAAAGGTACATAAAAATTAGTTTGTAGCAATCTTCTTCTTCTTCTTCTTCTTCTTTTAACTAGGGTCATCCCCTGTTTGCCTGGCCTGTTTCTATTCAGCGGATGAAGAAAACCGACTTTGACCCCATCTCTTGGAAGGTCGTCTTTGTTGTCTCTTTCCTTTCGGTCTCTCATGTTTGCATATATATATGCATATGGTTTGCATTCTCTCTACATGGTCATTCCATTCCTTTCTTTTTCGCTTACTCCACTTCACCACATCCTGCACTCCGCATCCTTCTCTTATGGATCTACTCGTCTGTCTATCTCGTAATGTGACATTCGCTATTTTTCTGAGAATCTTCATTTCTACTGTTCTAATTTTTTGTTTAGTTTTCTTGGTATCTGCTCTTGTCACCGTGGAGTATGTTAGTACTGGGCGAACCATAGCTTTGTATACTCGTACTTTACTTTCCTTAGTCAGGTATTTATTCCGCCAGACCATTGTGTTTAGATACCCGGTTACTTGTGTAGCCTTCATTGCCTGTTGTTGAACCCCCGCCCGCAGGTCTCTTTGACTCATTACCTTGACACCAAGATACCTGAAGCTCATTACCTGTTGAACGACGGATCCGTCTATTTCTAGCTTACAACGAACTGACTGCTTACATATTACATGCACTTAGTTTTGTCTTTGGAGATGTTCATATTATATTTTTTGCCGGTAATGTTGAATTGATGCAAGAGACTTTGTAAGTTATCTTCGCTATCTGCTATGAGCACTGCATCATCGGCGTAGCATACTATGTTCACGTTGTGTGTTCCCATAGGGTAACCATCTTTTCCTTTTATTGATTCTATCATACGGTCCATTATTAAATTGTTTATTTTGATTGGTTCCGTAATTCCATCAGATGTTTTGATTCTAGTCGACGTGTTAGTGTTAATATTATTGACCAATTCCACAAGGGTTTCTGGTACGTCATACTCATGTAAAATTTTCAAGACGTCGTTCCTTCTCACACGGTCGAAAGCTTTGCTGAAATCCACGAAGCACATAAATAGCGGGTTGTTATATTCGATTGATTTTTCTACCAATTGGCGTATGATGAAAATGGCATCTGTTGTACTCCGATTCTTTCTGAACCCCTGTTGCTCCTCTGATATTTGTATTGTTTCTTGCAATAGCATTCTAACCATGGATGTAAACAATTTAAGGAGTATTCAACAGAGTAATTCCGCGGTAATTGTCTTTTGTTTTCTTCTCCCCTTTTTTTGTGTAACGGAATCGTGTAACTATTTTTCCAGTCCTCCGGTACCTTTTTAGTAGCCAGCACGTTCGACAGGAGCTCGTGCAGAGCCTCTTCCAAGCAATCGCCACCGTACTTAAGTAATTCATTATATATACCATCCGGACTCGGAGATCTTCGTGATTTTAGCTTTTTTATGGATTCTTGTATTATTTCTCTAGTAAGATATACCGGGGTCTTGTTATGATGTCTTTTTTCGATATTTTCCAGCATTCCATTTCCAATAAAATCTTTACAAATCGTTATATCATCTGAAACTGTTGTATGCCTCCCATTTCTTGTATTAATAAAAGAAAAACGACAAAATACAACAAATTATGTTATTATACCGAATGTTCTCAGTATCATGTCATGGAATTGCACAATAATTGAGAGAGCCAAAGCCAGGGAAAAGTTCTCGCTCAAGCTTGAACAAACAACGAAACAATTAGAAAGAGCGGCTGAAGTGGGTGTATTGACGAAATATTAATAAGCTTGCCAGTAGGACTGGATGAAGAATGGGGATAAGGATGAGTGTTGGAAGATGAAAATGTATGGACTTTGAAAGAAGTATTGTATTATCAATGAATGGCAGAAATCTTGCGACTGAGGGAAGGATATAGAGGCGGAGGGTCACTGCTTTATGTCTTCAGACTGGTGACTGTTCCCAATGGCACTTATACATTCCGCCTATGTATTTGGCACCAGCGGAGAGTTGATTGGACCATTCAAAATTATTTACCAATAAAGTAGCTCAGTGCCAGATGCGGGTGCATAATGGAATTCGGTGCGAACCTCATATGCGGAAGGGGGTTTTAAAATAGTGTTAGATGCGTGTGTACAATGGAATTCGGGGCAAAGCTGCAATGGGGAATGTCAGCAAACATTAATAATAATTAATTAAACATTGAAATTGTTGCGTTCAGATAAACATGTTATTCAAAATTCCATATTACATTATATTATTTGTAATATACTATAGGTATATAGGTATATAGGTATGTTTTCTTTTATATCATGTTTCTGTATAATTTATCATACAGAAAAAAGATAGTGTAAACACAACTTTACGCCTAACTCTTGGAACTCACTATTAGTGACTTGTGCCATGCCTTATAGCGTTCGTTTAGTTTGCTGGCACATTTGCTGCTAATTATGCCTTCTTTTTTGCCTATTTTTGAAAGCTACTAGTTTTGAACGCCCACATGGTGCTCTTTTACTTCTTTTGGTTACTCCAACTCTGCGTTTGCTTATGGCTGTGGGCTGAGCCATAATATTGGATTTCGAGCTATAGCGTAAACTTTCCCAAGCTGTGCCTGTTTTAACGTTTATCAGCCGTTTATAAAATCTCTGAATCGTTGCTGAACTGGTTCCAAATTCGTAATTTTTTTCTTTCAATGTGTTGGTGACTGTATCGAAGGAAAGTTTATGGTCTCACGGGCAGCAGCCTCCTCGCCTTCATCACAATAAAAAGAACTATCACTGGTCACTCTTACCGCTGCACTGGAAGTTCCAGAAGGATTAGAGGGATCTACAGCTGCTTCTCGAAACTGAAGAGATTTTGGGTTAGGCACAAGAGGTTGAAAAAATGAGAATGGCTGACTTTTTTCGCCAAATGCCAGTTTACTCATTAAAAACAGAGATTCTGCAGAAATCGCGGGCGCATTAACAAGGGATATACCATAATAAAATGAAATTGATGCTTGATGTTTGCAGAACGTTCTTAGTCTTCTTACTACACAACTGCAACAATGTCCACTTTACAAAAAACATTTATATCTTTTTCACTGGGTACTGTGTACGTAGTATTTGAAGTTTCTTGAATATCCTTTGACGTTAAATATTTAATTGTCTCGATCTGGCTACTTAGTAGCAAATATGGGGTACGATTTCTATTGTTAACAAAATTTCGTCGTTGGAAATATACCTCCATGGCTGTACACGCCAATTCTATTAAAGCAATTGCAGTATAGGCCTTATTTCTTCGGAACAATGTCTTTAAAAGGCCTGATTGTAATTTCACTATTTGCTCTATAAATAGTAACATTCACATTTGACTCTTTAGTCGTGACCGAAATATGCTTAAAACAAATAGGCAAACTCATTTTATGCAATAAATACTGTGTTCGAAATGATAAGATGCGCATTTGGTTGTTTCGCACATTATCGTTAATTGCAATATGTATATGCACCCGCATTTGGCACCGTGCTACTTATTGGTGAATTGGCCAATCAAATCTCCGCTGGTGCCAAATACATAGGCAGAATGTATAAATGCTTCCCGTTGGGGCGCAGCACATTATTATCAAGTTAATACAATAAGTTTTACAGAAACGGCTTGTCGTTCTTGTGAGACCACTGTAAAATATCCAATAACTAATACTAATTATTTTGTGTTTGTATTCTGTTGCAAAGTCTCTATCTTCACATTCTGGGCATAACAGACATTTACATTTCATTTAAAAGAACTTGATACCACCTTTACCTGAAGAATTCACTTTGAAAAAACATTACTATCATAGATAACTAATTTATTAGCAAGTACTAGCAATAGCATAAGGAAATATTAGATACTTATGAACGCGATATAATGAATAATATGTATGTCTACATACGCCTATATGGAAATATGACTACAGACGGCCATATTTGTAAGTAAAAGGACCTTTTGAAATATTGAATAAAATATTGATCTAGAAAACTATTATCTAATCACTTTATTTATGATATTCAACTAGTAAAGGGCTTTCATGTAGCAGTATTAGTTTAATAGAAGCTATTTGTCTTTAAATATTAATTAATTAGTTTAATTTCTTTGTTTCGAGATTATTCATGTCGGTGTCAACTTGTAGTGGTATTATATAATTGTTTGTAGGTCGTACTTTGATCGTGACGGTTTCTAAAGCGATTCTATTACATAAATTTCTAAATAATACAAAAGTACGCAAAATTAATTTAAGAAAAAACTACGGAAATTAGTTGTTTTACTCTTATCGAGAATCAGTAAATTTTTGAAGTAGTCCAATGTTGTATAAAGATTCTCCCTTCTAATTTGTCGCGATTTTCGGCTATTTTTAATGTGCATTTTTAAATGAATTCGCGAAGCGCCAAAATTATTCAATTTGGTGTGCACAGAGAGGTAGAAGATTATTATTAGCCTATACTTCTTTGAAAACAAAGCTGTCAACGGTGATACTCAACAACTTTTTCTTGCAATAAAACCAACAATTTGGAAATGTAGTTTTAACAAGAAAGCTTCACGCGCAAGGCAGAACTTGAAACACTTATTTTACCTCAAGTAACATTTGCTATTTGTTCGTTCTCAAGGGATTGGCATCTATTGGCCTCCTAGGTCTTGCTAATATAGAAAATTTTAGACATCATTCTTGAATAGAGTGTGCCATGCTCGCAGCGCCGCACAGTAGCTCAGGACCTGCAAAAATTCAATTTTGAGAAAAAGTGAGTTTTACTATATATTTGATTAAAAATGAAATAGTAATTCAAAATATTTGCAGATTGAACATGGAAAAGAGCTGTCACTTATTTTAGACTGTAAAACCAGGTGGAATAGTCTTTTAACCATGCTGGAACGATTTTCTCTTTTAAAAACCTGCATTCAAAAAGCTCTTATAGATCGCAATCATCCAATCCGTTTAGAGATGCAGATTTTGATTTGGTAAATAAAATTGTTGATATGCTGACCCCAATTAAATTAACAGAAGAAGCAATCTGTTGGCGAAATGCTAATTTATGCACAGTTGATGCTGCTTTTAAATTTCTTATAAAACCATTGTCTAGCAAAAACTCAGCACTCGCCAATGAAATGAAAACATCCTTAGTGGAACGTATAAAGCAACGACGAAGTGATGATTTAACTGGTGTGTTGAATTATTTACAAAATCCACGAAAAGATGATGAAAATCAGTTATTATCGGATTTGGAATGGCTTGACTTATTTCCAGTTCCTACACAGCCTTTAGTGAGGAAGCAAATAATGAGTACTGTTAAATGACTAAATAGTTGAGATAATACGGAAGAGGAAGAAATGTCAGGATCACAAACAGATGATGAGCCAAGGGAACAAACCTCCCAACCCCAATTGACACTAAAGGAAAAGTTACAGCTGGAAATTAATAAGAGCATGGAATCCCCAGATCCTGAAGTACAAAATGAATCGGGGTTGGTAAATAGTATTAGACGCGAAATGAGCATGGAAAATGGAGGAGTTTGTGGATATCACTTCGAATTAGCATATAAATATCTATTGTCTATTCCATCAACCAATGTAGAACCTGAGCGAGTGTTTTAAGCTGCTGCTTATGTTGGCAATAAACTACGTTTGGCTTGGAAGTCAAACATTGGATACTTTAATATTTCTGCGATTGTATTACCGAAATTCTAAATAGTTTTTTGTATTGCCTTTTTTGTTTCTTATTTTAGTATATTGTGTATTATGTTGTGCAACAATATTCATAAATATTTTTTAAGAAACTACTTAAGTTTTTTTTTTTGATTTGAGACCAATTTGAAACCACATAGTCTAATCCCGGGATTGTATTCTCTATTTTTATATATTTCTGATTTGCAAATCAACAAATATTCCTTCTCGAAACTACGCATCACTTAATTTTAGGAAACACTTAAGGTAACTAAAATTTGCAGCGTCTTTAGCTAATGTTTCGACGAAATTTTTAATGAGGCCTTATGTAATTAATTAAAGGTTACTTAGCTACTTTACATTAGCTTGACTTGGAACAATTTTATTTCTTTGTACGTATGGTGTAATATTATACCGATAGGTCCAGCCCGCGACGGGCCATACATAGGCAACAATATACGTATGGAACGTAATGCTATGTGGCAACGTGTGTACGATACCACTCCGCGTGCGCAACCTAATTCCGATAGTCGAGCGCAACAGATGTCCCGTCATTCGTATTTAGCTGTGCATACGTAGAGGTAGTTATCATGTCAGTGTATACAACCGCAGAGAAGGTACAAATAGTTTCGTGGTATCTTGCAGGCAATTCCTGTCGAACAACCGCTGATTTATTTGGTGTAGAGTACGTAAATCGGCCTATTCCTTCGCATTCTACGATTGAAGTGACTTTCTTAAAATTTGAATTTATTTTGCAGAATTATTGATTTTTTTACTTTTATCTTTTAGAAAACGTTATTGTTTTTTATTACTTAAAATTACTTTTCCGTAGCAGCTAAGAATACAATAATAATAATAAATTGGACCTTATTGCGTCTGAAACAAATGGGCAAATTACGTATACAGAACGAATATGCAAACGACTATATCCTTGCGCGGTTTAAGTCTTACTAAATTCTTAACTGCAATGTGCTGCAATTGAAGCTACTGCGGGTAGAGGGGTTTCGGTGGGGGTTTCGGTGTTGCCACTCATTGCTGACTATGGCCCGTTCCGAGCTGGACCTATCGGTATACTAATATTGCGTTATTTCTTTTTCCTATGCAACATGTATATATTTAATGCACTTTTATATGTTTTAAAAAAAAAGGCGTTGACATGGAATTATCACTTTAGAGATTTACTTTTTAAATACTTTACTTAAATACTTACTCATTTTGCATTCAGCGCACATGAATTAATAACAACAAAAAACAGCATTATTTACGTAGCCGCTTATAAACTAATGTAACCTGTAATATATATGTATATATATTTCAGATACAATTGCTTGTTAGCTGTGGATACAGTTGCCTCTTTAGGCAGCGTACCAGTTCTAATGGATGATTGGGGAATCGATGCTATATACACCGGTTCCCAAAAATGTCTGAGCACACCACCAGGAATAACACCTATGTCTTTCAGCAAAACAGCAGAGTAATTAATATTCCACACTTTAAATCCAGAACTGTACATATTGTCTCCTCTATTAATTCTAGAAACAAGATTTTTTCAAGAACAACCCCAATTAAAGTGTATTACCTTGACATGAAAATATTAGGTGATTATTGGTTTTGCTTTGGAAAACCTAGAGTGTAAGCATTTACAAAATAAGTAGTAATAAGATTTAAAACACATACATATTTTATCGCAGGTATCACCATACAATTTCACCTACTTTACTCTATGGTATTCGGGAAGGTCTGGCTATATTTTGTGAGGAGGGTATAGAAAAGAGTATAAGAAGACATCAATATTGCGCTAGAAAATTGTATGAAGGCTTGGATAGATTAGGTCTGCAACCGTATATACGAGATGTGAAGAAAAGGTTGCCCACAGTTACAACTATAGCTGTACCGAATGAACTTAAATGGCAAGATATTGTCACGTATCCGATGCAAAAGTAAGTTGAATTTTATTTAATAAATGTAGGTTACCTTATCGACGATAGACTTGTTATTTTCTTTAATCTAAAAGTACCATATGATCGATATGATTATATGCTCTGGAAGGCCATAAAATACTTTTTTATACAAATTTAATTTCGCATTATAAATGACGTAAGTAACGCAGTGGGTAAATCAGATTAATCATTTACCAGATACCTAGAAAGTTGTATTAGCAGTGGAAGCTTACGAATATATCTTTTAGACTACAAGTTTTTTACCCCACAACATCTGTCATGCTTAGAACTTCTCTTTCTGATCATCCATCTGATCTTGGAATATGCAGAATATCCCATTTCATAGAATTTTTTGATACCATTAGTAACTTGCATTACATTATTGTCTTTCTTCCAAAACTTAGATGTTTTGCAAGTATCAAAAAGCAGATTAATGGAATTTGTTTACAATTACGTCTTGACAAATAATACCTCCTCTATCCGAGAAGAAGAATTTGTCAAAAACGTTGTTAATATTAATCTATATTGAAAGCATTGACAGTAATTCAGTGATGTTTGGTTATCTTTGCGTAAGAGCCTCCGTACATAGCAAAACGTATGTTGTAATTCATAAAACTGACTAATCAGAAACCATTCAAATAGACTCTTAGGCGACTGAAGTGTTCCTTCAACATACGTAACACTTTCGTTGGTCTAACTTTCGAATTACATACTATGTTTCTTTAAAATTTCGTAACAAATTGTTGAATCTTTTCCGAAAAACTATCATTGTTATAAATATACAGGCTGTACGGAAAAATATGGAAAATTTCTTGGATGCAGATAGAACATGAACAAATAAGATGACAAGTTCCTATAAAAAAAATTCCTACAGGGCTCCCCTACAGAGATATGCGTCCCTGAAGGACGCCGCTGGAAATCGGTTTTTATTGAATTTGTTTTAAAGTAATCAATATAATTTAATAAAAATTTAATATGATGGACACTAATAAGAACCTCTTAAAGCAGTGTCCTTAAAACATATTTAGCTGTAGTTTACCAGGGCCGGACTAATCTTTACAACTTAATGCCTAAATTTTGAACACCCTGTATGATAAAGACTTTAAAAATATTAAACTGGATAGCTTGAACCATAGATTTTAAAAAAGGTACCTTGCTTGTTGTCGTTAAAATGAACCGTTTACGTGAAAAAGTTTGCAAAAAATGTGCGTTTTAATTTTTATCACCACCAAAAAAGCCTATTGCTGTTACACACGTTACTATGGTACGAAATAAATAAAATATCCGGCATTTTAGAACTTGTCATCACATCGTTGACACATTGAATTTATTCGAAGTATGGAATACACGTTTATTGAGTATGCAGATATGCATCTGATGTATGGTCTTGCATCTTGCAATGCTTTAGAAGGCAGAAGATTATATCACGAAAGATTTCCTAATCGTGCTCTACCAAACCATTAAACATTTCAACGTGTTGACCAACGTCTAAGGGAGAATAGTGGTCGATTTTAGTTAATAAGGTAATACATATTATTGACTATCTTCATAATTTTAGGAAAGTTTGGAAAAAGTAGTACTGATGCTGGTGTGAGAAGAACCGTACGTATGCCGAGATTAGAGGAACGTATTTTAAATGCTGTAGATAACAAACCATCAATGAGCACTCGACAATTATCAGCACAGTTTAATACATCGAAAACAATAGTACATGAAGTTCTTCATGAACAGCTGTTATATCCATATCATTTGCAAGAAATACATGAACTGATTCCTGAAGACTTTCCTCGTAGACTGCAGGGTATTGGATCGGCAACGTAATAATGTTAACTTCATGAGCATTATTCTTTTCACGGATGAAGCAAGGTTTACTAAAAATTGTATCGTCAATTTACACAATACGCATGTATGGGCTGATGAAAATCATCATGCCACTATTGTTTCGCATTATCAACATCAGTTCCAATCACTTAATATTTGGGCAAGAATCATTGACAATTTTTTGATTGGACCATTCGTTTTGCCAGAACAATTAAATGGGCAACTTTATTTGGAGTTCCTTCAGAACGCTTTTCAAGATTTAATAGAGCACTTACCACTTGAAACCCGCCGAAACATGTACTTCAACACGATGGGGCACCACCTCATTTCAGCGTTCGTGTGCGGGAGCACCTGAATAACGTCTGTCCAAATCGTTGTATATGTAGAGGAGGACCAATTGCCTGGCCACCTCGATCTCCTGACTTAACGCCGTTGGATTTTTACCTGTGGGAACTCCTCAAAAAGATGGTGTATTCTACTCCGGTCGACACTAGGGAGGAACTTCTACAGAGAATCACGTTTCATTGTGATGTAATAAAGAACACGGCTGGGTTATTGTTGCGGATACAGCAGTCCTTAATTCGTTGTGCCCGCGAGAGTATCAGACTTCACGGAGCCCATGTTGAACCATCTTATGACGTTTTTCAATAATTCCTTTAAGGTGCCTCCGGAGACACCACTGCGTTTATATTCATATTAATTACTTTAAAAGAAATTAAATAGAAACCGATTTCCAGCGGCGTCCTTCAGGGGACGCCTATCTCCGTAGGAGGGGCCTATAGGAATTTTTTTTATAGGAACTTGTTATCTTATTTGCTCATGTTCTATCTGCATCCAAGAGATTTCCCACATTTTCCCGGGAACCCTGTATATATTTGTAATTCTCTAATTTGGACAATTTTGCATGTAGCTTATGATAATGAAAACTGTGTGATTTATTGTATCAAGAAACCAACACGCATAATGAGAGTGTTATTTTTGTCGCTACCAATAATATAACTTACTTACTTACTTACTTTTGAGGTACCTAGGTATGTTCCAGAAAAAACAAATTTCCCAAATGATAATTTGTTTATTACAATCATTAAACCGTTGTTTGAATATCTCATTTAGCTTTAAAATATAAATAGAGATAACATCTTGATCCATAAGCTGCATAAGAGCCATGCTATAATGCGGCAAAAGCAAATTTAATATTTGGGCTAATTTCGCCTAAATTATTAGTGCATTATCTACTAAAATAAACACTTCAAAATCTGTCATTAATATCTTTTTGCTCCATCACCAGTGCATTGTCAATAAATCTTCTCAATGACTTTTATTGTTCTTGGACTACTACTTTCAAAATTTAAGAAAGGTTATTATTATCGAAAATAATATATCATTGCTGGCTTTAAATCTCACCGTATTTTTTTCTGGTTGTAAAACGTAAATATTCTTATTCTAATAGGGACCAATATCTTCTATGTTAAAAATATGTTAACCAGAACATCCACCGTCTGTTTTAGTTTTCTTAAAATTATCTTTGAAAATTTCATCAGTTTCTACATTTCAACTTGCCCCTTATGTTATTAACGCAAGATTGTGCGGTTAAACTCTTGATTTCAATTTTTTGAACCAATCTCGACTTGCGTTACACGTTTCGTTTCTGTGAACATGATCGGGCCTGAATTTTAAGTCATCAAAGATAGCGCTACTTAATGGCACTTTGCGTTTCTTTTGTTCTGGAATCGATGTAGAAAGATTATATTATAACAAATGTTCTTTACAATGTCTTTCACAATTAATGCGTTTTTGCAATTCCTCTTCTCTTTTTTTAGCATCACGTAACAACAAAATATTTTTTTGCTAACGCAAATCCAAATACCAGAGAATATTTATCAAATAAATGGTACAATTATTTATATTTAATATAGTAATTAAAGAATTTAATCTAGTGTTAAACACCACCTTCTTCTTTTCAGATATAACTTTGAAATTAGTGGAGGTTTAGGACCAACTGTTGGAAAAGTGCTTAGGATAGGTTTAATGGGCTACAACGCCACACCAGAAAATGTCGATAGGACTTTAGAAATAATAGAAGAATCTTTAAATTATGCTCGTTCAAAATCAAGCAAGTTATAGTGAAAAGGTTTTCTCTTAAATTAATAAATTAATATAATTGAAATCATTGTGTTTTTCTACTAATGGCGCTTTTGAGTTATAGGTCTCTACATTACTAACATACTCATTTATTCGTAATCGGAATAGTGGTTTATTTAGTTATGGATAATATAATTGAATATTTATTTTTAATGGTTGACGCTAAATGATGTTTTAAATACACCTTAACGAGCTATGACTTCCTGCTCTTTAATCACGAAGTGAACTTAACAATGGGCTCTGTAGTTACGAGTTGAAGTTAGCTCTAGACTTTTTAATTGCAAAAGTTGATTGAAACTCAATCAAGTTGTTAGCGCTTGTCATCAATCTGTCAAAAGAAGAAGACGTGGTGCGACAACAAACAAGTTATGTTGTATCATTAAATCATTAAAAAGTATAGTATGAAACTCGTTAGTTACTTATTATACTAAACATTTGCTCCGCTACGTTCGTAATTAATAAAACTAATGAATAAAATGCGCTTTATAAAACTTGATACATAATATACTATTTTATATTATGTCTCAAACTTTTTGCATCAATATCATTTTAATCAAGTATTAATTTTATTATTATTATTTGATACTCTTATACATGTCATTTACAATTTTTCAATTAATTAGAATAACATTTCTTTCATTAAAATTATTACTGTTAAGTAAAAATAGATGATTTAAAAAAAGCTTCGTAGCATGTGAGTATAAAGTGAGAAATAAATTGTTCAAAATAAAAAAATTTGCTTTCAACGAAAATTCCAACAACAATTCAGTTTTGGTCAATCCGTTTGTGATCCTTCGGGTGAGTTGTTACTACAATTCATTGACTAAAGTTGTGATCAGCTCTGTTGCCGCTGATCACAACTTTAGACTTGATTATTTTGAAATTTTTGCAAATTTTGTGAAAACTCCAAGCGAGTGTCTGCATTTATGACAAGACGCCCACTTCGTAATCTATTCCTGACATGGTCAACCATTGTTTAATTTTACCTACCTTTTGAGTTATACGAAGTCTTTCTAAATGATTATTCCTAAATAAATGATAGTCATCCAGATAAATTCTGTTTTTTAATTAATTTAACAATAAATAATAAATAATTTGAACTTTTTATATAACAGTGTCACACAACAACAAATATACTTTGCTATTTCTGCTTAAAACGGATTTTTAACAATGATAATAATAATACTGGGATTTCAATAGGGACATAACAATCTTGTTTTTAAATTAAAACGCACCCTTAAATTTATTAATGATCTTTCAATGTCAAAAGGTTATTTAAGGTTTACATTTTTATCATGGTGAAGTTCACAAACGAGCAACGTTTGGGAGTCGGTGGCTGCAACTTTAAGAGCGCTTATTCCAATTTTGTCCCACCAGACAGGTTGTGCGTGCTGTAGTGGATAAATTCGACTCAACATATTCACTATTGAATGTTCTTGTGCCAGTGAGATAACGCACAGGTCAAAGTACCAAAAATATCGCAGCCGTAAGAGCTTCAGTTCAAAATGAACCTGACTGATTTGACTCATTTTGAACCAAGCCGTTCATAGGAATTGTGAATCTCTCAGTCCACATTGTGGAGAATTTTGCATACAGATCTTGGCCTACCCCCTTATAAGATCAAATTAACTCAAAGTGAATGATCTTGATCATTTGAAGCGCCGAAACTTCTCCTATTGGTCTCTGCAAAAGTTTGAAGGAAATCCTAAATTTCATCGAAAAATCATCTTCAACGATAAAGCTAATTTTTTTGGATTAATGGCTTTGTCAATAAACAAAATATGCATTATAGGACAGTAACAAACCTATATGTCCATTCCAGCCACACAAAGTGGATTTGTGGTGTGAATCTTATGCCGAAAATTTGACTGGACCGTACTTTTTCATCGATGAAAATAATCGCTATGTTACGGTCAATGGAGTTCGCTATCGTGCCATGTTGGAAGACTATTTTGGCCAGAATTGGATGGACTTGACATCAGTAATATGTGATTCCAACAAAATTGTGACACGTGCCAAGGAGCTAGTTAAACAATTGATCTATTGAAGAGGAAGTTCAGTAATCGTGAAATCTCGAGAAATGGTCCGGTCGAATGGCCACCTCACTAATGCGATTTTAACCCGGTTGGATTTCATTTTATGGGGTTTCGTTAAGTCTTTGGTCTATGCTAATAAACCAAAAACGTTAGTGGAGCTCAAGAACAAAATCGCACGCAAAATTGCTAACGTTCCGGCCGATATGCCTGGAAGAATGGTGGTAAACTGTCTCCAAAAATCGATCACTGCAAACGTGTTCGCAGTGGTCATATAAGCGAAATCGAATTCCATATTTAAATTTAACATGTATACTACACCTGGGATAAATTTCAGCCCCATATCTCGATTATTTTGTGTTTTATTTAAATACCAATTTGTTATGTCGCTATTGAAAAACCTTTTATAATATATACTGTGCGTTTTTTTAACTGTTGCCATTGGGAATTGCATGGTAAAAGTTATACCCCCTGTTAACTTCTGTTGCGATGCAGATTTGGTGCTAATTTTTCTTTTAGTAATAAATCACCAATAAGACTACAGAATGCATACTGTTTGAACAACCACAAACAGTTTTATATGACTAATTTTACTCTTCAAACTTGAAAGTAATGAACATACATAATTTGACAAAAAACTTAGTAAGCAAGATCAGAACAACAATTTACAAATGTTATTTTATTCACAAGTTCTGCCAAATACCCGGTTATTGTGAACAATTGTTTAAAAATGTCTGTTTTTACAACTAAAGAACGTGTTGAACTTGTAACAGCATTCTTTAAAGGTATGTCCAGAAGAGAAATCAGCCAGAATTTTGCTGCTGCATATCCCGATCGCCCTATTCCGAATAAAACTATTGAAGTTAACGTGTGGGTCGGAATTTTAGAGAATCACTTATAAGGGCCACTTTTTTTGACGGAAATTTGAACCAGCATAAATACTTAGATCTTCATCAAATGGAGGTAGGCCCGCAGGTGGATGCTTTGAGATGCAAAGAAGCAATAATATTTCAACAGGATGGAGCACTAGCCCATACTGCTGCCAGTCCGAGAGTTTTTAAACGAAACATTTCCTGATAGTTGGATTGGTCAATATGGATCATGGATGGCTTAGCCGATTTAATTTCCCACCCTGCACTCCACCCAGTAAGCTTATTGAGCTAGGCCTATGTGGTTTATGATAGTCTTCCTAGTACAATGGTGTCAAGTAGAAGGCTCTAGACTACTCTAGAGGTTCTTTACTGAATATCTCTGGGTCCCATGGTCGATTGCCAATAAATGCTTTGATTCCTACGATCCACTGCTTCACAGATTATTACGATATGCCTGACTGTTTCTGATTCCTTTTTGCAACGTCTGCAGTTAAGTTCTCGATCATACTTGTCCATCTTCTTCAACTGCACTTTTACAGGAGCATAATCTGTTAGAAAATCAGTTTTAGTTCGCAATCGATACTTGCTCATATGTACTAGTTTTTCAGCCCTTGTGTTACATGCTTCGCCAATAAATTCCTGACAATGATTTTGCCTGAAAATTGTTACTCCATAACGCCGATATTCTCTATAAACCCAGTCTTGGCTTGATTTCGGGTTGCACATAACAAAGACCTCAGAAGAATTTGTTTATAAGTGGGTACATAAGTTTTATGTTACCGTTATATCATCATTTAATATCCGTTTTTAATTTAGCAATCTGATTTTACGACAAAATATCAGTGTAACACACTTAGCAGGGTATATCAATAATGAGTGCTGACGAGCAAGCCAAACAATGTAATCTAGGTCCAAGGACGGTAAACTACAAATATGACCTAATCCCGTATATTTATTGGCCACATGCATCCTCGCCATGACGTCACACAGCGACCTAATTGTGGTCAGGATATGGATATGGCCCATATGGTATCACAAACTACTCCATTTTTAAATCGGTATTTTTATGCAAGTCATCATGAATTTGACCCTTCTAGCGCGAAGTGGAATATTATATATTTAATTATGTTTATGTACAGTTTCATGGATATATAAACTTAGATATTTACACTTCCGGGATTTATCGCGATTATACTGTTTTTGCGTCGCGCAATTTACGTGAGTAAATACGTAGCTACATTCATATGCACAATCGACAAAAGGGTATACACGCATGCATTTGTCTCATCTGTATCCATCTCTATCGTGCATTCTCTGACTTCTTCATCTGCGCCGATGACCGCTCAACTTATATGCAGTGAACTGTACTTACATTATTCGTATTCAGAGTTATGAGATTTTAAATTTGTACTGAGAAAGTAAATATGAATAAATGTACTTGTAAATCATTATATATTTCAAAACTAACTAAGTATATATCACACAGACAATAAACTAAAACAAAAAACTATGCAACAATTAATTAATTAACAATTTTACGAATTTTTCTTATTTTCTACCACTCTAGGAACTTTTTTAAAAGAATTACCCTGAAATTTCTCGAAATATCGTTTTTCTTCTTATACCTAGCCACTCATTAGTAGGTTTTATTAATCCTCCATATAATAACTGCTATACAGGTAAATTATACGAATGATCAGTTTTAATTAATTCAATATGTATGGTCTCCTAAATGAGGAAGTGTGTTTTTAAACATTTTTGCCAAGTAACCCGCAGTATATTCCAATGCATCGTCAGACCTAAATATTAATCTATATACAGGTGTCCGGGAAAATGTGGGATATCTCTTGGATGCAGATAGAACATGAACAAATAAGATGACAAGTTCCTATAAAAAATTTTCCTACAGGCCCCTCCTGCGGAGATATGCGTCCCTGAAAGACGCCGCTGGAAATCGGTTTTTATTGAATTTCTTTTTAAGTAATTGATATAATTTAATAAAAATTTAATGTGATAGACACTAGTAAGAACCTCTTAAAATAGTGTCCTTGAAACATATTTAGCTTTTGTAGTTTACCAGGGGCGGACTAATCTTTACAACTTAATGCCTAAATTTTTAACACCCTGTATGATAAAGACTTTAAAAACATTAACTGTATAGCTTGTACCATAGATTTTAAAAAAGATACTCTTGCGTATAGTCCTTAAAATGAACCGTTTACGAGAAAAAGTTTGCAAAATATGTGCGTTTTGGTTTTTATCAGCACTAAAAAAACCTATTGCTGTTGCAAACGGTACTATGTTACGAAATAAATAAAATATCCGGCATTTTAGAACTTGTCAGAACGATTGATTGGACAACTTTATTTGGAGTTCTTTCAGAACGCTTTTCGAGATTTAATAGAGCACTTACCACTTGAAACCCGCTGAAACATGTACAGTATGCGCCAAAATAAACAACACTGAAATTACTGAAGTATATTACTTATTACTTATACATTATTATGTCTATAGAAAACATGTTCAAAATGTGCGCCATGGCGTTGTAGGCACTGCTCATAACGGTTACGCAGATTTTCAAACATATTCGAGAACACAGGTTGCTGCATATTCCTGAAAAAGGAGACGATCTTCTCACGTAAATGATTAACAGTTCTGGGTGGGTCTGTACCGCTGAAGACTTTCTCCTTTAACATACCCCATACGTAGGCATCCGGTGGTGTAAGATCGAGGGAATGTGATGGGTAGTTGAAATTAGAACTGCGGGAAATGATGCGTCCTTCAAAAGTTTCCTGCAGCAATGCTATCGATTGTCGAGCAGTGTGACTGGTCGCCCCGTCCTGTTGAAACCACTGCTTTTCCATCCGAAGGTCCCTGGCACGACAAAACCTTCTGAGATCTTGGACAAATGGCGTTACCACAATGTTTCTATAACGTTCCTGGGTAACAGTAAGAGGTGTGCCATCATTATCCTCAATGAAATACGGACCAATCACACCGTGTGCTGACACTGCACACCATATCGTCACACGGGCACTATGTAGGGGTTTTTGGATAATCACGTCTGGCTTATCGAAACCAAGGAAGCGGGTTGTTTCCTTATTAATGTAACCCTCCAAGTGAATATGACTTTCGTCTGAGAACCACACATTATTGAAGAAACCTGGATCCTCGTACAACATAGCCAAAAATTGTCCACAATACGCAATTGGCATTCATATCGTGGTTTGACAATCGTTGTCCAACTTGAATTCGGTACGGAAATCTACCTACGTCTTCGAACAAACGCCGAATCGACGTACTGCTGATATTCAACTTTAATGCCGTTCGCCGAAGACTACGGTTCGGTGTTTGCAAAACCTGATTGAGGACACGTCCATGGTTCCCATTTGTTCTCACAGTTACTGGCCTACCAGACCTTCCCTTCCGTTGGCACAACAGACTGCCAGAACGACGAAATTTCTCAACAATAGAAAGCATAACTTTGTTGGTTGGTGCCTCTTTATGGAATTGTTCGCGATATGTTTCCGTCACTAACTTCAAACTCGGTCCATCTTGTTTGCCTTTTCCGTACGATCGAAAATAATGCTCAACGATAAACACTTTTTCCTCAGTCGTGAGACCCATTCTCTACTATAACGTCACATAACAACGTTCTTTGCACTACTAAAAACACATAACGCTGCTAGTATCATACGTCAAAAAGTAGACATGTGCATAACAGTGGCACGCATTTCAGTATTGTATATTATGGCGCATACCGTACTTCATGCACGATGGGGCACCACCTGATTTCAGCGTTCGTGTGCAGGAGCACCTGAAGAACGTCTATCCAAACCGTTGGATAGGTAGAGGAGGACCAATTTCCTAGCCTCCTCGATCTCCTGACTTAACGCCGTTGGATTTTTACCTGTGGGGACACCTCAAAAAAATTGTGTATTCCACTCCGGTCGACACTAGGGAAGAACTTCTACAGAGAATCACGTTTCATTGTGATGTGATAAGAAACACGGCTGGGTTATTGTTGCGGGTACAACAGTCCTTAATTCGTCGTGCTCGCGAGTGTATCAGACTTCACGGAGCCCATGTTGAACCCTCTTATGACGTTTTTCAATAATTCTGTTAAGGTGCCTCCGGAGACACCACTGCGTTTATATTCATATTAATTACTTTAAAAAAAATCAATAAAAACCGATTTCCAGCGGCGTCCTTCAGGGACGCATATCTCCGTAGGAGGAGCCTGTAGGAAAATGTTTTATAGGAACTTGTCATCTTATTTGTTCATGTTCTATCTACATCAAAGAGATTTCCCACATTTTCCCGGACACCCTGTATAATAATAAAAAATATTTAGTTTGTTATTTATAGACTTGCAAACTACATGTGGTATATGAGTATGGTATATTTGGGTATCATCGGCGTACACACGCATACTACATTTATTCACACAGATGTGCAATGTAAACAGAAGTTCTCCTAGTCTAAAACCTTGTGGAATGCTCCACAGGTCTATTAAAAAATGTAATAAATTGCTTACTTTTAATTTCAAAAAAATATAATTTAGTGTTGGTTTGCGTTCTCGAATACCCTGTATAAAAGGAAATATTTTTAAATTTTACAGCTTATGATTATCTACAATTTTTATTTTAAAATGTTCTGGCTATCTACATTATTAGATACCAATAATGGACTTGGTCGCTTCGCTGGGCGACGATACCTATACCTATAATTTCCCGCCTTCCATAAAAAACACGGCATTTATTTATGCATTTTGTCTCTAATATGAAGTATAAATATCTATTTTACATACCTTTATAATCAGACATTTCACAGCCGGACAGGTTAAAAGTAAAAAAAAAAAAACTAAGTACTTAGTTCAAGCGTATATTGCATTTAGTTAGCAGGTACAATTAGGTCAAATAGCTGTTGCACAATATACATTGTGCATGTATAAGAATGTATACGTTTCATACACTGCATCATCAGTTCCGCACTTTTTCAATAAATGTATGTATTTATGTATATATAATATGCAATATATAGGCCAAACATTACATTAAACGTAACATAAATAATAAATCAAATGCAATTAATATTTTGAGGCCCACTTAACATACTCTAAAAAATATGTAGTAGAACTTAGATTTAATTAGTTAGTTTAGATAAATAATGTATATAATAAAAGTTAATAGTTTTAACTATGTATTATATTACGTACGTACAATTTTATTTTATTTATATTTATTAAAAACTAAAAAGTTCACATTTACAAGCGTATAAATTTGCATATTATTGCAAAAGAAATTAACCAAATAATATGTACAAATTATATGTATAGCATGAAAAAAAAAACAGTCATATATACATTCGAATACTTGCAGACAACATACTTAAAGCTAAATTTTAAAAGTATAATATACAACATACATTAATAACAAATACTGTATTATTGCTTCCAGAGATTCGAAAAGTGTTTTGTTCTCGTCGTCGCTTTAAAAAAATAATAATATAAATGCTTTTACTATGAGGATACACGTTAATCTACCTATTTATTTAAGTACCTACTTTTTGTATTGTATTTACCCTATCATACGCTCTTCCTTCATCTACTTCTATGCTCTTTCGTTACTTTTCTCTCATTCGCACTTCGTTCAATCATACTTTCTCGTAAACATGGCACCGATGTGATATGTCACATGATTCCTTTTTTCTTTCTGATATTGTACAGAAAATAGGGGAGGAGATAATGAGCAGAAATTTCGCCGCGTTAGAAATTGTACCAAAATGTACAAAAATCACCTCGAAAATTGTTAATAAGTATAAATATTATACATATGTAATCTTTAATCCATTGCTTTTTTCGCCCACACTGCTAGAAGTATATCTATACCACTAAGCAACAACAAAAAAGTCGCAAATAATACGTTTGATGATTGGGAATATTTTAAACTGCCTCCCGCTGTTAAGGGGATATTAAAGCTGTCGAGAAAGCAAGATATCGAATTTATCAGTTTTTTTACTATTGTTCAAGATAGAAATGTGAAATTTTCTGTACAACTCCAATATAGATATGAGTACACGGAAAGGTTGCCAGATTATGTAATTTTTTGTCACAACCATCTATTTTTTTTATTCCAAATTAGAGTAAAATGTACGTGTGTTTCTCGGTCAAAATCTGAGATAATTAAATGAAATTGATCAAAACGGATGTAATTCCCGTGTAGACCAATGTTTTCTTGTGAGATACAGCTTTTTGAATTGCGGAAAAAACTTTAATTTGAGTAATTAAATTAAGAAATTCCGGAAAGGTCCGGTACTGAATTATTTGTATTTTAGCAGCGCCTTCAGCTCTTACCTACTTCTTGGCCCCGCCTATGGGACTGTCCGAACTTTTTGCGGTAGTCTGGAGTATTTTATTTCACTTATTCTCTTCTCACTCCAATTTTGCCAAATCGACTTTAATATCCCCTTAAAGGTTTTTGTATCAAGAATTCATATCAAAAATAATAAATTATAAACATTAGATTAAATTAAATCGAGATCTTAATTGCCAAAATTTGTCAAAATTAAAATCAATTACAAATTATTTTGCCTGTTTACTATGTTTGAACACTAACAAGCATATTTTTTGTATTAATGTTGTTGCTGATGAAGAAGATAATTTTGATAGAGAAAAGTTGAAAGAAGCAAGACATATTACAAAAACTCAGTACAGCGAATTTTGAAATCAACAGCACCATTAAAAATAAGGTTGATGTGATCTACTTTAATACAAAAAAAAAACAGGAACAACTCACAGTAAAGTAATGCTTTAAAGATGATGGACACCTATCCTAATATTTCCACATGGAAGAATAATGTTGAATAAGTTAATTCTAAATTTAAATTTTAGCTATGAATTTTGAAAATCAAAGTCAGGAATAATACCTTTGTCTTTTCAGGTATTTTGGTACAACTAGAAGATAGAAATAAACGCAAATATAAATTATATTGAAAACTATCCAGTATAGTACAATGTTTATCTTAAATTCCATCATCGTGACGATCTAGAACTATATATAGAATAGGTCGAGTATAGAAGAACTTGACAATATCAGTTGCAATTCAATGGATATCTCTAATCAAAGTCTAATGTGTATATAAAAATAAATTCAATAGACCAATTCATAAAAATTGAGTCACATAAAGCAACGAAGAATTGTAAATTAGATGCTGCGGTATTGTATTAGCAAATTGTTTTGAGGCTACAAAAAGACCTATGAAGATTCTAGAATTAAAGAGTAAAATTGATTGCACATTGCTTCCCATATCTAGAACGAAGAAAATAACATTTTATCAGCTGCAAACTTAAGGAAATGCGACATATTATAAGCAAACTAATTTGCAACTAATGTTAAATATGACAACTGATGAAATTTGAGATCCGGTTTGCATTGTACTATTTTCTATTAATTTAAAGTATAAGTTCTAATGACGAATCAATGGAAAGTGTATTATATAACGTGAATCACTTCATTACTGCCTTATAGTCTTCAGAATGTTTAAGAAGATATATCTTATAATTAGAGAAATATATATATATATATATATATATATATATATATATATATATATATATATGGATATAATCCTCGGATAACAAAACCTTATTTTTAGTTTTGTATTACACTGATAAAAAACTAGTAGTTGTGTTCATAAACATAGAACAATTTGCATTATTGAAATATTTTATGACATAGCATTAAAAATTAAAAAAAAAAAAAAAAAGGTCTAATAATAAATATATTAGGTATACCTACGTGCATTATGAGCCTCGAATATTTGAAAAGAAAAACCGAACCTAATCACTGTAAAATATAGTGATTATTAATATAAATCATCTATTTACAGCTGTATATTTTTTATTCTTAATCGTTATTATTTGATATGTATTATTTTTAAATAATTTTCACTTTGATCATTGCTTTTGAATTACTTTCTAATGAGCATATGTACATATTAGGCTTACATTATATGATATTTGAAGTATGGAAATTAAGTCATAATAATTACTTTTAAGTGCAATACTTTCCGGACTTATTTTTTATCACTTAGTGTATATACATAAGCACAAACGTTTTATCGGTTCCGTTATCTCTGCTCACTATCACTTCAAAATCAGCCTTTATCTCTAATGATGAGTATTGAGTTCTATATCTCTTATTAACTGTTACTATGGAATACAATTTGCAGTAAAAATGCAGTCAACGGTAACGCAAAATACAGCCGAGAGTCACTGACTGCTTAATAGACCACCTAATACGAAATAAATACATTATAAATTAAAAAAAAAACTATACAAGTGCTTCTGTTTCGATCGAAAATAAATTAATAAGTTATTCCATCATCTATCCCCCTTTTAAGTATTGTTCTACATTGACTGCATGCCTGTCCCTTTTCTTTCGTGTTTTAAATTTACGAAGCATCTCTTATACAATTATTATCGATACAATTAGTTAAAAATATAAATAAATATGACAGTTTTCTTCATCGCCTTCATTATATCTTCCATCTTACTGTCTCAGTCTTCTTTGGTAAAAACAAGGTAACGACAACTCATAGTCCAGTCTTTTACTACTCCCGAAACTATTGACCATTGGTGTTATTGCGTCGCCTTTGATGTCTCCTGTATCGGCACTGTTTTAAAGAGCAGCAGGAATCGCTCGAGTTCAAATTGTTCTTTTTTGATCTTAACATCTTGCACATGGCTCTCGTACACTTTAATCGTTCGCAAGTCTGCTGACCTTGCTGTAATATAAAACAAAAAGAATATTAGTTACTTCGACTAATGTAGGTAATTAACAATGAAAACAGGACAATTTTTATTATTGAACATTCTAAAACGAGTAACTACTGTATATTCTTTCATGTGTTACTACGTATAAGGAAAAATATATTTCTTCTTCAAACGTACATATTGTAATATTCATGCGATACTACTGAAGGCAGGATGTAGAACGAACTCATTATGTTACTATAATATACAGTAGTACAGTAATGAATTCGTATTGTCCTAGTCACATATAATTACATATGAAATGCAAATGTACTCATTTTGGTACTTGTAACTTAATATTTATATCATTCAGATTGAATCAGATGTAAATGGGTTACTTAGCTACAATGATGTCTCAAAACTTGCAATTGATGCTCCTAAATTTCCAAATATCGTTTAAAATAAAGTTAATGACATCTATTTCAAATAAAATCATACCAAATATGATCTACATTAATAAATTTGTACATTATGCTATTACATTTGCTCATAATTTGAAGTCTGCGGATTTGGAAAAATAAGATGTAGGCACCATAGAATTTTTTCATGCGAATATAAGTTGTTCCAAATCAAGTTTAAATACTTTTATCCTATTAATAAATCAGCGGAATGCATAACTTTCGAAATATTAGCAAAAAACTACTTTTCGATAAAAGAGTAAAAAAAATGTTGCTTCCTGTTGGAATTTTGAATTTTTTTAATGGAGATTTTTTCCAAATCAAGCTCTAAATACCATTATATTTTTAATATATCTGTATAGACTGCATATTGCGAAATATTAGCACAAAACAGTTTCCGGTAAAAATTTCGAAAAACCTTTTTCATAAACTTATTCTACAATTTACTTTTAAGTACTCAGTCTATTTTTGAGAACTTAACAATTGGGAAAATTTTCGTCAAATTTGATATTTTCACTAGTAAACTACTACTTCCGGATCACCAATTTCAATGAAAATCTATTTAGATCTGGAGAAGACGATTATTATTATACTGTATGTGTCAATTTTCATTAGGTATAGGGATTCAATGTTTACGTGCGATTTATACGTATACAAGTAATACGTGGCAACGTGGCACCCCTACTGTCCGTCACCAATCCCGGCAACAATCGACATCACAACGATTTTCTCCGATCTTCTCACTTCTCTCCACCAGATTTTACATTCAATGTTTAGCTGCGAACACGTTGCGATCTAGACTGCAATAAAAGCCGTCTTATTACTGGAACGGGAAACATCAAATGGCCGCCGCGATCTCCTGATCTAGTAGTTTATTATTATTTTCAGAATCCTTTTTTGTTTACCTTATTTTTAATTTTAATAGAATTACGCTTTTGTTTGTGTCATGCAGTGTGAACGCAGCTTAATAATTCTCTGCATTTACTGAAAGGAAAAAGAAAAACAAATCCTTGCAACTCGTAAATATTATTTCTGAACGCATTACAAACACCCAAGCCGGTGGTCGAATAGTTACTGCTAACCACGCTAACTTGCATTTACGAGCATGCATCGGTCGTGCTAGTATTGGAAAGGAAAGAAGGGGTACTATGTTGCCACGTACTGTATGGATTAATCGCCTATGGCTAATGAAAATTGACACATGCTGTATATACTCTTAAATATAATGTTTGGTATTGATACCTCTAACCGTTTGGCACACACATACAGAGGGAGAGAGAGAGGGAGAGAAACTAAGAGGGAGAGAGAAGAGCAGAGAGTGCGAGAGAGAGAGAGAGAAATAATTTCGAAAATCACTTTTTCGATATCAGGGGATCTCGAAACATGGACATCTGCAAAAAAATTCGAAATTTTGATCATCATATAAGAAAGTAAGCATACAATATACAGCCAATCAAATTTCACGTTTTCGTGTCAGCGATAACATTTTGATTATAGATATAATAGCCTTTGATGGCTACCATCTTAGCAATACCCTCGTGAAAGAAAAGAATAAATATAAACTATTATTACTTAAATACCTTCAACGAATACAATACGAGTTCTCGGTTAATTAAGTACCTTATATTTCTAGTGATCCTATCAATTTAACAGTAATAATATTGTGAAATTGACATTCTTCTATCGTCAGTGTGCAATAAAAAGTAATGCAATATACCAAAATAGTCAAAGAGATTGTCGCCTATCACAAGCTGGAAATACTTACAATTATAGGCACGTGGGGCATTTTTAGAGTAATATTCGAAATTTATCGGTAAGCAAGATGTCTAGAAATTTATTCTTCTTATGAACTAGTAACTAACATGGACGTAGTGTTAACCGTGTTTCCTCATGTAGTATTGTATTGGACAAACTAGGTGTTGAACTTGAATAAAATTATTCCTTTTGTAGTATTAATTATTCATTGTTTTACTTTTTGATTACGTAATGTATGGAGGTATACTCTTTTTGAGCAAGAAACATATCAAAAAATAACACAATTACTTGTGATACACTTCCGCATATATCGACTGCTGTCCATGTTAACTTTAGAAAATAAATTCAATGTATGGAATAACTGCTTGTAAGCTAATATTTATTAGATATAGGCTTACTTACGAATATGGCGAAAATAATTTAAGAAAACTTCTAACCTAACACAAGATAAAATACACTCTTGAAAACAAATTAGAAAACAAAGAAGAAAACAAACTAAAAAAAACTTCAAACAACCACTTCTGAACAAATAAATCAAATAATTCCTACACAGTGTCATCTACAATGTTAGCTTATAATTAATCACGAATATTTCCCTGCTTCCTCGTCAGATGGCGCTCGAAATCGAAACCCAATTGCCCCATAAACGTGTACCCACCCCCTACTAGATACTGAGCGCACACAATCTCATGGGTTTCCTTATATAGTACTGCTGCTGCAGCGAGAGACCGCTACATGTCATAGTTACGTTGCGATTGGATAACAGATGTCGCTCTGATTTCTTATAAACGTATGGTATACAACGTCGCACGCTGACGAGGCATGTGGATACCGAAACACGTGTCCGTGTGTATGAGTGATATCAACTGAGTGTCGAGGTGCACTCACCCTATGCATAATTATATGTACGAATTACTTTCGTGTATGTATGTTGCGTCTCATGCATGCTTGTAAAAAGTAGTTTTAAGTTATACACTACGAAAATACCCTTTGATAATAAAAACTTTGTGGTTTCAAATTCCAATAAACAAACGGAATACATGCAATAATAATATGTAATATGATTTTATTTTAAATTGCATATTTCATGACTTTCTAGAGTATAACAGTTTTTGATCGTGTGACATTAATCTTATTTAACTACATACTAGAAATATAGAAATACACTAACCTGACATTTACACGTAACGCACTTGTATTCGCCCAAAGATTCAATGATCGGATGAAATTTCTGCCCGTCATAGTAAGGCATTTTGGGATTGTAGGGATTTCGACAACCTCCCTCTCCTAAAATTTGCTCCACACTTTTCTCGGTAACAGGTCTTTCACCAATAAATTCCCGCACCTCATGATGATCACTGTACATGGTACCGTTTTCCGAATCTGTATACGAAGTGACAGAAGGACAGTTCTTACAACATAGTTTCTCATCGCCGTTGCGTGTGCATTTTACTTGAAGCAAAAGTGGATCACAAACGCACAGAGTACACTTGTCGAATCCATTTGGAATGAGAAAAGGGTGGAAGCTAGCACCGGGTAAGTATGTTTTTCCAAGTAATGTACACATTTTTGGAATTGCGGTTTCGTTTTCTTGAGTCGTTGAATTAGTACACGTATGGCAACAATCACCGGGATTCTTGATCATCCTCCCTGTTGGACAGCTGACTTCCGGACAAGTCATCGTGTCGCATTTTACGACGCCATTTTGACAGAAACACATGGTACATGGATCGGAAATAGAAGTCCACTGAGCCTCCTCTTTGTAGAAACGATGTTCGTAGAAGCATGCACCTTGTTGGTGGGTGTTTGAATCCTCGGCATTTACACTGGTAATGTAGTTGTCTATGTGTGGTAGACAACTTAGTGGTACTTTTACCTGGAATACAAGAAAACAAACACCAATATTAATCGATTGCGAAAGTAAAACAAAATGAAAATAATTTTCAATTTTTTATCTATGAAATTGGCAATAACAAACAGTATATTGAGTACATAGTATAAAATGCAGTGCATTAGGATATATTTCATATACAAAACGCTACTAAAAAACCGATGGTACTATATTTGCCATTGCGTATCTGTTCATCAATCTGACGAGCACCAAGAAATAAAATACTGTTAGAAATTCAATACGAAGTGTCAAAACAATTTACAAGTTAATTTCATGGCGAGAGTAGTCGTATGTCGAAGTCGCAGATAAATTAATACTTTGTAATTTTTACATGTTGACAGAAAGGGTGCATTTCTTTAATCAAATCAAGATTGTACTAATTAGCGAATATCTCATGCATACAACATTAGCAATACATTTCCTAACTAGCACGAAGCGAAGTATGAAAATGTGATTTTCCTATACAGGGTGAGTCATTAGTAGCCGCTTCTTCGATTGCTCTTTTGCGTTTTAAATAAAAGAAAAAACAATTAGTGTGAGATCCATGGTTGCTTGTGGCGCATATTGTAAAAATACTTTAAGCTGTGACTCACTTCCGGTTTCACCGGAAATGCACGGAACTTAATTTTTTTAAATGACTCACCCTATATATTTTTGGTTTTTCTTGTACTGCTTTAAATTCTCTGTTCAACTGTTTTTTCTTTTTCAAAATAAAGCTAATAGTTTTTGCAAGTAAAAATTAAAATATATTCAAATTCAGTTTAAAACAGTTTTATTCAATTGTTTCACCCTACTAGGGCTTCATCAGGTGATGAATATTATCATAATAATATATTATAATATTCATCACCTGATGAAGCCACAATTGTAGTGAATTGAATAAAACTGTTTTGAACTCAATTTGAATTTATTTCAATTTTTACTTGTAAATTATGGAGTTTCAACACGTATCTCCGTCTTCAATCAATTATTTAATAGTTTTTGAGCTAATAATTTTTTTGAAAATATTTGACCAAAACACGTGTTCTGAAAAAAATCATTTTCACATTGTTTTTAAAAGTAAACACATTAACTTTGGTGGTGCTTGTAGCAAAGAAAATTCTGCATCATTTGCTAAAGTTACACTCGACAATACCTCAAAAAACTTTGTTTCTTCAAAACCTACTTCCTGAAATCTTTTGATATACCAAAAACTTATTTTTCTTAAATGGAATACTCAGTATTTTACTGAGACATTTTGTTCCTTTTTCTCTTACATTTTTGTTAACAATGTTCTATACCTATCTTTTGTAATTTCTGAGATAATCACTATAGGAGCAATTAGCGGTCAATTAAGGAACTACGGGTGCTGTTTTATGCACCCAAATAATCGTCCAATAAAGGTTGGAATGCGGCTCACTGCCTGAGTCAACTGTTAAAGAAAGTCGGTATACATTTATGTCAAACTTATAAAAGCATCGCTATTAGTTATCATCCAAATGAAATATTCTTATGAAGAGTTAATAGATATGATTGACGTTTTGGGTGAATCTGAAAGAAACCCTTTGAATCCAGCATCCAGACTTTATGCACAGCGATCCCTGGTAGAAGTCAATCGAAGCCAGAAACCTTCGAAAGTATAAAGTGGACGGTTTGAGTGAAAAGAAAGTATTGAATATGAAAGAAAGAGCGAAAAAAGCAATAACTGGTGAGAATAAGACGTTTATGGTACTTGCGACTGTAGTCGAACACCCCCATACTAGTACTACGAAAATTAGTCGTAAGTTAAATGTAAGTCAAATTTGAGAATCCAGAATAATTGGGAAACATGAAATTCACCCGTAGTATATTCATACACAGGGTTAGATGAAAGAAATTTTCAGAATCGGTTACATTGTTATCAATTGGCACCAGATAAATTATCCTGGCTTTCTCAATTTTTTGTTGTTTACCAACGAAGCCACCTTCTATGAAAGTGAATGCGTTCATCGTCACAATTTCCGTTATTATAACACATAAAGCCCCCCACTTTATCACACCTGTAAACTTTCAAAATCGTTGGTCATTAAAACTGCGGGGATGAGTAGTGGGCAGTTACATAATTGGACCTTATTTCGTTGATGAAAATGTTAATGGAGGAGAGTATCTTCGCTACCTACGGACGGATTTTCAAAACTTTTTGAAGACATCTTCAAATATGTCAGTAAACATAACCTTTATTTTATTTCGATGTTAGCCAACAGAGTCAAAAATTAAATACTGCAACTGGACATTGCCGGAATTAAAAAATTGAAATGCGATGCTCTTCATTCTGTAAAATTATTACTTTTGGGAAAATTTCAGGAAGTAGGCTTTGAAAAAACAAAGTTTTTTGAGGTATGGTCGAGTGCAACTTTACCAAATGATGCAGAATTTTCTTTGCTACGAGCACCACCAAGGTTAATGTTTTTACTTTTAAAAACAATGTGAAAATGATTTTTTTCTGAACATGTGGTTTAGTTAAATATTTTCAAAAAAAATTAATATCTCAAAAACCATTAGTTCAATTTTGAAAAACAAACAGATAATTTAAAGCAGAAAAATTCCAAAAATATATAGGGTGCGTCATTTAAAAAACTTAAGTTCCGTGCATTTCCGCTCAAACCGGAAGTGCCTGAGAGCTTAAAGTATTTTTACAATATGCGCCACATGCAACCATGGATCTTCCACTAATTGTTTTTTCTTTTATTTAAAACACAAAAGAGCAATCGAAGACGCGGCTACTAATGACTCACCCTGTATACTTTGTCTTTTATTGCAATCAGCATTAGGTACTCTGACTTAGTAAAATTTAGGCTAGGTCATTCTTCATTTCACACACGAATAACTTGAAAGGCTGCAACATAAATGAAGCAGATATGAGGAGTAACACTACCAAAACGCAACAGATCCACTTTGTTTCAAAAATGACATATGGATGGCGTTCATATGCTATTTTGTCGCTCTATTCAACTCTAAAATGTTACACCATCAAAGCGCAACAGATCTCAGTGAAAATAGATTGTGAATATAAACTGATTTCATCAAAGTGCAACATATCCAAATTTGTACCACTGTCAAAGCGCAACATATCCATTTGCGGTGAATTCGTTAAGGTGTGTTCAGTGTTGTTCTTTTATTACGCCGTTTTTTCACAATATTATAAAAATTCTGGCCTGTGATTACCTACATATAATAGAATGGATGGTGAGGAAGAAGGTGTTTTTGTACAAGACAACATGGTGGGGCGTGGAACCAGAAAGAGGGAAAATAACATTTCGAGGTTAGGAAAAGAAAAGAAAACCAAGAAATCGTAAGTTCTTCAAATTAGCAAAATTATTTAACTTATAATAATAACTTTCGTGCTTCGTTTTCGTAGGTATGGAGCCAAAGATATTAATTTAATAAATTTTGCCCCGCCTTGTAATCACAAATTCGATAACAATATTAAAAAGTTTCAATGCATAGATGTACCCAAGGAAACTTTACATAATTAATGTTAAACAATTACTTTACACAAGTGATGACAAAATTTCTCAAGATACTCGTTTGTCTACATTTCTTCGAATTAATCACCCCAAACGGTCTCGTCCAAGCCAAATTTCAGATAAGCGCAAACCGCATGATTTTCACATAACTTATTTGGTAAATTAGCGTAAAATACGTATACTACTTGTTCATTGCATGTAAATTTGTAAAATTGCAGGTAGAGCACGAGAACAAGACATACATCGTGTGCCAGAAATTTTTTGAAAAAGTATTTGAAGTTTCTAAGCGTCGTATATTGTGGATTGCAAGAAATATTCGATATCATAAAGATCTAAAAGAAAAGAGGGGAGGAAAAAGGCTCCCTTATAACAAATATGTAGAAAAGAGGGAAAAGGTAAAAGCTTTCATTGGAAAGTTTAAGGGCCGTGAAAGTCATTATAACCGCCAGAAGTCGCGTCGCTTGTATTTGCCAGCGGTCTTAAATATTTTGAAAATGTGGAAAATGTACAACAGTAGTCACGATCAAAAGTATCATGTCAGTTATTCGTATTTTCATAAAATATGTTCTTGTCATTTCAATCTGGGTTTTGGCTCGCCTGCCACAGATGTCTGCAGTTTTTGCGAAAGAACCAAAAACAGAGTCAAATTTGCTTCAAATCAAGAAGCAAAAGACAGTGTAACTCGAGAATTAAATGTGCATAGAATGAGGGCACGGCAATTTCATTTAATAATGAAAGAAGATGTAGATAATTGCGAAACATTTTGTTTCGACTTAGAGCAAGTGCAAACTCTACCCAAGCTCCCTATACAAGAAGCTTTCTACTCTTTGCAGATAGCATTTTATGCATTTTGCGTAGTTGATATTAAAGCTAAGCGACCTACATTTTACACTTGGAACGAAGTTCAAAGTGGTTGTGGGTCCAATGAAATTGGTTCGGCGGTATTCCATTTCCTAAAAAATCATAAATTCGGCCCAAACGTAACGAAAATACGTTTGTTCTCAGATGGATGCGGTGGCCAAAATAAAAACTCCCACATGATACATATTTTGATGTTGTGGCTACACAAGTATGCTCCTAAATCTGTCCAGAAAATAGAATATGTTTTTCCGGTGAAAGGACATTCCTATTTACCTGCAGATCGCGTTTTCGGTAGGGTGGAAAAAGAATTGCGAAAACATGCAAGAATTGTTTTTCCGGAAGAATATGTAAAAATTTATTCAAAATTTGGGGAAGTCAAGCAAATGGGTAAAGACTGGAGTGTGTACAATTTAAAGTCTTTGCTAGTAACGTTTAAGAAATTGGATGGAATCAGCGAGCAAAAGAGAATTTACATAGCAAGGCCAGCCCAGAAGCAAGGTCCAAACACTGTTCTTGTTAAGACCGAAATAACTTACCGCTTTAATGATCCATCCAAAAAATTCATTTCGTTGCTAAAAAGAGGAAAAAAGATGGAAAGTATACAATTGGAAGAAGTTATGGGAGAGCAAGGCATAAGTCAGGACAAGGGGATGGCAGTGAATGTGCTGCTCAAGCAAGCATACGGTAATCAGTGGTATCTGGAAGAACAATTTGACTGGTATTTTACCATTTTGAGGGACTTTATAATAAACAACGATAGTAGAGAGGACACTGAATATATCGACTGTGAATGAACAGAAGAGGAACAAGAAGCAAGATTATAAAAACAATCACTTTCTTACATAATTACGTTATATTTTGCAAAATTTATTTTCTTTTTTAGTAAACGTTTTCTGAGTTGCACCATTAATTTTCCTCTTTACAAAGTGAAACATATCCATTTCTCCTATCAAAATGCAACATATCCAAACTTTTTTCGAATTTACAAAAAAATGGAAAAAGAACGATTTCCAGTAATAAGCCTATTAAAATAAATACTGAATTTTAAACCAAACAAAAAAAAATGTTATTCTGTTTTCTTAAATAACAAAGTAATAGAAAATACCAATTAATTTTATTTTATGTCTGACGGATATGTTGCATTTTGGTAGTATTACTCCTCATATAAGGAATGAAATCCAAAATTAAGAAAACCGAATAGAAGATGGACATTATATTCACATATATACTGCGTCAATGACGCTTTTGTTGTTATGTAGAATTTGTCGTATAAAAAACGTATTGAAAATCATAGAGAAAATCCTTTTGTAACTTCATCATCAGTCCTTAAATATTACACTTAAATTATCTAAGATCCGATTGCCTTCTACAGTCAAAATGACTTCTTAATAAAAGAAACTACATTATAAAATTCAAATTTACACTGTTTGATATAAAGGAATTATTATAAATATTTACCTGTTTTAAAGTAGAATTAAGCAAAGTGTTTCCAGTGTATTTGTCTTTGATCTTAACAAACACCACTCCATTATCCAATCGTGCCAGTTCATCCCGACTGAGAGGTTCCACAGGGCTACCTTCCACTTGATTACCCTTGAATTCATCCAAGACCCGAATAACGAAAGGGGCGTCAGGAGCACTCATCGGTAGAAACTTTAGCGATAACTCCAATAACTTCTCATTATTTCCCATTCCAGTTAGAGTTACATCGTAATGTATATGACAATCATTATCTACACTGAACCAGCCCATTCCAACAGCTGAAGTTGGTAATGTACGATCTTCACGCTTAAGCAGCACTGGTGCTGACACGTCCCGCGCATCAGCCACCAATCTTGGTATTAGCCTTCCTTTGATGAGGTTCGCGTCCTTTTCCGAAGCCACATTAACTGCTAGATTTCCAGAGTACAAAGGTTCAAGAACTTTAGGGCTAAGTCTGTCTATCGTATCGTTCGCCCAGTTATTCATGAAAGACGGCGTCAAGTCTTCAAGTTCTGTCTTCTTTTTGTTACCGACATCGACTAGCGTTATGAAAACGGGTCTTTGTTCGTAATGAAGATCTTCAATTTGAATGTTGTACATTAAAGAGCCTTCGTTGTTTAAGAAAACCCAAGCGAGACCTGATGTTCCATATTTATTACTATCGCGATCCCCTGAAGACGACAGAGGAGCTTGGAAGAGCTCACAGGTAGCTTTGGTCATTACCATTCCCGATAATTTTAGCGTATGCACTTTACTTATTGATGTCACGGATAGAACAAGTCGACCTCTGGTTAACAAACGCAAATCTGCCTGAGATATCGGTGAACTAATTTCGACAACGTTCAATTCTCTGGCTGGTTTTACAACATAGACCTTTTCAGACAATATAACTTTTTTATCTTCGAATGCCAATGTTACATTTACAGGGACATCTGCTATTTCGTCTGGTAAGAATATGCCATTGAAGACAACCGCTAAATGTATAGACGGTGAAACCACAGTTGATATAGAAACGATAGCAGTTCCTCCAGAACCTGCCATTATTTGCATATTGCTACCAGGCGATGGCTCCAACAAAGAACTAAACAGTTCCGTACCAAGAGCCACATATTTTGTCAGCTGACCACTCAGTGTGAATTCTGACTGCTCTTTACTGCCCCATCCCAAAACAACATAAAGTCGCTCCTCTTTCAGTAGTCTCCTATAATCCCTGGGCAGACGTTTCCAAACACCACACACCTTTCTAGTAGCGTTCTGGTAGACGCTGCTGACCAATCCACCAACGTCCGAAAGAATATGCTCTTCCAAAATAGTTCCAGCAGCATTGACAAACTGTAACGTTCTAGGTCTCGCTGCCTTATCAGAGATGTAAAAAGAATAATAAAGATTTTTCTTAATGAAAGTGAATCGTCCAGTAGCTACAACGTTGTTTTTATTGTCATTTGGTATTGGTTCGTCGTCGTCATTTCTTAGCACCAATGATGATCTATCGGTAAGAAGTGCTGCATAATCTGGAATAAAAGAAAGTGATGAGTATGCTGATATAGATCTAATAAAATTAATTTAGATATTCATCTGACAACATACATTATAATTTATATTTAATGATATTTAGTAATTACTTTCTTACACGTAGTGTAGGAAAGTATTGTGAAAATTTTCGACCTCAAGAATTTTGGAGACGTCTACGTTTTGAAGTCCCCTGATACTGAAAAAGTGGTTTTTGCAAACATCCTTCCCTCCCTCCCTCCCACTCTCCTCTCTCTCTCTCTCCCTCTCCCTCTTTCTCTCTCCCTCTCTCTCTCTCTCTCTCTCTGTGTGTGTGTGACCAAACGGCTACAGGTACCTATACCAATCTCTTGTAAATAAGAATTTGGTTTTAGTGCCTGTAATCTTTCTCTTGAGTGAATAGATATGAAATATACGAATATCTATTCAGTAAAATCAAGAGACCGGAAGTATTTTACCTCAGAAAAAAAATCAGAATTCAAACAAAGGTACTAAAAACTGAATTTTATAAAACAGTTTTTTGAAATTCCTTCCGGAAGCTGGTCTAGGCAAATACATATCTAGCAAATTATGCGTTCTATACAGATTTATCATAGTATTTAGAGCTCGACTTTTTTTTCTAATCAAAATTTCAAAATTCGGACCGGTACAATACTTTCCCTCATATCAAATAGCAATGTTTTGCGAATATCTTCGCAAATTATGTATTCTATACAGATTTATTTAAGTGCGAAAGTATTTAGAGCTACGTTTGAAACGCATTTTGCATAAAAGAAATTTTAAAATTCAGACCCAAAGTAATACTTCTATTCAAATAGCATTTTTTTGCAATATCTTGCAAATTTTGCATTCTTTAAAGGTTTATTAAGAAAGATGCTGTATGGAAAAAAGGCCTTTGACGTACTTTTATTTTTCTAAAACACGAAAATCGTCTTTACATTAAAATTATTACGCTATTTTAAAAGCTACGTTGAAATGCAACATAACGTGAATATCGCTAACTATAATTTTGGACTGGTTGGTTTGTTGAAAAGGAAGTCTGATGAATACAAAATGAGAATAGTCAAAGTTTTCACTCAAGAGAAGGTCGAAACTTTCATGTACAAAGCTGCCGCTAAGAATTATTTGCTGATTCAAGTACACTTCATAATTTACTAGAAGTAGGAAAAAGAGAGTATTCAGTGTCGTCGATTATCGCAAAACGCCAAACTTTTTGGCTCCTATAAAAATGTTTGCATTGGTGGAAAAGTGTAAATCAGAATGATGTGACATTTATCGAAATAGAACGTTCAAAACGTACTTTGAACAACAATAGCTATTAGTATTGATGAATATGTTGTAAACTGGTATTTTTTATATTTTCCACATCGCTAACATACAAGGTAAGTACATATTTTTTTAGTTGTCGTTTTCTAGTGCTTTTCCCGTAAAAGCGCAATAACGAAAATAGTCTACATTTAAGGTCTTTTTTAAGTTAAATTCGGAAAAATTGCAAATTTCGCATGCAACAATCACTTTAATTTTTCCTATAAATTTTCCAAAATATCCGTTACAGATACTTTTCGTTTATAGTCAGATAAGTATCAATATATAAAATAACTTTAAATGACGTGAAATAGGAACTAAACGTGGAGTCTGTGGCTTCATACTAAACAAAAACACTAACACACCTTCTCCATACTAAAGCACAAGATAGGCTAAATACGTATTTCGACAACAAAGTTGTCATCTTCAGTTGCACTGATTAAAAATCGTGTTGTCTACACAGTGTTGTTCTATTACGCTACGGTGTGCAGATAACGCGATTTTTAATCAGTGCTACTGAAGATGACAACTTAGTTGTCGAAACGCGTATTTAGCCTTTTTGTTCTTTAGTGTGGTGAAGGTGTTTTAGTGTTTTTTTTTGCATAAAATAGCTTTCACATCTATGAGAGTTGGCAATATTATAGTTGTACATTAGCATGATCATACTAATGTACAACTATAATATTGCCAATAGATGAAACAGCATTAATACCTAATCTCTAATTTCGGATTCATATTCTGCTAAAGTTGATTAGTTTATGCAGATAATTTTCAAAACCACTGCGTATAAGGAAATCTAATGTTAAATTGGCCCATTACAAAACCGCGCGAACTAATTGCATCAGAAAATTTATACAACATATGCATGGTGATGAAGATCCTGTCACATGCTTCTTTTCGTATAATGTATTACAATGAATTAGGAATAATTGCGTAAATTCTCTGACAATCACAAAGTAGACATTCCACCAGACTTCGGCTTCGTCGAATTAATGGCCCTCATGTACTAAAACAACTTACGTACACAATGAAAAAACATTCGTAAGCTATAAGAATTGTTTATTGGGCCAATGCATAACAAATTTAAGAAATGCTTTTAATAGCATCCATTGATTCATGCTACTGACTGCTTCTTTTAAATTTGTGACGTTATTTATCGGAAATAAAAAAGCATCCTAAACGTTTGTTTTCAGTTATTTGTCAAAACGAAGTAACCTGATCCATCAACGCATTTATATAATCAACAAAAGTTTGAATTAACAAAATATATATCATCATAACTTCATGATTAAAATAACAAAAATGACCATTGGGAAAGTAAGTTAGTTAAGTTGAATCTCCTTAATTAATGCTGCAGACACTTCTTGGCGAAACATTCTAATATATTAATTTAATTGTCGAGAATAATACACTTGGCTATATTTCACACAGTTTTATTAGAATTATCTAACATATGTTTCGGCTGTTATGCCGACTCTCTCTCAGCCGAAACATATGTTAGATAATTCTAATAAAACTGTATTATTCTCGACCATTAAATTAAGTAGAATCATTTGGTTTATCAAAAACCACATCCAACAACCTTACAAGGCAACAATGTCGACTTTATATTTAATGACAATCATCGAAATATGCAAACGCGAATTTCAAATTATGTAGTTTTATCTTTCTCATAGACAACATTTATTTCCACTACACAAATAATATCGAGACTCAAATTGTGTAATTAAAAGAGTAATTGTAAACAAGAAGAATGAGTGTGCTTAAAACCACACGGCAGAAGTGAAAACTTCATCAAGGCGAGGTTAATAATACGAAATACACGCGTATAATATTCAGTAACGTATTAAATAAAACGTATTCGCACATTTATTACATTTGCACATGTACACACGCCTATAATATTCAGTAACGTATTAAATAAAACGTAAACCTCAACCATCCCCGTATCTCAAATTTCACATTCATACGTCAAATTTCACATTCATACGTCAATTTTCAAAAAATTCTTCCGCCATTTTGTTTTTTTGGTATTTTGACTTTGAATTCGTGATCGGCGATCTAAGACACCCCCGTATCTAAAATTTCACATTCATACGTCAATTTTCAAAAAACTCGTCCGCCATTTTGTCTTTTTTTTGACATTTTGACTTTAGATTCGTGATCGGCGACCTAAGACACCACCGTATCTAAAATTTCACATCCATACATCAATTTTCAAAAAACTCGTCCGCCATTTTGTTTTTTTTTGACATTTTGACTTTGGAATCGTGATCGGCAACCTAAGACACCCCCGTATCTAAAATTTCACTTTCATACGTCAATTTTCAATAATACGAAATACACGCGTATAATATTCAGTAACGTATTAAATAAAACATATTCGCACATTTATTACATTTACGCGAGCGCAATTCGAGTTTGCATATTTCTATATTTGTCATTAAATATACAGGGTGTACCACTGAAAACTCCCAGGACAAATATCTCGGAAACGGATAAAGATATTTGAATTTTGTAAAAAGCAGTTACTAAAAAATGTGATCGACTCTAGTTTGCTCTCACAATTATGTTTTATTATGTGAATATATAGATGGCGCTACAATGACAAGAATTTTTTTGATCGCCATAATCTTCATTTGTTTTTTATTTGAAAGAGTATTAAAATTAATGTGAATTTTATTATTTGTGTTAGTTTCCAAAATTTAACGGTTTCATAGATATTCGTGTTTAAGGAAAGTAAGAGTAATTTCAATTTTTGTCTTTATTTCGTTTAAATATTTAAACGGATCAAATATAACTAGCAAAGATGTTCAAAATTGTTGCCTTCTTGATTACTACATAATAATGTATTTCTACTAATTTGCATAATTTTATTATAAAAGTATTATATCTTTTATGGGTTCTTTGTGCGGGGTTACTTGAAAGCTGAAGAGCTTTCAAGTAACCCCGCAAGAAATAATCTAACAGGGTTAGATCTGGCGAACAAGCCGGCAACCTGAGGACGCCATTAGTACCACCCCAACGACGTCGTAACGTTTGATTAAAGTAGTCAGTAACTATGTTGCCATTATGAGCAGGTTCCCCGTCTTAATGTAACCACATATTATTTCGCAGCTGTATTGGTACATCTTCCAAAAGTAGTAGTAACTGATTTAGCAGGAATTGTAAGTAGCGCCCACCAGTTAATGTTTCATGATAAAGGTGGGGCCTATGATATATTCATTTAAAGTTCCTCACCAAACGTTAACGCCAAAAACAGTTTGATTTTTTCTTTGCCTTATCGACCTAGGATTATCTTCTGGCGCATAACGAGCATTCTGCTTAATTAAGATTACGATTGTTAGGAAAACGACATTCGTCACTCTACATGATCTGATTTATAAAGTCGTTGCTTTCCGTTACATTACAGACAATTCTGCCAGAAAATCGCGTCTGCGTTGATTATCTCGGATTGTTATGTGGTGCACTAAATGAACTTTATACGGAAAGTATTTAGTTTCTTTTAAAATCCTACGGCAAAAGGTTACATTGAGATCATGCTGTTCTTTCAATTGCAGTAATGATGTATGTGGATTATTATTAACTGTTTGTAGTACCGCTGATGTAATTTCATCATCTCTTACTATTTTCTGCCTTAATTGTTTTTGTTTTTTGAAGCTACCGCAATTTCTGAGATCTGCACACAGACTTATAAAAAATGTTTAGTGATCTGGTAAAAGCCTGTTTGAAAAGCGCCCGGCATATAATCGCACAGCTTCAGATGCCTTTCTACGGGATTCTCCATAAATTAAAACCATACTCGGTTTGTGTTCATTTGTGTGTAAAACCATATTTTTAATACGGAAGAGAACTAATAAGGCAATATACGTTATGTAACAATCAAGAAGGCAACAATTTTGAACCACTTTGTTATTTATATTTGATCAGTTTAAATATTTAAACAAAATAGAGACAAAAATTGAAATTACTCTTACTTTCTTTAAACATGAATATCTAGGAAACCGTTAAATTTTGGAAACTAACACAAATAATAAAATTCACATTAATTTTAATACTCTTTCAAATAAAAAGCAAATGAAAATTATGGCCATCAAAAAAATTCTTTTCATCGCAGCGCCATCTATATATTCACTTAATAAAACACAATTGTGAGAGCAAACTAGAGCCGATCACATTCTTTAGTAACTGCTTTTTACAAAAGTCAAATATCTTTATCAGTTTCCGAGTATCTCTGTATAGATCGGCATTGTTGCCTTATAATGTTGTTAGATGTCGTTTTTGATAAATGAAAGATTTTGTGTAGTCATATTTGTTATTAATTACTATTTTAATCAATATATCACTATGTCATGATGACAGATTAATTTAATTACATTTCTTGTATATTTGGCTAAGAATTTTAATATATTTATTTACACTTTTCAACAGGTATTCAGTGAATTCACACCTAAAGCATTACTATTTAAAAGAATATAATTTAATCGAAAGAATGTGCAAAGCAATTAATGTTAACAACAATCAAAGCCATACATACTCAGACGGCCAATATTATTTGTTGTGATGTAAACAATAGTTGTTTTAAAATTTAACTCATGATTTTCTGATGAGGAAATTATACATAATTTCGAGACGTCAAAAAACCGTTTTTATTATTAACCAACCCTTCATATAAATTTTTAAAAAAAGCCGAAAATATCAAGAATTTCGACGATACATAATATATAAAAAAAATAACCGGCACACAATTTTATTTATATATATATATATGTATATAAATTGTAGTATATCTCTTCAATTTTAATCAGATAACTTACGTTTAGTACTTTTCTCTTCACCGTCTCCCACTTCAGGAGGCAGTACATCGTGTATGACATCTGGATCTGAAACGAAATAAAAAAAAGAAAAAGTTAGTAACAAACGATCGACACCGTCGGAAAAGGAAATAAGGAACAACAAACGGCATGTCGCAACGGCTTCTCACATCAGCCAGCAGTGTTCTGAGTCAAGCGTAGAAACGAGACTGTGGCGACAGCGAATAGAAAGTTCTCTCTCGCGAAATTGCCACGAATTGTTCCTCATAAGGAATCACCATACCGCGACGGACCTTCTGTTAGCATTCGCAGACGTAATTTCGATCAATTCGACCGCTAATCCTCCACAAAGTCCTCTTGACCATCCGCGCATTTGTAATATGCAAATACGTGTGACTTTTACCGGAAAACTTGCATGGGAAAACGCCCGGATCACGGGCTTTTTCGCGCCACGGAATATCGCGTCGCTTGGCATTTGTGGACATACATGAGAAAATAACTGAGGTGCGATAGCATGCCCGTTCTATCTCACCTTTAAGGCGCCAGACTGGCCGTACGATGTTAACATTCATCAGTACACGGAGCAGACACAAAACCTGCCTATAAAACACTCTGATTATTCGACAATCGGTTGGAATATCCGAGGAGTTTTGTTCGCATCCGATCTCCGTTTTAATAGTAGCAGGAGACGAACGGCAACTTACTTTTCTTAGGCGCCTAATATGATGATATAGTCCTTGTTCAAATTACTTGGAAGTCGCCGATTTTATTAAAGATTCAGATATAAGAATACGTACAATCTCGCAATAAATTATATTAGATTCGCCTAAGTACTGCTTGTATAAAAATTGATACTTGGTATATTCTTTAATCAGTTCTTTATTTAAATGTTTGTTATTTCTTAATTTTTCCAAAACTATTTTAATTTTCGTATTAAAAAAATATTAATATAGGTCAATTACCCAAACAGGCGATACACGTCATATGAAACGTCACTGTGATGTCATAACAGTGTTGACAAATAACGTTGCTTTGAGCAAGCTGTACTTTGAAAATAATCTGTGGTTAGGACTAGGTTGACATTTTAAAATATTAGCAAATACTATTAATATGTTTTAAATTATTCGACTATGTCTACAAAAAATATAAACAAATTCTAAATACATGTGAGTTTATTTATTTTAGACTACATTCACAAAAATAATATACACAAAATCAATATATTATTATACATATTAGTGATTAAAAAACTCGTAACATTGTGATAAGCATATGATAAAAAGAAAATAATATTAAGTTGAAATGCTAGTCTTCTTCATCCTTTAACACTGTCTTCTGAATCAGAATCATTTACATTAATTATAAAAGGTAATATATCTTGTCTCTCAAAACCTACTTCTCTATTCCACCATTTTTGAATTTCAGTTTCACAGTGGTTAACGCTGTTTGCCCAAATGTCTGGTATTACTTGTGTTAATGCCTCTTTCCACAGTTTTATGCATTCGTCCACTTTTCTACCATATTTTCCAATGTGATTGTTATAGTATGTTTTTGTTATTCCCCACACTAGTTCTATGGGGTTAAATATACAATGGTAGGGTGGAAGTTGAAGAACTACGTGCCCATATTTCTCTGCTAAATCATCGGTTTCATATATAGTTGGTGGTTTATGCCTTTACGTAAAGATATAAATGAAATTATTGAATAAAATAATTAAATATATATGTACCTACTAACCGTTTAACTAAATCCAGTAATTGTATTTTTAAAGCAGCTCCGTCATAGTCAATGTTATTATTGGTGAGCCATGTCTGAATTTCATTTTTAGTGGCAGATGATGTTGGACTTTTATTTTTAATAGTACTGTGCTAACTGGCATTATCCAAAACAATTATGGACGGCTCTTTTAAACTTATAAGAAGTTGGTGTTCAAACCAGTATAAAAAGTTGTCTCTGTTCATATCACCGTGATAATCTAAATACTGACTATTTGTCGGAAATATTAGGTCTGCTCCAGGAATAAATCCAGAACTACCTGCATGTAATACAATATATCTAAAACAAGATAATATAATAAATATACATAAGATAAGAATATGTTATTCTTAGAAATATAATGTACCTTTTTCCACCTACTTTTGAAGCTTCTGTGGTTGCTATAGATTCATTTTGCCAAGATTTACGAATTGTTCCATCTTGGAAAACCCAGGTTTCATCAAGGAAGCACAAGCAGTGAATGAAGCGTGATATGTTGTTCTGTAAAAAACTCAAATATTAATTTTATAAACGTAAATCCTTAAGAACTTACTGTTTCTATACATGTCATATACTTACTGTATTTCTTATTTCACACTGAGTAAAGTCATCAACATTTACAACAGGATTACTTCTAGGCCGTTTTCGCTTTGGGCTAGATGGTCCAACCCCCTGTTTTGATGTAGATGATATTTTATTTACAGTTGCAATGTGAATATTTAAAGCACTTGCTACTCTCTAAATGAAAAATATTATTATTAAAACGTTTATTTATATAAATAACAGAAAATATTACCTCTGGAACTGCTGTTAGGGGTAGCAATGGCGCATTATTATCGCGTTCTTTTTCAAAATACCCGATTAAAGGAATTATTTCTTTCGCTTGCTTACCTAACGGTTTAGGCATAATTTAGTTGTGAAAACAACTGATTGTTAAAAATGAAATCGGCCTATGAATATAGTAAAAATGGAAGAAATACGTATGATAATGAAGTGACTGAAAAATGTAAACAACTATGACAGTATGACATTTGACAGAATAAAATGTTACCATTTTATATGTTGCAACGGCGTACAGTTCTGGTAACATAAAACGTTACCGGAAGCTAGAATAATATTAGGATTAGTAGGTATTATTGTACTTTAATGTTACTTGGACCGAAATTATTCTTTATGACGTGTATCGCCTGTTTGGGTAATTGACCCATATATTCCCATTGGTATAGGAAATATGAGACCTCCAAAATAATTATTATATAGTAGAAACGATTTGCCACCCAACATGACCTAATTACGAACATCTGACGACGGTTCAATGCTATTACAAACTGACATCTACCGAAAGAATTACAGAACAAAGCAATCAAACTAATTAATTAATATTTAAGAATAATGTTGACGCCCGCTTAGCGTACAGAATGCGTTTATTTGAAAACGTGTATTCGTAGCTTCAATAATTTTATTTGTTGCATGTTCGTCTTATGTACAAAAACGTGTCTAGAATTATGCGCAAGTTTCCAATAAAAGCAAAAGAAAATTAAATCCAATAATCATGAGTACGTTATAGAATAGAGTTTGCTATAAGAAAATAATTATTTGTGTACTAATGTCAATCACTAGTGGAAAGTTTACCCACAACTGAAAACATCAAATTGGGGTAAACACAAACACATCGGGAATTTCCCGAATTCTGTACTAACTTGTACGGGTATATAGCTAGAAAACCAAGTGAAATCTAAGATGAAGATATTAGAACCTTACAAGCAGTACGTTATAGCTCCTACATTAGGCCCTACATACTTTGGCCGTGTCGGTTGTCAAAACGATTCAGTTGATCTAGCTGCCTATATTCTTTCTTAATTCCGCGCTACTAGGGAAACCCAAATTTACACTATGTTGTTTTATCAATCTGACATTCAATTTTAAATAAATTTTAATTAGAAGTTATTATAACATATCTTCTTGGCAACTCTTCTACCCTACAGTGATAACAAAATATGCTACTGATAATAACTAGAGCATTTTAGTAATAATACTATATTTTTATTTGTTAAACAGATAAAAGTCTAATTACAGACACAAATTGACATGTTTTGTAACCTCCATAAAATGATAATAAAACAAATTCACCCTGCTTCAATCTGCTGTAAGTAGGTGGAGGTTGACGATATTCGGTTCTGTCACAGCGCTTCGGTTTTATTCACAAATTCTGTCATAGATAAAAAATACTATAGATAGGAAACATAATGTATAAAGAATGAGTACTTACGAAACTGTTATATTTTATACACTCGAATTCTGTGCTCGAATATTATAGGTATATATGACATTTAAATGCGAGTGACAGTTTGTAATTAAACTGTCACTCGAATTTAAGTCTGCAATAGCCGACCGATTCCGATATATTTTCGTCTTCGCTAGGACCGGTAGATATACCGTAAAGTGGGGATAGACGACGCGAAAAACCGCGTGTGAAATGTGTCTGACAATGTTTACTGTTTAATGTGTTTTATCTTTAAAAATAATTACATAAATTTGTTTTTTTCTTTATATCGTAAAATAAGTAAAAATTTAATAAACGCTGGATGAAATCAAAAGAAATTATGTAGAAAAACAAGTCGTAAAGACAAATTAAATTTCAGATCTATCAAATCCTCACTATAATCCGATCATATTGCTATATTTTTAGCAGGCGATGCTAAAGGTGCTCCATGGAATTGAAAAACAGAATATAAGTATACAAAATAAGTGACATTCTTTTTGTTCAATACAAAAATTTTAACTACTTCCGAATCTGATAGTTATAGTTGTAAATGTAAGAAAGACATTATTGTTGAGTAACCTTCGATTTGTATAAATAAAAGCTTAAACTAGTCAATTTGAATTTACTTTCGATTGTGTACAAAAATACTTATTTTTATACGGGTAGAATTATAACTTTCAGGGTGTTCCTTTTTTAGAAGTAATACATTTAAGTCGATCGTTCCACTTCAGATCATATTGCTTCTGATAACTCTTATATGAGAGGGTAAGAGTAATGTGATTTAGATATTTTATTTTAACAATAATATTGGTTTTCACTACTCTGATAAACAACATTTTTATCCATTTTCACAAACAATAGAACTATATTAAAATTCAGGTTGTATAACGTATCAGTACTTACGTATGTTTATTGTAATTCTACCAACTCTGTACATGTAATTGTAAGAAGTATAAAAAATGGTTGATGAATTTTTGAAAAGTGTCGTAACAATTTCCATTTTGTTTCAATCTCAAAGGTCGTAATATATAAGATACCCGGTTAGAATAGCTATGCGCCCTTGAATTTGTTGTCTCGGAGGCTCGGGCGTGAAAAAAATAGACGTGTGAGTTGCGGACAGCCTGTGACACCGTGTAAAATATATTAGCCGTTAACTTCGGTATCAGAGATCGGCATTTGGGCTCTAAATCGTTGTTCTTGGAAATTAAACACGACTTTTTAAACGTGCCGCAACTCCGGTACAAGATAAAAGGAGACCCCGTGAGATACGAAAAAAGTATATTTATATATACGTATTTTCTACAATTTAAAGTCATATGAAAAATACGACAGTGACACGTATTAATTACATAAAGAATTCCACTGTTTTACAAAATGAAATGGACGGATGCCTATACCATATGATAGAACTAACTTATAAACCCTATACTTGCGAAAGAAGAACTCTTTTTGAACTGTAAACTTTTGAAGTGTAAACTTCTTTGGGCTCATTGCGCTGATTGTAGGCACTGAACAAGACTGACCCGTCACGCTCGGATATGTAACGCTCGTTCGGGTAATGTCGGCTCGAGTCGACTAAGGGAACAAGATGATAAATATATCATATAGACGTATTTAATTTCAGTTAAATTGAAATTTTAATGAAAAGGTAAATTCATGTCCCAGAGCAGATGTGAACCAGAGCCGCCTGGGTGAGAGGCCGGCACTTAACCATTAGACCAAGCGCGGGGATCGAAGCGAATATTCATATCGTCTTTTTATATATATACATACGTCCAACCGACCGTTACATGGGAGAGCATGTCCCTTCAGTCGTATAATACGTTACTGAATATTATACGCGTGTGGACATGTGTAAATGTAATAAATGTGCGAATACGTTTTATTTAATACGTTACTGAATATTATACGCGTGTATTTCGTATTATTAACCTCGCCTTGATGAAGTTTACACTTCTGCTGTGTGGTTTTAAGCACACCCATTTTCTTGTTTTAATTGACATAGATTGACAAGATTATAATTTAATTAAAATTTAAAATATTTCCCAGTTATTACTTTTCTATGTTTTATCACTTTTTTGTCATTTAACGCATAGATCAGCAATGTCTATCAAATGATGAAATAGGTTGTTGTACCCAGTAAAATGAGGGTCGTCTGACATTAGCTACAAATGGCGGCTAGTTTTCCTATTCATTATTTTGTTATTAGTTTACTATATTATCAATGAAGCCTCAATCTCAAGATGACAGTTTAGATAAATTGTGTATGTCTCTCTGGTTCCAAACTGATATTTTTGTCACATCACAATCTTCCAGTGAATAAATATTATAATAAATAAGAGATAACAAGGATATCAAGACGCTATACACCCTGTCACATAATAATTATTCCTAATTTTGAGAAATAATAGAGAACACTTAAATAAACATTTTTCATTAATAAACTAGTGTCCGGAAATTATTCAGTATCGAGATAAAAAAAACTTGAATTATAGCAATCTTTCAAAAACAACAACCATTTTCGTAATTGTCATTTTACGTTTGTCACAAATTATTCTTTACTAGAGAAGTGTGTTTAATTGTCATTTTACGTGTCAGAAATTGATCTGTACTAGATAAATTAGTGTTTGATTGAAAATACATCATTTTACATTGAATTAGCAGACATGCATATTGCCTACGGAGCAGCTTATGTGAAGGCTAACGAAGCGAGGCGAATTTATGCAGAGCGGCATCCTCAGTGTCACATTCCGTGTCATACATTATTTTCAAGATTGGATCAGCGTATTTGAGATACTGGTGAATTCCAAGTAAAAAAAGAGATTCGAGAGGCAATCGTACTGTCCGAAATGTTGACTCTGAGAACAAGGTTGTGCAACAATTTGAGAATAACACGAAAACAAGCACTCCTGCCATTGCCCAGACAATGCATACAAGTCACACAACTGTAACAACTTCCGTTTCATATTCAAAAAGTGCAAACTTTAATTCCAGCTGATTATCCCAACAGAGTTGAAGTTGCAGAATGGTACTTGAATAAAATTAACGACGAACCAAGATTTCTTAGGAGTGTATTATGGACAGACGAGGCATGTTTTACAAGCGATGGCTATTTTACTACACACAATAGTAACATTTGGAGCGAAGAAAATCCTCGCACCGTTCACGTTTCTGGAACATACTCTATCAGAATTGCTTGAAAATGTCCCACTTAATTTTCGAAGAAATATTGTTTTTCAGCATGATGGTGCACATCACACTTTGTATTAAATTGCCGAAATTATCTAAATGCATAATTTCCAAACAGATGAATAGGAAGAAGGAGATCGATATCTTGGCCTGCACGTTCACCAGATATTACTCAAGTTGATTTTTGAATTTGGGGTCATATTAAATCACTGGTTTATGAGACACATGTTAATACAGAAGAAGAGTTAGTGGCTCGAATTATTCTAGCATTTGATAATATTCGTGAACGTCCTCAGCTATTTCGAAGAATTCGGCATTCTATTGCAAATCGTTACAACTTGTATATCGAAATGGAGGTCGTAACTTCGAACAACTTTTATAAAGTTTAATGTAGTATTATTTTTAATAAAATGTTCCTTAACTTAACTCTCCTGTTGATGAGATTGTTATTAAAGATTTCTAGTTTATCTTGACACCGAGAATATTCCAGATACTAGTTTACTGATAACAAATGTTTATTTTAGTGCCCTTTATCATTTCTGAAAATTAGGAATAGTTATTCTGTGACACCCTGTATACCAAAAATTATTTGACAGAGTAGGTATTACGGAACAAGAAATATTAAGCAACCAACACGAAAGTACCTAGTACTTTTACCAACAATAATAAAGAATTCATGGGGCCTACACATACATAAAACTATTTTTTGCCAGAACTAATGCCATAATACTTCTGTAAAATTGAATATTTCTGAAGTTCTTCTACACTAAATATCCCCCATTTCACATTATCCCAACAAAATCATATTATAACTTTAGACCGGACGTACGTGGCCGACGGACAAAAGAAATAATGTATAACATCACGCAGTTACTGAATAGCACTATTCATATGGTAAACTGCAACATATGTTGTTGTTAAATTCCTTTCTTCAAAGGCGTAGGTAGAAGCGTGAGAAGTTTTTAAAATTTATTCTATTTACCTTATATTTCGTAAAATAAATAAAGAACGGAGAGTTAGTTTCGTTTTTTTCAGTGTTTTGACTGTTAATTACATATTTCGTAATTTTTATGATAGTTCCTGTTTCATATCGTTTCATTGAATCTACTTCTCCCAATTATCTTCACGTAAATGTGCATTGGATATCGTTAAGTTGCAATATCATACGCATACATTTTTATTTATCATTCATTTAGATCTAGAACATTGTGTATGTTACTTTTTCATATATGATATGGAAGAACGTCGAGAATGGCATCGTGAAACAATGGCGAGTTGGATTAAGGGTCATACTGACTGTATTTCCGTTCTCAGTGGAAATTTATTGCAAAGTCTATAAAATATCGGTACAGAATGCCCAAAAATCGCACGTACAACGTCACTTAGCAGCACTAAAACACACACAGAAATTGGACCCGTTGGAAGCTGACAATCTTAACGAAGAACTCTGTGAAACTTTAGTGGCGGCTAATATCCCATTAAATATACTTGACAATCCCACTTTGAGAACATTTCTCCAAAAATATACTGGTCGAAATGTTCCTAATGAATTCACCTTATGCAAATATTGTGTCCCTAAGTGGTTCACGAAAACAGTAGAATGTATTAGAAGACATCTTTTAAATCAGTACTTATGGATAAGCGCTAACGAAACTTTCGATATATTAGGACGCTGTGTGGTAAATGTTGTAGCTGGTATACTACATCCAACTGTTCCATATAACGCATATGTAATAGCATCTTAAGTTATAAATACAGTTGATGCGGAAACAGTTGCTAAAACCATTGACTAGAATTTGCACAAAATGCTTCATTCGGACGGCAGGTACTAGGAAAAAGTACTTATTTGTTAGTGACACTGCCGCATATATATTAAACACAGACAGACTATTAATGGAAACATATCCATATATGCTGCATATTACTTGTGTAGCACATCTGTGAATATATCAGAGACACCTATCCGGAAGTTGATAGAGTTGTATCTACTTTTAAAAAAGTTTTCAGAAAAGCACCTTTGAGAGTAGCTCCTTACAGGGAAGAACTTCCATCTTTGTCACTACCTCCCTCGCCAGTAATAACTAGATGGGGAACATAGTTGGAAGCTACTAGTTTTTATGCAGAGAATTTCGATAGTTTAGATAATTTCGTTGCATGTTTAAATGACGATGCTCGAAGTGTTTCTGAGTGCAAGGAATTAACACAAACCCCAAATTTAAAAATGAGTTGTTATTCTTAGGAACACTTTGGAAATTTACCTAAACTAATCACATATTTTGAAAATCGAAATCTCAAATTAAGGGATGGATTAACTACATTAGATGAGGCTATTAGTAATATTTCAACAGTATTTCAAGTGACTTCGGATGTTGCCTTCGGCAAAAGTTAGACGCAGTTTTTAATAAAAATCCAGATTTAATAACATTGCTGCAATTGTGTACAGGGACAATGACACAAATTCTAACTGCTAAATACGCTGAAATAAAGGAATATTTACAGTATGCACCTATAACCAGTTGCGATGTAGAAACGACGTTTTCTATCTACAAGGATGTACTTCATTCAAAGAGAGCAAATCTTACAGAAGAGAACCTTGAGAAAGTATTGCTAGTAAATATTAATATTCCTTTACTCGACTTGAACTACAAAATGAACAAATAATAACGTATTTTGTATTTTATAGATCACCATCCACTTGTTATCCAAGTATATAAATAAAATTAAAAACTCTTTAACTCTATTGCAAATCGTTACAACTTGTATATCGAAATGGAGGTCGTAACTTCGAACAACATTTAAAAATACAAAATTTCATCGGCCGCTCGTGTCCGGTCTATAATTATAACTTACCCAAACAAGCTAAAATGGAATAATGTACTCACTCACTTGTTACCCATTGTCCTCAAATTTAAAAAAAAAACATTTTTTTAAAATTTATTATGTTTTAGAAAATATTCGTTCATTCTTTTGAGTAGTATCGTGGTATTCATATAAGAAATGTAATGCCCGAAATTAAGATAAATGACATCACTAGGTATTTTACTCTAGACTCTAGAGCAGGGGTCTCCAAACTACGGCCCGAGGGCCACATCCGGCCCGCGGACAGATTTTGTCCGGCCCGCGGAGAGCTAGCATACTTGAAAACTCCTTTTAGAGAACATATTTTTTATAGCAAATTAAATTTAGTTTACTGAAGTATTCTAATTTTATGTTGAATAATTATTAATATGACATCTACATTGATATGGTCATGGGCTAACTACTCATAACATTGTTGTAGGCTTATTGTTATTGTTTTTGTGATAAGTTGGATAAAGAAACACAGAATTGTAATGAGTAAAGACATGTATAATATGCAGAAAATTTTACTTCAGGATATAATAACTAACAAATTATTGAAATGAATCCAACTAACATTTTATACATTTTAAATAAAAACATAACTTATAACAAGCATAATGACATATGAAATACTAATGAGATTTGTGTAATTGAGATTTTCCACTGACAATAGTTTGTAGTTGTGGACTAATTTTACTTGTACCAATTATTAAAAGAGATTTAAGATGCTCATCAGTTAATTTAGATCTGTAAACATTTTTTGTGTACTTCATTTTGGAGAAGGTCTTCTCACACAAATAAGTAGCACCAAAAACAGAAAACAGCCTACGAGCAAATTTATGCAAATTATCAAATTGTGTCAGTGGAAGACTCTTATAAAATTCCAACAAAGATGAGTTTTGATATTTGTTCTTAATTATATCACTGCACTGTAGATCAATTATTTCCATTTGAAGTTCCGGGGCCAGGGTTTCAATGTCAGTATCAAAAGGATTCTGAAAAATCTTAATTTGATTCGCAATGGCATCAAAGTCCGAGAAACGAGTATCAAAATTTATTTTCAAAGCACTCAAAGTTTCGATTGCAAAATCGATAGGAAACTCAGTCTCAGTAGTGTGGCTGAATATTTCACATGTTTTAAAATGTGAAAAACATTTACTTCGTAGTTGTGATTGAAACAGTATCAATTTCTTCCGGAATGATTTGATATTAGTGTATAAATCAGGAAGATGCTGGTTTTCTCCTTGCAATCTCAAATTCAGTTCGTTCACATGTTTTGTCAAATCAACATAGAATGCTAACATCCACAGCCATGCGTTGTTTTGTAATTCAGTAAGAGGGCGATGCTTTTCATTCAAAAAAATGTCGATCACTGCTCGAAGTTCAAAAAAGCGCTGAAGGACTTTCCCACAACTAAGCCAACGTACGGCAGTATGATAAGGTAAGTCATTTTCTCCAATCTCTTCAATAAATTGTCGGAATTGTCGGTGATTCAGCCCAAAAGATCTGATAAAATTAACAGTTGATATGACTGGTTTCAGAACTTCAGACATATCCAAACATTTTCCGCACAAAGACTGTTGATGAATGATACAATGTAAGACTAATGGTTTTAAACCACCGTCATTTTCTACAGCCTTTGACACAAGAGCGACCACTCCTTTATCTTTCCCACTCATGTTTTTGCCTCCATCAGTTGTAATACATTTCAAGTTTTTCCATCGAAGGTTCTTTTGATTAATGGCCATTTCAACTCCTTTAAAAATATCTGTACCAGTAGTTGTGCCATGAATACTATTCATATCAAGAAGTTCTTCATGCACTTCATAGCTTTTATCTACTCCTCGAATATAAATCAACACCTGAGCAGTATCTGACACATCCGTTGACTCATCCAAGGCCAAAGAAAACCACTCAACATGTACATTTTTGTCGAACAGTTGAGAGGATATATTTTCAGCGATGTTTTCTACCCTTCGAGCCACAGTGTTTGCTGACATACTGACACTTTTTAATAAATTTACCTTTTCAGGGCACATTTCTTCGGCTACTGCAATTATGCATTCTTTGATCATTTCTCCATCGGTGAATGGTTTTCCACGTTTTGCAATTTCAAGAGCCACACGAAAGCTGGCATGCGTTGCAGCCTCTTGTTCAGTTTTGAGTTTTGTAAATGAAGATTGCTGCGATTTCAATCCGCGCTTCATAGCTTCGAATTTTTCTGTCCGCAAACTTCCTGTATATTTTGAGTAATTTTGAAAATGTTTTGTTTCATAATGACGTTTAATGTTATATTCTTTGAGAACGGCTATGCTTTCATTGCAAATCAAACATAGCGCCTTCTTACTGGACTCAATTACGAAATACTGAATGTTCCACTGATCTTTGAATTTTCTGCATTCACTATCACTTTTCGCTTCTTTTCCATACTACTAAATCACACACAAAAGCAACAATTCAAATCAAAATACTGTTACAAAGATGTCTTAAACTTAAACACGCACAAACACGTTTTAAGGAGGTACGCACTATTTTATTTCACAACAGTGTCATAGGAACTGACTTGTGGTTGCGCCACTAGCCTTCTTATATATTCCAATTACTGCCATGTGGAAGACACCAGAACTTTCTCGAACCAACGAGATTATTCTGTACGTGCTATTAGCGCCATCTGTTAGCTATAGAAGGTACTACCTATTTCCGCTTGTGTCCACCAGATATCGTGTCACGTTACTCCTCATGGCTCGTACTCTACGACTAATCTAGAAATTACAGATAATGACAGGAAAATTAATAATATGCAGTGTTGCCGTTTTGCAGCCTTTTTTAAACGTTGCGTACTTTTTCGGACTTTTTTTCATCAGTGGACTATTTCACTTTTTACTACCGGCAACAATGATAATATGGTTTTGGCCCTCGGAACTTACTGGAGTAATCAGTATGGCCCTAAGGCTGGAAAGTTTGGAGACCCCTGCTCTAGAGGATGGTACAACATTTTTAATATTAAATCATAATGATATGATGATGTGATGATACTCATTTAAACTTACAGATGGTCGAGGGAGTAGGGTAGGTATGCACCAAGTTCAAAGAGTTTAGTGTGTTTCGCAAACTCGGTCGCCAGGCGCCACTTAACTATATGTATATACATAAAATATTATGTAAGAACCCGGTTCTCGTAAGTTAATTGTGCAACAGTTGATTCGTCACACTTTTATTTTTCTATTTACACTCCACTAGCGCAAACGAAGTTAAATCTATGTTAATTCCCCGAAAGAATTTAATTCTCAAGTAAAGTTCAAAATTTGATATATGTATATACATACCTATGTAGCTACTCCACATACATATGTATGCATAAATTCTTGTGAGATTTATTAATAGAAACATTTCCGTAATTGTAAAGGACTGCCGTCGTCTAAAAAGGAAATTAATTGCAATAAATATTTATTAATATACAGTTACACGCAGATGTATTCTTGCTCTGAAATAATTTATAAATAAATCAAAATATTGCATATTACGTAATAAATACCACATGATCAAAACCTTTCATACCAACTTACTTTAGAAAGTGGTGAAATTATTTTTTTTTTTTTTATTTGTTACAAAGAAGATATTGTTGAATCGTTTGGTAACCGACATGTGCCACTTAATTACAATTGCGTCAAATATGGGATGTTACAAAATTTATTTTGTCAAAAAATATAACCTACAAAAGCCATTTCAGGACTGTCATAAATAATCATATAAATAATAATAATAATAATAATATTCATACATTTTTTGGCATTTGTCATAAATACCTTTTGACGTTTGAAGATTGTAATGCTGTATATTTACGTCAAATCATGCAATTATTTATCACATAGACTAATTGGCTACAAATATGCCAAACATCAGTAAAAGAAAACATTAAATCTAATAAAACCAAAATTGTATGTAAAGAATAAAGTAATAAACTAGAAATATTCCCGAACTAATACAAATAAAGAAATATGATAATGCAGTGAATGACTGAACCGTAATTCAAATTTTAGCACTAGCTTAGCATTCAGTAATTTAATAAAATATTACATTTATATAATTGTTGGGTTGTCAAGGATACACCAAATTACTTTTTCTGTACCATACATTTGGCGCCAATATATTCGTTAAAAAGAAATATTTGCTAGAGGTTTATTAATAGTCAGTTGCAGGAGATGTTTTCGGAGACTATAGTGCATGGGAAAACCGACTGCAAAGGTAGTATATATGAGACGGCCCTTTGTAAATTTGTTTTCAAAATGAATAAAAAATAAATAATGATATCTCTTCCAAAAGATATCATAGCCAAAAGTAGAACCAGTAAAAATGGTAAAAATATGAAGTAAGACCAGTTGCTAATATTGAATAGCCTGCGAAGTGTCCCAATAAGAACTTGAGTTTTAAATTTAAAGAGAAATCCATTTTTTAAATAAAATTATTCGAAACCTTTACTGATTTGTGAAGCGTAAATGTTGACATGAAATGTGAAATAATTTATCAGTCAGATGGCCACTGTTGCTTTATTGACAGGTACGTACTCTTTGCATTAAAATTCATAAGATCAAAATTAAATGCAACTAGCGTTGATTCAAGGACGACCGTTAATGATACAAGTCCTATCCCAAGTAGTGGTGAACTTCTTCATTGCGCACTTAGAAGTACGATCAACAATCCTAAATTTTGAGAATGATCAACAAAAGTGTTGTCAAGTATGTATTTTGTTGATGGTAGGGAGATTAATGCAAAAGAACCATCACTAAAAAAATTGGCTAGTGACTTTCACAGTATTGAAGAACTGTTTAATAATTTGGTTATGACAAATAATAATATTTCTTTCTTATGTCTTAAATTTTACGCAAATTATTCAATGAATTGTATTCCAGTTCTTGATATTTACTTTATGCAAATGGTTAAACGGGATATCAGGGTTAAACGGTTCAAAGAGTTCAAAGCTTTTATATACAAGCCTAGATAGAGCATGTATCAGAAACGTCCCAGATGTTTCTAAAATATTCTCGAAAGGTGCAGTTTTCAAATATATAGAAATCATATAATAATAATGATAATTAACTTTTTATATATCAATGTATAATATTTTAATTTTAATATATTTATTAGTAACTAGGTATACAACGTGTACCAAAATTCTCGGAAGAGAACCACACTCGGTTTGAAGTAGCGATCAAGGAAAAAATATTTAAAAAATCCACATTATTCATTCTAAAAGATATTGGCTTTTTTGTAAAAGTAAATTTTACAACACGTTTGATTTATCCTAATAATGGATAAGGTACTAGAGTTGCCCCTATCTATGGAAATAAGAGCAAAGAATGTGTAAAATCAGAACAACGTTGCCATATATTTTTTCATGTAAAATTAACGTAAAATGATTTTCTGGAAATAGTATAATTATAAGAGTGATTAATTACAAACCTGGTTATAGCTGTTCAAAAATGTTATCAAAACCAATCTTCAAAATGTTTTACAGTAATTTAGACAAACGACATCTAAAGTATTGACTTTGAAAATTAATTTCTCTGAAATTAATAGCGTTGGAATTTTTTCCATATTTTCTCATGATCTTTGGTCCTCGCATAATAACGTATGTACCATCTAAGTGTTCCGCGAATTTTGGGGCACGTCGTACATACACAATTTTTGATTTAATTTGTTAAAAATTAACTCTTAAAGATCAGTGAACTTAAACAAGAAACTAATGTTACTAGTAGGTCACTTTTTAACAAATAAAATTAAATATATATATATAAATATATATTTGTTGAAAATGTATTCCAAATAAAAATAAATATTAGAATGATTTTTCTTTAATAAATACCTGCTATTGAAATATTCAAATTTACCGGGTTTTGTAAATAACTAGTTTAGTTGAAGGATACATATCAATAGATGGCGCAAATAATGGATTCAATCATTTTTTAATAGTGATCTGTCTATATCCCCTACTTTATCTATAGTTAGCTGGCTTCAGTTTTTGAGTCAATTAGATAGTATATGCATGAAAGTGCAAATCCGTTGTCAAAATTCGTTAGCGGAGACTACGGTTGATGTCAAATTCCTGATTGTAATGCCGGGATGAGAGTATGGGATGTTCTGCTATAAAGGTGCTTTTTTTCCCTTACGGTGGTCGAAATAGCGTGCATCGGTACGCTAACGTGCCCTTAAATATATTAAGTAATTAAGGGTCCTATATAGTGGATCGGAAATGTAATATTGGTTGCATAGCACATAATTTAATAAGCCAAGGATGTCCGAGTAATTATTACATATAGGGAATATATAATAAATATTTGAAATAATAACTCAATATCTAAGCGAATAAAAATTCATTTATGACCAAATATTTACACATTTGTAACCGCAGGAAAGATTTTTGTTAGAATAACAATTCATTGTAATGTGGGTTGCTTAATTTTAATTTATTTTATATTCATTTAAAACAAAGTAAAGAATAGTTGAACGAAAAATAAGTGCAGAGCGGGCTAACTTTTTATTCAATTTATAACGTGAACCCAGGCAAACAAATCTCCTCCGAAGGATTTTTGAGAAAACTGGTTTTTAATATTTTGACATATTAATTAATTTTCTTTAATCTGATAATTTTTTTCTAAATTTGATTATTCAGCGGGGTAGATTACTAAATTCTTCATGAGTTGACGTTGAAAAGTTTTCTCCAAATTTAAAATCAACAAAAATATCTTGCATCTAAAATCTGCTATTTTTCTATTGTTGACAGATCCACTATATAGGACCCTTAATATACAACCGCGGTTCCTAAGGCGTTTGTTTCGAACGTTTAATAAGGATGCTGAAATGGGCACCTAGCCACGCGGTGTAGACTGTCTTCGATCGACGCAGCTTCCGAACCTGAATACTCAATCTATGCACATAACCAGTAATTCTATTTTGACACATCGTGATCTAATTAATGATTATCAGATTTTAATTAATTGTGCATGCGAGTTTGAGAATCGATCTAATGCTCTTTACTAGTAACTCAAACTAGTAGCTGCTCTCTTCCAGGAAAGTCATACGATTAATTTACTCTTATCTTGATTCTATAAACGAAATAACAACGAGTAGCTTAATGACATCCAGATTTATTTATTATTAATATTATCAACTATTACTTATCAAAATTTGTGGGTACTAATACATCAGACAGTATAACAAGAACTTTGAAAATTACAGCATCAATTAACATCATGTATATTAGGGTGGAGTGAAAGAGGGGGTAAAAAAAAAATATGTATATATCGAAATGTAATACCTCAGAAAAGTTGCCTAACACTACCTTTAAGTATCTGTAAGAGTTTGGAAAAAATGGAACAATATCTTCTGCCTCCCCAGTTGTTGTGAAATTTAGAAAAAAATTATTTTTTTTACAGTACTGTAAATAAATTGGAATTTTTATAATGTTGCATAAAAAATCATTTTATACAAATTATAAGCTAGTTAACAGTCTCCTGGGTCTTTTAAAAAAATATTCCACAAAATACTTACCTTAGCTGCCTTCTCCGTCTTCCCAAATAGACGCAATTTCTAGTGATTTCGAATACTTTTTATAAGTTTTTTTTCTAGGAAAAATTTAACAACAAAAGCATACTTTTGATATTTATTAACAAAATTATCAATTTTACAGTTATAGTAAAAAAAAATTTTTAAAACATGCTACTTTTTAAATGCAAATTCTGATTTTGTGTTAAAGGAAGGCATGTCTTTTCTAGAATCGGCTCGTGTCCTTATAAATCCATCTCTAGAATCAGGACCACAAACTGCAGCAGAAGCTTCTGTGACGAGCTTGACACACCGTTCAACACACTGTGTGTGACAAGGGTACTTTCCAAAATCAATATCAATTGACTCTGGATTTTTAATCAGTTCTTTCAGATCTTCTGTGGAAACTCTAGAAAGTATGGGAGGTTCCGTTAGGTTACACTTTTGCCAGTCGATCAGTTCATAGTACTCATTTGCATTAAAACAGAAAGGAGAAAGTTTAAATACTCTAACACTATTTTGCGGCGAAGAACTTCTTGCTTTTAAAATTCGACGAAGTCCAAGTTCTCGTATATGCTTTCTTTCGTCAGTAATCATACTAAGAAGTACATTTTCATGATGTCCAAAAAAGCCATTTCGTTGTATTACAGTGTCTACAATTTGTCTCAACTCTTCATCTAAATATCGAGATAACTGTATCATTTGCAAGACGTGTTTTGCACCATCTTTACATGTTGGCTTTGACTTTATAGTAAACCACATCGGGGCATAAACCTTCATTACATATTCTGCTAGCTTGGTCAAGTTTGGGCTTGGATTTACACTTGAAATATAAAGTCTAAGAATGCGATTCGCAGTCGTCACCCACCGCGAATGAGCCAGTTTTCCAGGATTTCGGTTTGAAACAGACGTATTGCGACCACTAGCAATTACCTGACATATTTCAAACAAATATTTTTGATCAGTACTTAACTCTTCCAAAATATTTTTTGGTATTTCGGGTAAATTGCCTTTAATGGTTTTAAACTGAATTACTGGCAAATTATCGCACTTCTCTAGCTGCTTTCCGATAGCACCTGCAAACCCACGAGGCCCGGTAGTGTCTCCATCTAAATGATTAAAAAGATGTCGAAGTGGAAGTTCATTTGCGTGTAACATACAAACAAACCACTGCAGCGGTTTTTTATAGTGTTCTTCTAAGAGTCTTATTACACCGCCTTTAACACCGGTGTTTCCAACTGTCCCGTCACAGCCAATAGCTTCTAATTCCGTAGTATCAATGTCGTTTTCTTCTAACATTTGAACGATGCTTGTTTTAATACTTAGTGCTGAACCAGAAGTAGGAGACACATGACCGATATACTTACATTCTGGTTCTTGCACTAAACTTATATGTTCTTCTATAATCGTTTGACGGTAGAACTTGCTTCCTTTTTTGACTTGGGCTAGAGTCTTATCTTTGCGCCCGTCAAAGTAGATACCACGTAACTTAATCATATTCGGAGCCATTTCTTGCTCCCGGAGATTAGAACGAGTTTTACGCCTCTCCCTCCTAACTTTACTTCGATCGATAATTTTAGAAGGATCTTCTGGTGTTACTATTCCAATATCATTTAGAACGGCAGACGCAAGAGCAGCGGCTGATCTATCTGATATTCCATGTCTGTCGCATGTTTTTGCAAATGTCGTGAGCTGAATTCGCATTTGCTCTTTCTTTTTAATATTTTCGAATGTTGAAGGCGTGGGCGGTAGTACTTGAAGCAATTCAAACTCACTATCAGAGGATTCGTTAGACTCGGAATTGGAAGATAACTCACAGGCAGCTGACACTCCCGGATCCGTTACTTCTAAGGTAGCTAATGTTCGAGAAGCATCCTTTTTTTGCCTTTCTTCTCTTTTTATCAGCTTTGTCGTTTTCTTTACATCCACTGCACTTATTATCATTTTTCTTGCTCCTCTTTGATCTAAGAGGAATTCTTGCTCATCAACAGACACCTTTTTAGTTTTTTCACAGGTACAAGAAGCAAAGACTTTGCATTTGCACGCTGCTATATCAAAAAGTGTTTTACTTTCGTCTCTAAAACGTTCTATTTTAGCTTTGTAAGTTTCACTAACTTGTCTGTTTTTAAACGGCTTCATAAGTTTCATAAATTTGTCATGATATGATTTCAGAAGCTGTAATATCCTGGCATGAGAAACTGTAGCAATAGATGCTTTATGCCAAAGTTCTCCCAATTTTACCGCAACCTCTTGGGATATTTCAGAGAATACGGGTTCTTTTTTACTTACTTTTTTATTGAACCTAATCCAGGCACAAAACTTCATAACTTGTTCGTAGGTTGGTAGAACATTTTCAGGCAATTTCGACGGTTGTCCAAACACGGGGCAGTTTACAGCACATCTTGTTAATCCGGATGGCCCTGATTTGGCCATTTTTAAAAAACAGAACTACACGTAAAAAACAAAACACGCACTAACAAAACGCTAAACGTTCGCGACTAAGTTCTCATGTAGACTAAAAACAAAGCCAGTAGGAGGGTGCGACGGTGGGGGAAACGCCGCGCCGGCACAATAACGCACCTTTGCGCGTTAGATCTTGTCGACGCATGCGCAAATTATTCATTTAGACGAGTCCGGACAGTTTACAGGTGCGAAAATTTGCTTCTTAACCGTTTTATTATAACTAAAGCAATTTATTGATGTTATTGGCGGTCAAAATTTACTGTGCGGAAAAACTAATTTTTCTTATATTTTAAGGCCTTTGGGGAGGCAAAAGGCGCACTTTTTTGTTAAAATTATTTATGGTGCATGGTAAAGCATTCCTTTGTTATAGCTTTGAGTCCTATTAGAATTTTATATTATATATTTTTTAAAATACCGATGGAGGCTTAACTATTCCCAAAAATTAAATTTTTTAAAAAAGTTAGGGCTGTTGGGGAGGCAGAAGAAAAAATCGAATTAGAAAAAATAATATGTCAAAATGATTTAATCTAACATAGGCATAATTTCCGCACTATTAAAATTAAAATTTCCAATTTTCGTTTTTTCGCTCCACGCTAATGTATATACATAGAATTAACGACACGTCCATAATTCTCTCAATACTATAAAAAAAAAGTACCACCCAGTCAGTAGCTGCAAACTTTACAGCTGTTATGCATCACAGTGTCTCGTATAAGATTAAATGTTTTTACGCCCCAGCAATCAGCATACCTCTGCGTGACTTGTACTCTATGATACGCTATTTTAAAGTCCGTTTTATGCTCCAGTATTGTACTCGTGAATATTCTCGTTTCTTTCAAAAAGCTCCCGGTTTTCGTGTATATATTTAGCAACTGCAAGAATGCAACACTCGCATATTTGTTTTGTATTTAGAATATACAAAGCACTTATATTTCCCGGTTTTGTATGAAGTATCAGATTTGGATTATATATTCTAGAATTCTGTGCTATAAGTAGAGGTGCGCGTATCTAAAAATCAACTTCCCCGTCGCAAAAGTGGTAGTAGTTGATCGTGATCGGCAAAGTTTTAATTTTCATAGCAAGAGCGTAATGTCGTGGGCAGCCGAGGACACCCACAAGCTGCAGATGGCGCCACCGCTGTATTTTCTTCGTCTCCAATACGTTTACTAACTCGTCTGTTAAATAACACACCTACACAGCCACACGGACATATTTATTGATTCCTCTATTAAATCTTATCTCTCTGTAGGTGTCCTCATCGCGAGTTGATTTATCATTAAAAGACGCTGAAGTTACTTTATTTTATGGTATTTTTCAAGACGTACATATAAATGCGTATTTGCTTAATAAAAACTTGCGAAAACACGTATGACCGGTAAGAGATTTTATATGCACACGGAGATTCCATCATTACGAAAGAAAACACGAAGAACTTTGTGCAATTATTTATATATTTATGGAAATAATTATATAAATGCTTCTAGCCAATATTCATGATATTTGTCTAGATAGAGCCAGCTGTGGCTTGAATATGACCAATTTATTTTCTTAGTACCAGATTTATATCTTTTTGACAGGCTTTCTGGAAACGTTTAAAATCTACTATATGCCAAGGGTGTACCTCAAGTTACAGTATTGGATCTCTTCTGTATATTATCTGTATGTTAGTGACGCACGAGATATAAATATGGTTATATAAATGATTTATCACACGTAACGGAAGCGAAAACATATATCGTAAAGTTGAAAATTATAGATCCGTAGATATCCTTGGAAACAGAAACAATAAATGGAAGACCATCAAGATGACCGGTAGCTGCAGTCTGTTAGAATTATAATATATAATCTGCTTTCTTATTCTGAACTTGCTTTTAGTGGAGACTGAAATCCTAAAACGGCTCTCAAGTTTCTAGACAGTGAAAAAAAGAACTACAAGCTCTTGGTTAGTGGTTATTTATACCAAAAAGATACAAACAATAATAAGAGTTTTGCCTCTCCGCCGCAGAGACATTACCTTCCCAAAAGAAACTCTGATTTTGATGTTCGATTCAGTTCCAAATAATAATCGGCTACTAATAACGTATTACTTACAGAAGCCAGGGCCTGTCAGCGATTATTCTGAGGACACATGGATTGAATATGATGGGGATGACCTACCTAAAATTAATAATTCCATCAGAGTATCGAGGATATGAGCTACAAGTTGCTGCTGATCATCCACATATATGGAAATTTATAGAAGCCATGAAGAGAGAACAAAGTGTAATTGAGCATCAGATAGATAATGTAGGCCGCTTGGAAGACCGTTTTACTCGTAAAAGTCACTCAGACTGCGCAGAAAGGATAGCAGGTCATCTCAAAACTTATAATGCCGAAAACATTTACGAGTATTTGCCTGACATAACCCACAATTTAAACTTTTAGAATATATGCAAACAAGATGCAATTGAATTTGTTCCGATTTCTAACACGCCAGAATTGGGTCATCTCTCATAAGTCTGGATAAAGTATGGAGCCAAGTCAAACAATTTTCAGTTAGAGCAATGTTCCGTTTGGAGAATTTTTCTTTCGGGAAATGTTTGTCAATTTTCCAGAATCCAATTATTTTTTTGGTAAGACTTTGGCAAAAAATAATACAATGGTTTATTGATTTCTTGGTAAATTATTCGCAACACAGTTCTACATTTCTAAAGAATTTGGTTATAAAACAACTTGTTTTACTGGGTGTTTTTTATTATTGAGTATTTTTATGTTTTTAGTCCGTTTGTGGGTACCTATAGAGGATTAGGCCCTGTGACGTACTAGAATTAGAATATCTTATATTTGCAGACACAATTAATGTCGCATTTAATAATACTACATGGCGATATATACAAACAAGAAATGTCCGCAATAAACATATTACTTTTTCTATATCTAGGTCGAAAGGCGCCAAGTTGTAGTGTATGTATTAATCTAGATGGCCTTGGTTTTTACTATACGACACACACCGAGTCAATATACCGCGAAAAGTACACCGCGCGAGCCGGCGATCACGAAAAAAATCACATATCAATAACAGACATGCACATACACACACACACACACATACCCAGACTCTGATCGTTCTGCCATCAGATATGCATGCAATAATATACCTGCATATTTCGCGATATTGTTATTCCGAGCGGTAACGTTTGTCATACAAACAAGAAGAAAAAAAAAAGAAAACGGATGTTTTTATTCGACTAAGTCGCTAAATTACGCGAAAAAACACGGGTCTTGATCGTGCCGCAATTACAAAGGACGAGCAATTCCAAATTTTCCGTTTTTATGTGGCGGGCGCTTCAACGGTAAATGCAAATTTGTGTATATTCACATATGTAGATATGAACACATCTAGCTGTGTTAATGTAGAGGAAGTGTTAAATTTGGATTTTATTCTTTTTTAATATCACTACTTATGGCGCCGACAAGAAAAAATAGGACAGGCTGGCGTCTTCGCAATTCCCATTTCGTTTTTATGATTACGGATGAATTTCGGCATTTATACAAGGAGTGTGGAAAGTCTTAGAACGGGCCTCCTTATGTAGTGGCGATGATGATAGATGATGAACTATTATAACACAAATTTAACTAAATTTACTTTTAATTAAAACGTGTATTATATAAATGTAAACTATGTATTACTTTTTTCGGAGTTATAATTCCTTTTAAAGATTATTTAATTAGTCATATGTTGTAATTCCGATATGTTCTTTTAATCTAGTCCAATCTGTGCTTCAAAAAGGGCAATTGTATATTTTGGATATGCAGAGATTTTTTGGAGGTTCGGCAGAGAATGTAAAACTCGGCGTCCAGTACTGATGGAGTTTTCGACAAAAATAAATTCCAATAGTAATCGGTGCTGTGGACGGTTGCTATAATATAAACAGAGAGACCAAATGAAGAGAGTGAGAGTAATTCATATATTTATCGATAACAGTATTACTTAATTCAAATAAGTTTACAATTTAAGAAGGTTATTATCAAATTGCATTACGTTATTATAATTTTGTAGTTGCAACTGGTATGCGATGATGATTTTTTTGTGGGGTATCCATGTTCCGTGTATGACAGAAAGGCCTTTACAAAAATAACATTGCACCATATGTTGAAGGAAAAATGTGATAAATTGTTCCTATTGGCTGATACTAGGTATTCTTTGAAGAAAAACGTTTTATAAAGTCAGGGGTCATTTAAATATCCGGAAAATAATAATAACAAGTTATGCAGAAGCAGATGTGCCATAGAACATTGGTTTGGTTTGATAAAACAAAAATATTGACAATTAGATCATGTAATATTGAGGGACGCGTATATTTCAGCTGATAAATTGTTCCTATTGGCTGATACTAGGTATTCTTTGAAGAAAAACGTTTTATAAAGTCAGGGGTCATTTAAATATCCGGAAAATAATAATAACAAGTTATGCAGAAGCAGATGTGCCATAGAACATTGGTTTGGTTTGATAAAACAAAAATATTGACAATTAGATCATGTAATATTGAGGGACGCGTATATTTCAGCTGATAAATTGTTCCTATTGGCTGATACTAGGTATTCTTTGAAGAAAAACGTTTTATAAAGTCAGGGGTCATTTAAATATCCGGAAAATAATAATAACAAGTTATGCAGAAGCAGATGTGCCATAGAACATTGGTTTGGTTTGATAAAACAAAAATATTGACAATTAGATCATGTAATATTGAGGGACGCGTATATTTCAGCTGATAAATTGTTCCTATTGGCTGATACTAGGTATTCTTTGAAGAAAAACGTTTTATAAAGTCAGGGGTCATTTAAATATCCGGAAAATAATAATAACAAGTTATGCAGAAGCAGATGTGCCATAGAACATTGGTTTGGTTTGATAAAACAAAAATATTGACAATTAGATCATGTAATATTGAGGGACGCGTATATTTCACCTTTTAGAACTGCTTCTGTACTATACAGGGTGATTCTTAATATATGCGACAAACTTTAGGAGCTAATTCCTGGGGTTATTTTGATCATAAAAGTTCATAAGAACATATGTCCAAAACCGCGTAGTTCAGAAGTTATACAATGTTTAATAGAAAGTTAAAATAATAAATGGTTTTATTATAAATTAACAAAATAATTAGTAACACAAAATTAACTTATTACTATATGTTACCAATCGTTTTATTAAGAACTTTAATAAAGAAATACAATAACATATAGTTATGTTCAATTCAATATGTAACAAACTGACATATATGTCATTTGGCAACTCTGTCTCTGTCAATCATTGATTGAAGTAACTGACAGAAGGCATTTTCCAAGACTCCCTTTGACAAAAATTGTATCTGGAGATCGTGTCGAACAGCGTCGTTCTATGTTTGTGAGGGGAAGGGTTGGACAGAGTGGTTGTAACTGTTGAAAGTGACCGCTCCCAACTGTAATACAAGCTCGTAAACAAGTCTGTGCCTGTTTCTCTAATATGCGTAGTGGTCGCGTTGTCGATGCTAATCAGTTGGTGTTTACCAGTTGCTCAAGAAGCACGTGTTGTGATTATGTACGGTATTTTGGAATTGTTTATTTGTCATTTCAATATTTGTCAATAGTGTCAGAGTATTCATTCAGTTTATTGCCAGTTTCTGTTTTCTAAAATGAATTATACGAATGCTGAGATGTGTGATATGCATTTCGTTTACGGTCTTGCCAATGGAAATGCGCGTGCTGCTAGACGTCTTTATGCAGAACGATACCCGAACCGTATCATACCGCATCATTCCATGTTTGCCAGTCTTCATCAACGTCTTAGTGAAACGGGAAGTTTTAAAAAACGGACGACTGATAGCGGGCCCCCATCTACAGTGAGAACTCCACAAGTTGAAGAAATGGTATTAAATAAAATTGAGGAACATCCTACAACAAGCACCAGAAAAATTGCGTTTGATTTAAACATTAGTCAGGCCACAGTTTGGAGAATATTGAAAGATCAACTGTTGTATCCATATCACATTCAACGGGTGCAGGCTCTATTGCCAGCAGATTTTCCACAAAGATTAGCTTTTTGTCAATGGATGCAACACGAAGTCGTACAAAATCCTAACCATTTGGCTCAAATATTCTTCACCGACGAGGCTACTTTCTCTAGAAACGCGATTATTAATTTTCATAATAATCACATATGGGCCGAAGAAAATCCGCGAGAAATAATGAATGCCCGTCATCAGCATCAATTCTCTGTCAATGTGTGGGCCGGAATTGTTGCAGATCACTTGTTAGGTCCACATTTTTTACCGATGCGGTTAAATGGCGAGGTATACCGCAATTTTCTTGAAGAGGAGTTACCACTACCGTTGCAGTTAAGATTACTACTGTATTTTATGCATGACGGTGCTCCAGCGCATTTTAGTTTACTTGCTCGCGAGTTTCTGGACAGTACGTATCCAAATCGGTGGATAGGACGGGGAGGTCCACAACCGTGGCCTCCTCGGTCTCCAGACTTAAATTCATTGGACTTTTTTCTCTGGGGCCACCTTAAATCATTAGTTTACACGACTCCCATGGAAAATGTCGATGAACTAAGAAATCGTATTATAGCAGCTTTTGAAACAATTCGAAATACCCCTGGTATTTTCGAACGGACTCGCCAGTCAATACGACGGAGGATACCAGCTTGTAATACAGTAGGGGGCGGTCAATTTCAACAGTTACTATAAGTTAATTTTGTTTTACTAATTATTTTGTTAATTTATAATAAAACCATTTATTATTTTACCTTTCTATTAAACATTGTATAACTTCTGAACTAAGCGGTTTTGGACATATGATCTTATGAACTTTTATGATCAAAATAACCCCAGGAGTCAGCTCCTAAAGTTTGTCGCATATATTAAGAATCAGCCTGTATAACATTGTTGTAACCGACGGAAATAAATTATGTTTATTTTAAATTGATCGAAATATCGATCTGTGAAATATAAACGCAAAATTATTTCATATATTTATTCCTTCTCCTCTTGTTATATTTCCTTGTTTTGTTTGAATAAAGCTTAAGTGTAGATAAATGTTTCAAAATGTATTATATAAAGATAAGAACTTCCATGAAATTATTTTTAATTTAAAATGTCCCATATACACCTATGAAAATCGTCCAGATATGTTAAAAAGCAATGACGGTATCATCTTTGACGTATCATGATGTGTTTTTTTTTATTATATCCGAACCCCTATAGTATTTCCCCCTTTAATAATTTAAATAGATGCATGGCACATTATCCGAAAAGAAACTTTATGAGGGATTCATATGTGAATTCGATATTTTATTCAAGTAAAAGTAATGAAAGTAATTTAGTGTAGATAAAAATAATAACAGATGTATTGGCTACTCAATTAGTTTGTAATTTAAAACGAATTAATAATAACAATCTCAGAAAGAAAATTGAAATTAAATTTAGTTACTCGGCTATTACAAATGGAAAAAAAAGACACGTATTTTTTGTCTTAAGGCTTTAACCACTTAACTTTCAGTGGCATAAGAAATACTTTTTACAAGTCCGTCGTTTTGTGCTTTCTGATATTTTCATGTGGTCCGGGCACCAAATTTCATATAAGAATCAATAAAACACAATATGTCGTTTTAAACTGCCGAATTGTTTTTCTAGCTTTTATAGAAAAAATTGATGGAATTGTTATTTACAAAATCCTTTCACTACTTTACTCGATTACTTTAGGAAAAATAAGAAATTAAAAAATTAATTTTATTCTACCAGCAAATCTTTAAAAGCAGAATAGATTTACAGATATTATTATTTTGTGTAATAACCACATTCTTCTGTGACTTCCTCTAAGCGACGCGATGTAGAATTAACTAAATTTCAGCATAAGTTTTCCTGTTGATCCTGCCATATTGTATGGATATGATTCGTTGATAAATTTATATTACTTACATTAATTATATTAATTGTGATCATTCCAACAACGAACAACAGCAGACCACTAATTTTTAATTTGGGTTAAGGTCTGAAGATAGTCAAAACCAAGGAAGCACTTCAATTTCAGAATGTTCCTCAAAGCGTCGTTGAACAAATCTGGCTTTATTAACCGGGCTATTGTTATGAACAGACCAACCAACCATCGTTTGGTTCATAAGAAAAATCAAAAGATTATAGTTTATGGTAAATTTCAGACATTATTTAGAGTTAGGTTTTTTCTGTCGTATTTTGAAATTACTAAGTGTATATTATAACAAATTACGCTGTAACATAATGTAAAATTAAAACGCTTCTTGTTACGTTGATAATAATTAACATATGAAAAGTATATATAATGTTGCATCTTTAGTATCCTCTTAAATGATATTTAAATGTATTTCTTATTGACTCATTATATTTGTAAATCGTTTTCTTAAATTATAATTAGAACGTAAAAAAATGAATTTTCTTTTAAAAAAATGTTATATGCAGAGTATCCTCCTAAGGAAAAATGTATCAGACTGCTTCACACGATACATATTGCTGGACTCAAGTGTTTTCTATGTTATGTGTATGTCTTATACATTTCGAAATATTCTGTACAAACAAAAAAATGAGGTGTGGCCACCACACGACTTTCTTATACGTATGAAAGTGTAACTTCCGGTCCGAATTTTGAAATTTCATATATACAAAAAATACTGAAAATCCAGTTCTAAATACTTTTATAGTCATAACGTACTTGTCTAAAAAGCATGACTTGCGAGATATTCGCAAAAAACTGATTTTCGATAAGAGTAAAACACCTACTTCCGGTTGGAATTTCGAAAAACTTTCTTAAGACAATTTGTTTCAAACTTGATTCTAAGTACATATGAATTCTTTATAAATTTGTTTAAACTTAGTAATTGACGAAATATTTGCAAATTTCGATTTTTTCACTGAAGTAAACTACTACTTCCGGTCTGCCGATTTTGTTCAAAATCTAATCAGTTCTCAAGAGGGAGATTACATTCGTAAATACAAAATTTGGAATTGATGTCTGTAGCGGTTTGACCGCTATCGTAGTCACAGACAGACAGACAGACAGACAGACAGCCACACACACACACATTTTTTAAAAACCAGTTTTTTGGTATCAAGGAACCTCAAAACGTGGACATCTGCAAAAATCTCCAGGTCGAAAATTTTCATCATCACAATACTTCCTTATACTACGTATAAGAAAGTAAAAGTTAATATGTCTTTTATATCTCAGTTATTTTGCATTTTTCCTTTTTAGTTTATTACACAACTATAATAATAATAATAATTATCTTTATTATCCAACAGGCAAAGCCCAAAACAGGGTTACAAATAATACTAAAGGTGTAATCAGTAAAAGGAAATGCAAATTCTATAACGATCCACATTCCATAGTCAGTCAGTGTCTTCACGCGAGTAAGTCTCCATATTTATTTGCCAAGCGACAGAGCGTGTAAATTGGAATAATCATATATATATATATAAATAATCTACTACAGTTGACTAATTTGGCTCAGTGCTTTAGAAAAGCAAACTCATCGTTGGGGGTATCATCCATGATCCCATGAGTGTACAAAATTACATAGACTATATTCGAATCAAGTTTTACATACAAGAATTGTAATACAAACCGTAGTAATCTATTCTTACCAAAAATCAGTTCTTGAAAATGTCCCACATTATTTACTACATGTAAGTCTATAAAGAACGTGTTCTAAATCTAATTTGAAGTAACCTTCAAATATGTTTTTGTAAAATTCAGTCCGAAAGCAGCCACCTGACATTTATAGAAGAACAGTTTCTTGAAAATAGCTCTTAAATTATGTATGCCATGTGAGTCTATAAAAACTTCAATAGTGTTCTAAAACTATTTTGATATAACCTTCAGATATGTTTTTGTAAAATTCAGTCAGCAATTAGCCCTCTTACTTTTATTGAAGAAGGATTTCTTGAAAATATCTTCTGTATAAATTCGGATCGGAAGTACCGCTCATAATTCTTACCGGAAATATCTTTCATATTATGTCTAATGTCCATATTTATAGCTTAGGTAAGCACGGGTTTTCGACATCGTCGCCTCAAGCACGCATTTGGTTTTATAAAACATACTTACCTCGGAAATTATCGTGAAAGGCTGCTCAATGCAACCTTTCACGGGAAGGTAAAGTTAGGGAATTTTAGTAACTTTTGGTTATAAACGTCGCTCCAAGTGTTATAAAGAACGATCATAAATAGGAAAACGTGAGAAAAACCAATATATAATTAGTAGTAGTAACTGGAAATAGTATTTTATTAAGTATTTATTTCTTTTAGGTAAGTTGAAAATGAAATAACGCAATATTAAATTCTACCTATTTTGAATAGCATGTAATTTATTATTAAATATTCAAATCTATACATCTACATGTAAGCACTTATATAATCTGGATTTTCAGATAAATGCTATGAAAATAATGTCTCTAGAACTATATTAATTTATAATAAAAGTCTAATAAGATCTTTTTTGAGAAAACATGATGCAGAGGACTTATTATTTGAACATTATTTCTAAATTAAGAAAAATATAACATCTGCGGGATAATAGCCGGTTGAATATGAAACAGTTGCTTTTGAAGAAAAATGAATACATTGCTCATTTCTGTGGCTTACCAAAAGCAGGTTATTGTGTTTCAACTAAATGTTTTTGAAAAAGCAAGTAAACATAATATGGACTTACGAGACACAGTAGCGCATATGGCATTCTACCTCCAAAGCCATAGTCGGACAGTGTACATATTTGCACATTAGAGCTTGCTTTCCAAGATGTAGTAAGCACGTACTTCAGAACGCGCAGCACTACAACATGATTTATAGATCTGGCCCTAATAAGGAAATCAATTAAGTTAATAAAAGTACTCTAAAGCTAATTTGATTTTAGACAGGAAGTTTGACGGTTACCCAAAACAGTTTCTAGGGAATATCTCTCAAATTATGCAGTCTATGCAAATCTATGAACTCGTTCTAAATTTAATTTATCCCATACACTTTTTTTGGTAAAACAATTCCATACAAAACGTGTAAAAATGCTCCAATTTCCTTTAATTTTTATCAACACGGCAATGGCTTTGTTAATAATATATAATTTTCTTGATTATTAAAGAAAGGTCGAAAGTAGCTAATGATGTTAATGTTACTAAAGTTTTACGTCAAAAGATTTAGCTGAAATTAACACCTGTAGAGCATGATTCTAATGCTAATCAGGCTGCAATACGTTTCCAAGTTAGAGTTATATAACACTCTGGCGTATATATAAAGAATCTTATACACATATATCTATATAAAAAATAACAGTTGTTTAAAATTAAAGAAACTGCTGAACGAATTAAATTTGGTTATATGAGTGAGTAGCGATTCAAATTAATCCGGTATAAGGTTTTTTGATGTATCCAATAAATTTTAGATAGAATGGAAATTTTAATAGTTATTCAGCAGTGATTACAGGACTGGAAGGTGAGATGAATATATTGAAATCCAAATAAAACCAAGTGAAGTTTAAAAGTGTTGTGCACAAATACTGATAATAACTTTTCAAAATTATTACACTTTTCAAGTTATGATCCTCTCCGCCCTGATTCCATCTTGCAGAGCCATAGAATGCTATATAAAGAATATGTTCTATTTAAGGAGCAAGGCCTCCGTATCATTGGCAGGTCACATAAAAATCAGAGATATTTAATTTAGAGGGATTAGACAATAAAATAAGTTAACGATTACGAGCGTATACATCTAATGAGGTCTATTAGTATCGAGTGATAACGCCCGACACCAAATACTTTTTTGTTACATCAATATAATGAATATCTCCAATATACCAGCGCATAATTCATAATTCATACTAACCTCTATACTTAATAAATTACCTACAACAATTAAATCTTCCGTTATTATGAAATTCAGATTATGTCAATTAAAAGGTAATATTGAACATTATTCTATAAATTAATATTTTGCTAAATTGTGATTACTTTCGTTTGTGTGTGAGAAATGAATTCTTGTACTCACCGCCTGTAAAGTGACATTTGGCACATGTGTAGCTCGACTGGGAAATACGTTTTCCCGGTCGAGGCGACTGTAAAAATTGAAAAATACACTGGCATTTTGGGACATTTAAAAAAAAATCTAACTTGGTAGTAATAAAATTTAGTCTATAAAATACTACTTCCCTCCACTAATCTTCACTAAAAGTAGGGGAAATAGGAGTAATAATTAAAAATTCTTACAAAAAAATTGTGTCGCCATCTATTTGACGACATTTTAAGCGACCTCTTAAGCAAGATTCAAGCGCCATCTATTTGAACCACATCGACATTCATATTGGCAGTTCGGAATTGTTTGTATTTAAACCAAAAAACGCAATAAATGTACTATAAATTTATAAATATAAGAATAAATACCTCATATTTGCCAAGTGTAGGAATATAATAACTTAATTTTAGGGAAAGGTGAGTAATAGTTACGTACATGAAATGCTTAAATTAATTAGGTAATCTATTTTAGGTTAGGTATGATACTAATGACATTAATCAATAATATTTCTTTAATTTAATGTTCGTACAGAAAATATTGTACAAACCACTTGCGTGAAGACATCTTCCACGCATTCGCGCAATTAAAAGCACTCGCTTCCTGCGGTCGCTCGCGCTTACAATGTGTGCTCATGAGGGAAAACAGTCTTCCCGCACTTGGTTCGTAAATAACTATAAATTAATCCTAATTCATCTTTTGACAATTGTGGTAAGTAGGAAATAATGATAGTTGTACAGTTCAATCTCTGCCCGGGATGATGTACATCCACATATTTATAATTTACGCAAACATTTATGAATTAATACACGTCCAGTAGTTGCAGTGCATTCTTTGACATTAATCTGATCAATCATTGCAATTTAATAACTCTTACAAATACATTTTGTTAATTCTTATTTTATTTTTAAAAAATACATGATCTTGCTCATTTTCTTAATGTCCATGTCCGAATTGACGAATACTGAGTCTTAAGTTTATCTAAGGTTATAAAATATAGTAAGACCATGTCTCTTGGCATGGTCTTACTACATTTTATAACCAATGCCTTTGGTACTTCGCCTCAACCCCGTAATGGTATAATAACTGTTAAATTAGGTACCCTACCTAGCTAAGGTGAGCAAGAGAGGTATCCACCTACACGTAAAGAGATTTTTATTTAATCTACCGACCTCGCATTGAAAACTATTACACCAATGAGGCAAATATATTTAAATCATATTTTCTAATAATGCTGTATTATATTCTTACAATTAAGATTTCGTCCTTTCCGAGATAAATCTGTGTTCTATATCCGAGAAGGCGACACTGTTTGAAAATCTTTTTTAATTAAATCGACTATCAATAATCAAATACAAAATATTTATATAAGAAGTTGCGCAAAAGACTGATTACAACATTCAACATTTATTTACGTATTCATACAGATGTACGTAAAAAGATATATAAACAAATATGTGTGCTATATTCTCAAAGACTAATTTTAATTTTTCTAATCTAATTTTATTTTTATATGATAGTTTAGTTGATACTTGTAGGTCGGCGACATTTTATATATCCGATTGTGTTGTTTAATAATTTTTTGTTTTAAGAATGCGGAGTCCCCCAACTAGAAATTTCAGAATTCAATAGCAATTCAACTTGTCAATTATCTAGATTCTATTTGGCTAATGACAGGTATGAAAGCGTTGTTGTGATGTTGAATGAAATATGTTTGTTTAAAAAACGATAAGTTCCAATTAAATTACCCAGTAATCACTGAAAGATAAACATATCGAAAAATACAGATTTAGAACGTTTTAAGAGAACAATATGTTATAATCGGTATTTCTTATTCTGAAAACAATCACTCCTATGCTTGCCAATAATCGATAACATATATACACCGACATTAACATAGGTGCGATTCTTCCGTGGCTGTCTGCGCAGTCGTCTGTCTAGACACAAATAGGGTGCTAAAAATAAAAAAAGGGGACAAAAAGTCTTAAAGGAAATTCAAAATTCTTTCTCATATATGTATAATCTTATTTATGTATATATATATACAATTTTTTTGTTAGAGAAGATTATAATATATGATATAAAACATATTAATTACCTTCTCTAACTATTACAGCAGAAGCAAGAAACTCTTTCGGTCATTTGTTTTTGCTGGTATCGCAAATTTATATAATACATGATACTGATGGTATTAAATAAAGTATAATTAACACTGTTTAAGAGTTTCAGATAATCTACAGACGAACATCATATGATCTGAAAGATATTACGTAGCATATTTCAAAAGCAGCCGCGCCTCTTTTAATTTTTTTATGATGTTTATTGCTTTGACACATATAAACAACTGCTTTTTTTTGAGTTTTAATAACAATCACAATGTTTTCCGTATTCCTCGTATACATCAAGAAGTTCATTTTACATTTTAAGTGTAGAAATATAATACACTCTGTAATTCCGACTAAATAAAATTTAAAAGTATTGCATCAATTTGTTTTGTGGATTTTAACATTTGCCCACGTATTATAAGAGCAACATTGCCGGCGGTTCCTTCAGTGTAAATCACGTCACATGAGTGTACTTGTGGTTCTTTATCACTCAAATACGATGATGCGCGAAAGTGGGACACGAAGCATCAAAGGATCCGACAAGTGTGTCGCTTCTAGTTGATCGTTATTCTCCTGTTTTCTGATGATTTTAGACATAAAATGCGATTATATGGGGTTATTGTGGAAAATATACTGAAAGCATTAAGCAGCCATAAATATCTGATTAGAATAATACGCGTTACCTACCCAACAACAATTTGACCTTGTAAGAGAACCATAACGTGACTATTTGGAGGTGAAAGTTAATAATGGTGTACCACATGTCTTAAATAATTTGTCCGTTGCTGTGGAACATCCTCACAGTATATGAAGCGAAGTACTTAAATCAGAGCATGTGATTCGTACTTTTAAATGAATAAAATTCCTGAAATTCTTTTATCGATAATGTTTTACTTAATCGATGTTAGGTAAGCATTTGTTAATATACATAAAGGACAATTATTATCAGATGATCATATGAGGAAACATACAAACGCTGGAATCTTAAAATCTGGTAATTGGAATTTTTGCAATAAATATATTAGAATGAATCCGATATACTCATATGTTGAAGTATATCAATATGAAATAAACACATTTTAATGATGTGACTACATTTAAGTAAACGCTCAAGTTTTAAAAAAAATTATTTCAATAGAATATCTCTTTATTTATTTCTATTGCATTCAAACATGTGCTTCATTTAAGAATTTAATATATTTTACTAATCCTAGCTGCTTTGCTCTGTCAATTAAAGACGCGTATTCATTCAAAAACTCACATGAAACTATTAAAGTATGTATTACATTCATTAAAAATCTCAATGAAAAAATAAATACTGCGATAATTATCTGTAAGCCACAAATTTACTTCGTCACTAATAATTAACACTTTTTTCTGAGTTCTTTTCCGAAGCTACTATACTAAATAAATATTTTTATATAATTGTAGACTTACTGTGTGTATCTCCAGGGCAGGTTTTGCAACAACGTCCTGGTAAGAGAACCGGCTCTTCACAGGTAGGCTCAGGACACTCGTTTTTAATGCTACGACACTGCACCTTAGCCACTATCCTTCGCTTCCTCTGTATCTGAAAATGTTATAAAAAACATGAATATGTATATTAAAATAATATATACATATTATAAGACAGTATTATATGATCTAGATCTTTTCAATTAATTTTAGAAGTTTATTGATTTTTTCTTCTATAAATCACCACCTACAAATATAGTACGTGACCCGTCATTTTACGAGTCGATTGGAAACTTTATGCAAACTTGAACTTTGAACCATCTATTATTTTCCCTGAATTTAATCTTTAATACAAATTATATCATCGTTCTTCAGTAAGTTGATTACTTATGATGGGAATTATAACCTTAAATTTTGAATACTCGTTTGGTTGTAAGGTTAACAAATACGTTACATATTATTATTATAATAATATTTGCTTTATTGAAATTGATAAAAACTCTATTATTGTTTTGCATCAAACGTAAGAACTTTAGAACTTTTCGGACTTTCGCCACAATTTTATCAATACCTCTGTTATGAATAATAAGTGTCAATTTGGCGTAATTTACTAGATAATAATTACTTGATGTTCAATATCCGCGTTTCTTTATGACGTAGTCTTTAACACTGATGTTAAAAAATATTTCGATAACTTTTAGCATTAATAAATATGAGCTGTCTGATAGGTTCACGACCTAACACTAAAAAACAAATTTTTGACGTGAAATATCTTTTATTTTTCAATATAATCTCCTAAAACTTCAATACATTTATACTACCATTAAAGCGCGATTCCGAAATGTTTGCAAAATTTCCATTAGAGGTTGCAATAGCTTGGTCATTTGATGTAAAACACTTTCCAGACAAGAATTTTTCAGATTTATGAAGGGAATAGTCTTAGCGAGCTAAATCTGGTGAATACGTCACGTTCATCTTGTGGAAAAATGATTTCCTCCAAAAGGTTACAGCAGTATTTAAAGTTTATTGTTTTACTTTTCAGAAGATAATCGATCAACAAACCACTTTCGTAATCTCAAAAACCTTCACTGCTAATGGAACAGTGTTCACATTTTTTAGTACACTACAACAGGCTTCAATTCATTGTTTGGACTGCTCCTTGTGCTTAGGTATATAGCAATGAATCAACGTTTCATCAACAGTTATGAAGCGACGCATGAAATTTATTTTACTTTGCTTAAAACGATCCAAACACACTTGATAAGTACGCATTCGAATGCGTTTTTGGTCAATTGTTATCAAATGCAACACCCATCTTGCACAACGCTTGTTTGTCTATAAGTATTCATGCAAAATATTTCCAGTTAGTTCTTTTAAGGTGCACTCGTCGACATCTAACAGCATATCATGGACTTGTTGAATGATTTATGGTGTTATAACAGTCTTCGGATGACGTTCGCATGGATCATCTTCGAGACTTGTACCACCAGACTTAAGTCCATTTTTCATAGTAGAAAGTGAAGGCGATGCATCCTTACTCACTTTTAACGATTTTGGAGGGATTTCTATTTGTGTTAAACTATCGAAAACAAAAATATTTAATGACTGCACAATATTTTGTGTATTTGACAAAAATCAACGACATATCTATATTAAACAGTTGCTCAATTGAATTAACAGATGGTAATTCAATTTTACATATACTTATATAAAGCATTGAACTTTCCAGTATAATTTCGATTTCACAGTTTCTGAGGCCAAATATTATGTGTCAGAACTATTCGAGCTTCCCTTGTAATATATAATAATCAATGAGCAAGTTAAACGCATACCTTTTTGAACACAAATGCGTTTTAAACAATTCATGTTGACTTTCACTAGACCTAATGCGCATTGTTTGTTTATTGATAAGTCCTGATAAATAACAGCATCCTTCAGCTGAGATCGTCATCATTATTCATCTGATGTCGAAACAAATGATAAAAATTCTGTCACGTTTGATAATCATTGGGTAAAAGCTTTCGCCCACGTAAAACACTTTTAGGGTTATTTATGAAAATCTTTTTAAGGCTTAGAAAGTTATAATATGTCCAATACAAAAACTGTCCTTCTCGTGAAATCCCTTGAATAGAGAGCTTAAGCAACTGAGTTCTTTGTTCTTAACATCTGCGATAGATTTAACGATCTATTAATAACAACAGACTGCAAAGAATATAATCATTCTCAATTTTCCAGTTTTACACCATAACAAAAATGTTGTAATTTATTGTAAAGAGAAGTGTCAGTAACGCAACACAACCCACTCAAGTCACTGACACTATAATATTATCGAAGTCACTGCCTTCTAGAATACAAAAGATTTCGATCATATGGTATACATTATAAACACTACATTGTAAAATTATCCTAGCTGATATATCAGCTACTATAATTCTATAAATCCATCAGGAGGACTAAACCTATAAAGTTAAAAGTAAAAAAGGAAATATAAAAGCAGAAGAGATTCAGTTGTCAACCTATTAACTGCTAGTCTGTTAGTTTATAGACGAGTTCCTGAACATTATTTGAGGAAGCAGCTCTTAAGTGAGTAGATTTAGTTTATTTTAGATGGAACTATGTTATAAGTAAATTTCGATATGTGTCTTTTAATTAATAGAGATTTTATAAGATTATTAACGTGGCACTACTTTCACACGAGTTCGTATTTTTTTGTTGAAAAATAACAAATATACTCTATAGTAAACCCAATTAGACAAGTACAGCTACTGCTATAGACAAACATATAGATGTCCAATTATTAGTTAAAAAAATGCCCAAGAAATAGCAATAGACGCTAGGATGCAGAACATACAGAAGAAGTAAATATTCAAGGTTTTATTTCTGTAATAACATAATAGTATCTTTAATAATGTTCTGTTCTGAGGCAGAAATTCTCTTTGTCTAAAATAGTTTCCTTCTTTTAATTGGTAAGACAGGTAAATTAAGCAAATATTTCAATAAAAATATAAACATATATTTTCTCTTAATATATACAAATTGCCACTATGGGGTGGCTCATATATTTATATAAATCTGGAATAAAATTATTTCATATAAATGCTTCCTCATATGATGAAATTAAAGACAGAAGTTAGACCTCTATATAATAGTATATTATGCAATGAGCATTTAATGATAGCTATTAAGACACGAGTAAGAAAATTACAATACGAGGCTAAGCCGAGTATTGTAATGAATACGTGTGTCTTAATAGCCATTAAATGCGAGTTGCATAGACTATTTTTTCTACGACCCCATAATAAAACATAATTTTTTGAACATTCCATTTCATAAATTGAGGTTAAAATTTTCAATGCACCTTTGCGAATTTAGCTGGTAATAAATTGTTCGTGATTACTAAGGCTTGTTCCATAATTTCTAGTGGACTCAAATTTTACATTTCACTGTCATTATCCCTCAGTTTTGCCGTTTATATTTTCAAAAAAGCACAAATTTTAACTACTTACTAGTAAATTGCAGAGAACTGTCAAATTTAATTAATTTGTATATCTATCAGATATGCAGTCGCCATATTGAATATTGTTTGAATATTGGAATGTCGCATTCCTATCGGATATAAACTTGTATCGTAATGAAAAATCTGTATTCCTATTGGATATAAACTTGTATCATAATGAAAAATCTGTATCGTAATGGACATCATTAAAGTACAGGTTCGGCATATCTAATAATACAATTAAAGTATGGGAGTAGAAAAATATATAAATGATATAGAATAAGACATTTTATACACTATACACAAGGAAAGAATAAACATACAATAATAATATCTATCATGTACATCTAAAAAAAAATTATGATCTATTGTCCGGGCAAAAATAAATTCGCAATAATATTAGCGCCGCCTGCGATAATATTGCCAAAGCATTCTCACCTCAAGGGACAATACCTCTAGTTCCATATCTTACATATTAATTAATCAGGCTACTGTTCTATGAACCTGCCTTTAAACTCATTACATTTATGCCTGATCGGTAATAATTACATACCAATAAACGCAAAATAAACCAATAAAGATAGACGATAATAATTACCATCAACTATTGATAACTGATAATTTTTATGAAAACATTATTAATGTATGCTATAAATTAAATATGCAAATCAAACGTGAAAATTCGTAGAAAAACAGTGTATATGCATGTACCCATTTACCTAGCTCGTCATACATAGTTTCAAATTCTTCAGTATTAATGACTGAATAGCTTATAATAAGGGTGCCAAAATAATGACAAAATTATTATAAAAATGTATAACGAAATTAATAAGTAATACTTATAAATATAATATTTAAATTTAGATATAATATAAATAAATATACAAAAAATGCAATTACTTAAATTCAATTTCATTTAAAACAAAATTATTGATTTAGATAAAATTATATTTTGTTCAAATCAGAATGTAATATTGTGTGAAATGATCTTCAGTTCTTCTTAAATTGCAATAAAGGTAAGTAAAAATTCTTTACTCTTAAGTAGTCATAAGGTATTATTACGCAAGCGCCTGTGATGCAACTTAAGTCGGAGTGCCGCTCTGCATTCGCCAAGAGTGAGGAAAACCACAGAAAAACGGGCACTCAATAAGCGGGTATCAGAGTTCGACGCGCATTTGTTTATGCTGAACATATAGAAACATTTTTTCGATGTTACAACCAATGATGACAACTTACTTGTCGCAATACGTATGCGGTAAATTAATAATATACAGCAGTATATTTTATGAAAAGTATTGACACTATTCGAAATTCTCAATTTATTGCGAATATATGAAGACATTTAAAACGAAAAATTCATAGAGTTCGCTATTGTAAATCAGACTGTACATAAATACAGACACAAATATGTAAATTAATTTGACTAAATACTAAATTATCCGCTTCTGATGTATTCATACATTCCTCAATGTCATATTTTGTTGCGAAAAAAGAAGTAATTGCCTAAATTCATTTTTTCTCGATTTCAACACAAAAAAAAATAGCAAGCGTGGGCACCCGCAGCTCGAACAAGAGAAACATATGCGAAAGGTGCCGGTAGATCACAGTAATCTATGGAACAGTTGCCGGTCACCGACCTGCCTGACCTCTACCTTTACGCCCCCGCGAATAAGTGTCTTCATCAGCTTAGAAAGCATTTCTCGCCGCAATGACATACTATTTATTAGATTTGCATACAGCTTCGGTCTTGTAAAACACAATAAAAAAATCACTTATACCGTAATAGATGCAATTGAAATTTGCTGTTAATGGTAGAGAGGAAATCGCGTGACAGTTTAAAAGTAAATAAATTACAGACTTGTTACTCTATTAGTGCTGTCATTTCAAGATAAGAAAGACATCAAAATTAAACTGACTAATTTTTCTAATATTTTTTATTACAACAGATGCTGAATAAAAAAAATAGTGTAAAAGAAGCGCCCTACTTTGCGACTCTTTAGTAACTGTGGCAGAATATAAAATTAGATTAAAAAGTACAAGTTTTCGTTAAAGTAATCATTTCATGTCGGCGAGTTTGCATTGAATCTCTGCGGATAATCTCGTTACTTCCATTACATATAAAAGTAGGATTAATTTAAAGCTTCCTCAAAATATTAGATCAAGAATGTGCTGCTTTCAAGTACAGGGAAGATATCTTTCCAAGGCTACACAAAGCTTGAAGATTGCAATTGCAAAATTATGCTTGTGTTCTTATAGAAAGACATTTGGCTCTATTTAAAATCTACATCACTCTATAGTGTTTAAATAAATATAAGTTTTTAGCGTTTTAGGAACCATTCAATACTCTTTCTCCTTGTTCAACATCATTTGCTCTAATGCAGAGTTTGCAGCAAAATGTTTTATAGTCTTCTTTTGGTAGGAACTTTCTTGAATAGCTTCTCCACTTTTCATGATATATGTAAAATAGGTTCGTTGTATGGTACCGTGATGATAGAAATTTTCCAATCTTCGTCAATGTTTGGTTACTCACTTGCCATAATGTGTTATGCCATATTCAATGTCGATATTAACAGTTTAGACTAAAATCTTTAGATACTTTTAGTGACGTTGCTTTTACATAGGCCCACAGATGAAGTTTTAAAGAGGTCTGAACATTGTTTTACATAGTAGGATTTTGTTGTGGAGGGACAGTTTTAATTGTCGATCTACGAGTGACTTCATTTGTCGGAACTTTAAGTTTTAGTTATTTCTTGCAAGTAAGACCCTAGTCTAGATAGAGATCAAGGTATTTTATGATTATTTTGAATGAGCTGCGCACCAGATGCATAGAAAAGAGCCTATGGAATCTAATAGCGTGGTATCTTTCGGGCCGGACCCTTATTATAGGGGCAGCCGGGGAGGAGAAGACTATAGAGAACACTAGCGGTGTCCCTCAAGGGTCAGTATTGGGCCCAACACTTTGGAATGTGCTCTATGATGGACTTCTTAGGATTCAGTTACCGGAAGAAACCACACTTGTTGGCTTTGCAGACGACATCGCAATGGTGGTGACCTCCAAAAGAGAGGATAGGCTAATGGAAAATGCAGACGCAGCACTGAAGTTAGTATCAGAGTGGCTACAAAACCACGGACTCCGACTAGCAGCAGAGAAAACGGAAGCAGTACTCCTAACTAAAAAGAGGAAAATAGCGCCAGTAGTCTTTAATGTCCATCGAATGCAGGTTGCTCCCAGCAGATCAAGATGGACAAGAGGCTTACTTTTGGTGACCATATTCAAAAGACGGTGGGAAAAATAGAAAAGACTGTGTCGGCGTTGGTGAGGCTTATGCCAAATGTGGGGGGGGGGCGATCTTCTAAGAGGAGAGTACTCGCGAGTGTCATGATTTTGCAGGCACTGTACGCCGCACCGGTGTGGCATACAGCCATGGAAAATAAAACGCTGGTGGGTAAGCTGGCCAGAGTGCAACGTCACATGTCGATTCGTGTCTGCAGTGCGTACAAGACCATATCAGGAGAGGCAGTGAATGTAATTGCGGGAACACCGCCCCTGCAGCTACTTATCAGGGAACAGGCGGATAAGTCTAACGGCAAAGACGCTAAACAAGCAAGAACTGAACTGATGGAAGAGTGGCAGCGAACTTGGGCAAATGGCACTTACGGGCGATGGACGTTCAGACTGATTCCGCAACTAAACATATGGATAAACCGTGACCACGGTGAGGTGGATTATTACCTGACCCAAGCTTTGTCAGGACACGGGTGCTTCAGGGACTATTTGCACAAACGAAAGAAGGCGGAAAACAACGAATGCCTATACTGCGGCCAGGTAGATGACGTGGGACACACCCTGTTTAGTTGCAATAGATGGGAAGGTGCAAGGGAGTCATACACAAACATAGCCGGCAAAATCTTTGATTGAAAAATATGATGAAAGACCTGATAACATCCGAAGAAACATGGACAAGAACCTACAGTCTTATAAGAGAGATCGTAGAAACAACGGAGATTGAGGAAAGACACATGGTGCAGCTAAGATGAGAATGAGGCAGCCTTCACACTGAAGTAATGCGAGAGCGGTTTCCGGTGTGAAGGTAAAGACGAGGGAAGGGGGGGGGGGTTAGTCGGTAAGAATCCGACACTACCCGCGCACAAGATCAAAGCGGGTGTCTTATGCAAGATTTTCCCCTCCCCGTCCCCCCCAAAAAAAAAAGGTATTTTATGACACATGGTAACTCTATTAGAATTGATTTTGTTGTATTTAGTTTTCTTCGACATCGTGTGTACCAGTCAATAAGATTGTCTAGATTTTAGGAGGTCTTACGAGATCTTCCTTTTCAGCAAGTATAGCGAAATCCTTGACAAAGGCAGTGATTGTCTTGTTATTGATTGATTTGACGCATATATTCTGTATAGATTAGGAAAAGCAGTGGTGGGAGGAACTACGTTGCTTAACACCGGAGTTTATAGGACATAAATTCGTAATTGCTGTATAGTGTGCTCTTTTTAATATATAGAGCAAACCTCTCTGTCAGACTTTGTCAAAAGCTTGGGAAAGATCTAAAAATAAATAAACAAGTTGACTAGTTGCGTGGTCTTCTGGAAATCCAAATTGACGGTTTTATAATAAATGTATCGAAATCTTTCATATTTTTAGAAAACCATTACAAGAAATTTCAATGTTTTCATCAACAGAAGTTATTTTCTAGTGGTACTAAACTGGAAAATGGTTGGAAACACCTTCCAACGTTGTATACACTTCACTTAGAGAAAAAGCTCATATATATATATCTCAATAATACATATGAGGAGTTGCTTCCTGCTACACACTAATACTAAAACAAAACTGAAATTACAGTACACAAGTAATACTTAAAGAAAAGGGGGACAAATATATAAAATAAAAATAAGAGAAGCTACTTACTAGCCATCTTAAGCCGGCTTTACATTGACGAATAAATCGTATGCGAGCGTACGATTCGTAAAAAAAATCGTAGGTGTAAATGTAAACTCGTAACTTGTATACGATTGTCAAAATGGAAAGAGTTGCATCCGATTTTGTTACGAGTAAGTAGAATTAAAAATGGCGGAAACGAAAGTATGCGTGTGACACCGATGGATTTTTCGAAATTTGGAAAACTGTGTTTATAACACAAAAATTAAATAATATCGAGATATTTATGCCATGTTTAAGGCTTATGTATAATGAACATTATTATCAATGCAGTTAAAAAAATAATAATTTGCGCTCTACTTATACATGGTGTCCGTTATCGTTATGTTCAAATTTTGGGAGTGCAAAGTAGACTTCATTTCAAGTAAAGAAAACGCAAAACTTGTATATCCATTCTTATTTGTTTCAAAGTTACAGGTCTATGAATGTGATTGTCAAATCATGAAAAAATATGTAATCGTAAAATCAATAAAAACTGATTTTATTTAAAAAAGTTATACGATTCAATAACATACCTGTGATTGTTAACGTCACATAATAAAAAATTATCCTAAAATAAAAAAACACTGGAGGTTGATTTAAATAACAAGGTTCTTACTTATTTCGTTTCAGTTCCTACAACAGCTTATTAGTGAGTGGACATGTTTTTATTATTCAAAATGCCTTACCGATGTTCTTCTCAAGAGTATGCGGACATGCATTTTATGTATGGCTATTGTAACGACAGTGCACATCAAGCAGTTGTTGGATATCGACATCGGTTTCCCGGTAGGCGCATTCCTCATTAAAGAACGTTTCTGGAAGTATACAGACAATTTCGGGAATGCGGACTGCGTGATTATCTTTTCGACCGAGGAGTAAATTTGCCAGCAGACTTAGATGAACAAGCAATAGCTATTGTTACAAGGGATCCAACTATCAGTTTACGCCGAATCGCTAGACAACTTGTAGAGCCCACGAATGACAGTTTGGCGAATTTTAAAACGTGAGGGCTTATATCCATATCACTATCACGGCTTCATTTTAATTTCTGCAGAACAGTACTCTGGACAGATGAATCTACGTTCACCTGTACAGGTGGGCATCATAAAATCCAATAGCTGTACACCCATCTATATTTCAACATGAATATTCTGTTAACGTTTGGGCTGCCCTAATCGATGACTTGTTGACTGGTCCTGTCGTTCTTCCTGCGTGATTAAATGCCGACAATTACCTTCAATTTCTTATTGACGAACTGCCAGGTCTTTTAGAGGATGTTCCACTGAATATTCGACTAAAGATGTGGTTTCACATGGATGGGGCACCATCACATTTCGGAATTGCTATCCGAAATTGGGTTAACGTCAATTATCCAAGATGGATTGGTTCAGGTGGTCCTGTGTCATGGCCACCTAGATCACCTGATTTCAATCCCCTCGATTTTTATTTATGGGGGTACATGAAAGATTTAGTCTACGCGTAAGTTTCAAACACAAGAGAAGAATTATTGGATCGTGTTCATCTGGCTGTCGAACAAATCCGACAAAACAAGCATGAAATTCGTATAAGTACTTCTTCTGTTGGCGTAAGGGCACAAGCCTGCATTCAACAAGGAGGTGGACATTTCGAAAATATTGTTAATTAAACTTTTTTTTAAATAAAATCAGTTTGTATTGACTTTAGGATTACATTTTATTATTTCAAGATCTAACAATCACATTCACAGACCTGTAACTGTGAATCCAATAAAAATGGATATACAAGTTTTGCGTTTTATTTACTTGAAATGAAGACTACTTTGCACTCCCAAAATATGAACATAACGATACGGGACACCCTGAATAATAAAGACAAGAAAGGAGTAGTGTAGAAAATGTGTTGTAGTTCATTCTCATTAAATTTTTATAGTCACATGGTTCCAACAGGTGTTGTAACAAACCTTCCTCAATTCCGAAAATGTTTCCTTTTTCTAGTGTTCCTTTTACCAAAATTCGTCTCTTTTTATATCGAATGTGACGCCTTTTTATTATTTGTACATGCGTTCTTTTTACTTGGGACCATATTTAAAGTACCTTATTCAATTATTTCAATGTACGATACCTATCAGATCATGTAAATGTGATATCGTACTCGTATACGAGATCTCGTATGCGAGTACTCGTAAATGTAAAGCCGGCTTTACTGTTGTTAAATTCGTTGCGATAATACTGAGAGAGCTGGCTTCCACTTTCTGACGTAATATCCTTTCCTCCTTATTAATCTTTTGGATTGCACTATTAAACCAAGGCGGTAACATACGTTAAGACAATCTCTTATGTTTGGAAAAGAATTATCGACCAAAAAATAAATTTTCATGCAAAAATGCAGACAGAGCGATATTAATACATAGTTTTATGGAATTGAAGAAACGACCAGTCGGTATCTGTAATGACATTGTAAAGTTTAGGAAAGTCAGAGTGGCGCAAGTCGTACCTAACGTTAGAATTCGATGGAAAACTAGAGATAGATGTATTAGAACTCACATCAACGTAATATAAGGTCAGGCGCTGGATGATGCGAATCCTCTACTAGCAGACGAACACTATCATGTGTAATTTCAAAGCGACAATCAAAGTTTGTGAAAATTAAGTCTAATAATCTACGATTTGTATTTGTTATACATAGTTGTGTTGGCATAAGTTTAAACAAGCAAGTAATTGTAACATAGCTAATTTTTTTACGATCGGAATTGTTGCAATTTGAATTGAACGTTGGACAATCGAAGTCTCTTAGAATAATTACTTTTTTTTTTAAATTTCGTGTCCTGACTCATCGAAAAATATTTTGTAATCATTGCAAGATACATTTTAAGGAATACAGATATTAATGATATACACAAAAGATGAGAACACCTAACATTTTGAAAGCAATTAATGGTAGTAAAGCAGACAGAACAACCGCAACGTCAGCACGCTTTCTATCGTATTCTCTGTTGGCTAATAAATGTATTATTATTGGTATGTATAAAAATACTATTCCGAATTTTTACGTGCAGAAAATGATTAATCAATCTTTGGCAAAATTCCTTGAAAAAGGGGCTGTAACTTTAAGAATGTATGGTGGCAGATCAATAAAAGATATTGTCAATGTCGCAGATGTGGAGGAACGAGTAACACAGTCGTCTAGAAAATCTAGTCAAGTGATTTCACATAGCCAGCACAGTGTTCATATTAGACATTTCAATTAATTCTTGAATAGGTTTTTCATAGATTTCAACGCCTACGAAAACTCTTATCTAATTATTTATCATCACGCACTAATTAGTTATTATTAATAATTCTTATATCAGACCAGTAATGATAACATTATGGACAAATTGGATATTCACAAATCGTTCTTTTACAATAGAAAAACCGAAGCTAACTGAAAAAAATCATAGCTTTCCTCAATTTAAGAGAAATTTTGGGTCAGATATTACTTATAAAGAATACAATATAACGGGTTTTTCAATTTGAACGCTTTTTTTTAAAAAATAAGGAAAACTCAAGTAATTGAAGCATCAGTTGACATTTATACACGAAAAATAATATTCGACAAGTGACCACCTCTTGCTGGTTCACAGCTGTTAAATGTTTTGTGAAAATACATTTTGACATAATATAGGATCTATTTCCCCAATGACACGAATAATTTCTCCCTTCAGGTCAGGAATCGATTGTGGTTTGTTCTTATAGACCTGGCTTTTTACGTAACCCCAAAAAAAAAAATAGTCCAAGGTGTTACATCACAAGATCTTGGTGGTCAATTAACATCACCATTTCTCGAAATAATCCTTCCAGAAAATTTTTTCTCAATGAAGCAATTGTTTCATAAGAAAAATAAAGTGTTACACCGTCCTGTTGAAGCCAACTATCCTCTAGATCAATATCATTCAGTTTAGCCCACAAAAATTCAGTTAACATCTCTCGATATCGAACACCATTTACTGTTATAACAACACCAGCAGCATCTTGAAAGAAATTTGGGCACCACCTGACCCTAATGCACACATAACAGTGACTCATCTGGTTGTTCTTTAATCCAACTGGCGAATGCATGGCGTTTTGCTTGGATCAATGACTCTAGTTCCTATGTTATTTGAACCTCATATGCCTTTAAAGCTAAATCCTTTCGTAAAATACGCCATGGTGAGTCCAACTTGTTATGTACGTCACGAACCAAATCAATATGCTCTTGTGAACGACCACTACGACTGTATCTTTTTCTTTTTTGATCTTCCACCAATCCGGTTTCTTGAAATTTTCTAATAATTCGAGCAATAGTTCTTTCAGATGGACGATCATGTATACCATATTATTCACGTAATTTTCTAAAAACATTTTTCACAGAACGCTGATTTTCATAAAATAATTCAACAATTTGAAGGCATTTTTATAAATGTACATACATCTGACTTCGTAAATGGGTAAATACCCAGATGAATTCAGTACGTCACCTATGGTTTATTCATTTTTAAAATAAGGCGCTCAGTTTGAAAGACCCATTACGTATGTATTTCCCAAGGTTTTGTACAAGATTCCAAATAATGATTTTTAGCGAAAGCATGTCGACTTGTATATTCTAGCAGCAGCCGCAGTAATACGAGAAGAGCAACGAGAGGAGAAACCGGACAGCGTACGGACGAAGGTGATAATTCCCATTGGAAAATGTAATATATGACAGTGAGTGTCGCTCTCCGTATCCAACTTAATGAATTCAGAGATGTTAGTCGCGCATTTCTGTTTGTTGTGTTATTTTCATGGAAACCGGTGGGGAGAGATGTATTAAAAACGTTGTAAATTATGAAAAACGGTCGGTTATCAGTTTTGCCCAGGCGCCAGGCTTCGCCTAAAGGTCAACTGCTGCATACTTGTTTACGATTGGTCTTCTTAAAACGGACACACGTCGCGGGAGCGGCGGCGTCTGTTTGCGATGCGTTTTTCAATTGTTTTTGTCGTTCCTTTTTGACGACGGACGGTCGGACGACAGCGGGGATACCGTTTCGAATTAAAATTGAGCCAAGATCAAGTCGCTCTCGATCAACTAATACTCTATATTCACGACAATAAGTTATTTTATAATTCTTGCTTCATTAACATCGTTGTGTTTACATAATGCGTATGCACATGTCTAATAAATCGTAGTATAACATTTATCGAATTGTAGTAAACAAGTAGTTAATAATGAAAATTAAAGAAGGTTTTAATTGAATCTAATTTGTGCGCTCCACATTTATTGTTTTTGTTATTTATTGTTATTATTAAAAGTTAAAATAGTGTAAAGTCAAACGATGTCATCGGTTTTAAAGCACAATTTATTGTTTATTTATTGAATGATGTAATCTCTTACATAGCACACGCAAAAACACAATTTATCTGTTTACTAGGAGATCGGCACCTTTCCCGCTCCTCTTTATCTGTCGAGGATACAATTCTTCCTCTCTGATTGCGTCAAAGTGAAGTCATAAAACGATTAAACACTTCCCAACCACAATGATTATACTAGATGTCTCTAGTAGTCTTGATAAGCTTGTTTAAGCTTAAACCTGATTAATGTGTTGTACTACAGAAGTATAAGATCGAATTGGCCAATGTCTTTATAGCTTACGCCATTTTAATTTGCCGATTGATGAAAGATGGTTTAATCATAGCCGATAGAAAATAAATCCAAACTATATAAAAAAAAACAATCTCTTCAGCGAGTCACAATACTTTTAACAAGTGCAACTGTTTGAGATTCTTGTCTGCATGGATTTCAATAAAGGAAAAGTGTTGCAAGCCTTGGTAAACTTTATTATTGCCATATACCCGAATAATCGGTGCTCAAAGAGTAAATTAAGCAGCAATTTTTTTGCTTAATTATAAAGAGTATCTATTGGCTTTCCTCAAGATCCTGCTCCTAGCCCTAAGCTTTTTATTGTCTTTTTAAAAGCTATGGTTGATTTGGTTTGCAATAGCGAAGATTAGAATATACTAGTACATGAAAGAATGTTGAAGATTGTAAACGATACATATGTATATAGATTTCATAGTTAGGTATTGAAAATTAAACTTTGAAAAATAAATAAAAACTAATTAATTCCTATTCACTTCAGGTTCAGTAATTTACCTAATAGGTATTCATAAACATTCAATTTTCCTAATTTGAACATCCGTTTTGAATTTTATCCAAAATTTTGTGCCTTACACTAAACGAGACATCTGCATTAAGGGTTCATATTAATTTAATGTGGTAACGTTTAACTTTATGTTGCTATGTCATTAAAATTTTAAAAAGTATTACTTTATAATATACCATTGAGAAACGTATTTTTATTAAAAAGAAAAGTTAAATATTACAAATTATGGAAACGATGACTGAAAAGCTTGTAATCTTAATGAATCATCTAGCTTCAAGATTTCTTACTTTTTAGTCACACCGTATGTACCTATATACTGCTATAGGAGAATTCAGTTATAGGTTTATAAATTATAAAATCATATCAAAATTTGAACTATTTTGATAGCTCTACTAAAATAATTCGTTGTCACACTCCATTAAAGAAGACGACTACCGACCTCTCATAAGACATTCGCCTTCAACTTAGCTGCACCAGTTCGGCACTAAATGTTATGGGTAAATTAAAGTGAAGAATATTAAATTATATATAAATGATTAAATAATTGAACGTGATGCAAATACCGAGTAAAATATTTTGCTTCATCATGTCTAGCAATATTTTCATGTTGGAATCCATAACACTTTAATACTTGCTTAATCTACCTCTGCTACTACTAGAATTTGCTGATGTATATCTTATGTTTTATTGAAGTGTAAACTTCTTTGGGCGCGTTGCGTTGATTGTGGGCACTGAACAAGACTGGGCCGTCACGCTCGGCTATGTAACGCTCGTTCGGGTAAAGTCGGCTCGAGTCAACTAAGGGAACGAGAGAAATATATCATATAGAGGTATTTAATTTCAATTAAATTGAAATTTAAATTAATAAATAAATTCATGTCTCCGAGCAGATTCGATCCCGAGATCTCATGGGTGAGAAGCCGGCACGTTAGCATCAGACCAGCGCGGGACACGTAAGCGAGTATTCTATTCTATTTATATATATATATATATATACGCGATTATATATCGTGGCCGCTGCCATAGCAACGAATAGAGCATTGCTTTAATTGCTCATTATATACGAATTTATAAGCATTTAATTCTTTTCTGTTACACAGGAAGGAAGAAGAAAATCAAATCGAGACAAATCAAAACGAAAAAAAGAATTGTCCAATGCGCGCGTGAAGAAATATCGTCAAAAGAAGCACACTAAATCTCGGCAACTGCATTCGTCGATGCAGGATGACCCTAATGTCATATAGAACGAAAAAGAAAAGTTGGATTTCGTATTATTAACCTCGCTTTGATGAAGTTTTCACTTCTGCCGTGTAGTTTTAAGCACACCCATTTTCTTGTTTTTTATCTTTAGCCGTTAGAAAAGTTTGCATGCCGTTTTTGATAATCTTTCCACCAGATTTACATACTATGCATCTATGAATAATAGCCAAGTTTTCCTTCCTCAAGAGTGTCCATATTTCATATGTAAGTATTTTACTGCTTCAGGAGTATAACATTCATTCGTAACATACACATGTCTCTTATATGCTTTATCCTTCCTAACATTTCTTTGCAAGGTTCTCCTTCAAAAACGTTTCCTTCAATATTATGAGCTCTTATTTTTTTTAATCAAACATCTGCTATTATGAGTTCATTCTTGTGCAAATTTTCTAACTTTCTGCTTAGTATATCCGTTGTAACCATTCCCTTGACAGGTATATAATTGATTCTATCGATATAATTTATTATTGTCCAGTTTCGTATCCATCATATTAATGCTTTATGATCGGCTTCGATTGTGAACTCAATTCCAATTAAGAGAAATCTCAACTGTAATACAATAATTTTCTTACTAGCTCCTTTTCCAAAACAGTAAATTTAATTTTGATAGATTTTAACATACGCGATAAAAAATAAATAGGTGCTTCCACTCCTTCTTTGTTCTTTTGAACTAATTTTGCTGCAACTGCACGATGAAATGCATCAGCTTAATATAATTGATAACTTGAAATCTGAGTGATGTAAGGATAGAGTATTAAAAAATTCTTCATTCAATTCATTAAAACATTTTACGTGTTAGTCTGCCTGTTGACATTGTTAACTTGAGGTTAACTTGTAATGTTTTGTTTGAATGGAGAAACAATTTCCTCTCAAAACTCTTAATTCCTATCAAAACTTTTTCTTCGAAAACTGAACATTCATAAAGGATCATTTTTATACCTTCTTTGTTTAGTGTTACTAAATTCATACTTAAATATTTCAGGTGTTGTCTAAGTAATGTATACAAAAATATTGACATTTATTTAATATCTTGTGTAAAATTTTAAAAAATGAAGCTAGACTTGCATTCAAACTATAGGGCCATAAAATAAAATTGTACAAATTTACATTTACACTAAATACGTAATACCTTGATTCAGGACCTAATTTTATAAGGCTAAATGCAGACTTTTATATATATTATATATTGTTCTTACCACAACTATTTACGTATACAGCTATTTTCACACGTTTCAAACCGAGGTTTGCTCTTTGTATTAATTTCGCGAACATCGAAACAGATTCTAATTGAAGCATCTTTCTTCATGATACTCACTATTTGATCTCTTAACTACTCCGGTGCTAATACATTATTTAATTCGTCCTGGACTTTTTATCTGTACTGATGAGGTACTGGCTAGTTTTTGCATGTAATATTTATTATTTATTAACTCAATGACATATTTATTTTTTGTTGGTAAATGTTCTTCTATTCTCGTATTAAGTTCTCTTTATTTCTTCGATAATACTGTAATCCTCTTTTATATCCTAACTCTTCTGACATTTTTTATATAATATTAACTATTGCTTTCATCAGTTTTAATAGCATTCATGTTCTTATTATTTACCAATACATGTCTTGTATTAGTTTTTCTACTGCTTTGGTCTAGAATGTGGGCGCATTCTCTACTTGCTTCTGTTTTTTTCGTGAAACCGCTGGAGCTACCAATCGATGAGAATAGAGATCTCAAATATATTTCATACTCTCACATCTTTCAATTTATTTATTAATATAAATTATTATACTAATTATAAATTAATTAGCGTTTATAAATCAAAACTATGTTCATAAATCTAAAAATGTAATTAATTTTTATTTCAAAGCATATAAAACTTAAAAATAATAATAATCCTTGTCTTAATATTGTTATCAATTTTATCATTACTTTACTGGGCGCCACATAAAGCATCATTCGAAAGAGAGTGCAAATGCAGTAGCACGCGATCAGCTATAAAAACCTAATTATAAAATAATATTTTAGGCAATACATCTTTATTGTGATAATAATTAATGGCAACAAAATATTAAGCACATCATTTCGCACTTGTTACATCAAAATAAAATTTAATTACACTATTAAGAGCAATTAAATTTATTAAGAAGGCGATGACACTTTTGAAGGTTCCAGTCGCAATATTAAATCCATTACAATCTATTTTAAATCTTTACATCCAGTGTTAAATTCTTGAGGTAGTCATATAAATATTACAAGCCCTAAAGTGCACTATATTTTTAAATATTGGAGATTTAGTATCAAATAATTTTGCAACATTGCATATATTAGAAATTGTTTCTCAATACTATTAAGTATAAGAAATGCCGGATATATGTGTATTCTTATATGTATAATATATGTTAGCGCACACAACAGCATTAATTCATATACTACATACTTTAATAAATATCTGCCTGTAAAACTGCAATTGTACAAGTCATGACATGATAGCGAGCATTCTTACCTGGATGCATTCACATTTCATGCAGTAAAGCACGCCGATTGGCACGCCTAGATTCGGTACCCATGTTTGTCCCAATTCACGTCGTTGATTTCCAAAGAGACATTCTGTAACAAGAGAAACCCTTAGTGTTAATATACAACACGAAATAATAAATAACATATCCTAGCAATAAAGTTATGGGCTAATCATAGGACGAATACTAAATAAACAGAACGGTAGTTGTTCCTGAATATGTAATTCCATATACACCGCCCATAAAAAATATCAAATATTTTTATTTTTTGAATAAAAATAACAGTGAGAACTTCATTTTCTATGAAATAAGGGCCAGAGTCTCTTCCAGTACTAATAACAATAATGATCTGGTAAACCTTTTAGCCAAGGCTCGGTGTTAGACGTTTTCAAGTCGAGCAAACTCTTCTAACATAGGCTAGCGACTACCAAAGTAGCTGGGGCCGACGCTAGTGTGATCGGAAATATAACCAAAACAACAAGTATCTATATACTAGCCAGTATCGACAGATTAGACCATATCATACTATTAGGCCAGCACCATTATATTGAGAACAAATTATGAATTCCCTCATTATTATGACCTCAATTGATGCACTTACATTTATCAGACTTTTTTATGCTCTCTAGTCAGTTATAGGTAAATATGCCAGATGTATGATTATTGGGCTGATAATAGGTAGGTAGGTATACTAGGTATTCAATGGTAGCAGCAACCGAACTTCGAACTTGACTGTCGTAACAATCTCTTAGAGTTCTTGATCATGCCTAAAGGTTTGCCATGGAATGTAAAACGTCTGTCTTAAGTTATATCACTAATGACAGTATGACACTTAATGATATAACTTAAGACAGACGTTTTACATTCCATGGCAAACCTTTATAAACATAATTTTTGATATCGCGGTATAATGGTAATAAGAAGATTGCTAAATGTATATATTTTCATTTTCAATTCTCCCATGATTCGGCCAGCAATAAACTAGTATTCAGAAGTCCTTATGGAGAGAAGAATGAAGTCTGTGGAACACATATGGTAGACCAAATAACAGGAAGAATGGGCTTCAACAAGTACCTCAGCACATGAAAGACGTAACCACAAGCATGGTAAATCAATATTAAGATGAGTCGTACACTCAACAATGTTGTATGACGCACATGTGTGGCATGAGGTTTTGACGATTAAGAAAAACGAAAACAGACAATCTGGGATTCAAAGCAACGCTTTTCTAAAGTCAACTTGCGCATATATAAAACGATTTCAGCAGCGACTTTTTAAGTCATTATAGAAACACCGCCTATCGTATTAATAAGTAATGAAAGGCGGATAATTTGAATGACAGAACTAGAGTAGGCAATAGAACAGCAAGAAAAAAATGTTGGCAGTACTTACGTAATTTTTGACAGGTCAGGGATTTTCCAAGGAACACGGGGATAGAAATAACACCAGAAGATGACAAATATCAGACATAGTTCATACCCTGTTGCAGTATTTCTTGATTTAAGTATGGCTTTCGACCGCGTGGGCCATAGTATTTTAATAGATATGCTAACTATA